>ML675628.1:2642267-2708434 GCA_007922155.1 Mesoclemmys tuberculata | reverse complement strand
TGCTTGGCAAATGGCCAGGACAACCGGTGCTGCTCTTTGCTAGAGCTCATAAAACACAGACGGTCCTGATGTGCGTTTCCCTAAACTGAATTAATCTCTCAGTACTTTGCTTTTTATTCTCCTCCCCAACCTAAACTTTAAGTACAAATATTGTAATAGATTGGCTAGCTGGAGGATGGGAATGGAATTGCTCAGCTGTGACTTATAGCCCCTCTACTGCTACTGCCTTTGGTTGAAGCAATGACTGCTTGTGCTTTTTGGAGAAAGAAAAATGAGTTCTAGCCCCATCCTTGCCAAAATCCAAAAGGCCATTGCGTGTAGCATCAAGTCCTAGACTTGTTATGATAAATTCACTGTAGGTAACTTCTCTGCCTTACAACAGATTTAAACATTTTATTAAAGATAATGTTTTTAAAAAATGATCAGGTACAGAGTTTAAACAGAGGAGCTTTGGACATCCAGGCATAATGTACAGATTATTAGCGGGTACAGAGTTTGGTTGGGAGTCAGGGAGTACAGTAAAAACATAATCTGTGGTATCCTGGATGGGGTGTAATAGGTTTGACGGTTAACCGAATAGATCCAGTAATTCGGGAATATCACTTATTGCAAAGGTTACATAGGCTGTGCTAAGACTTGGTTTGATCCAAAAACATCTTATCTTAGTTTGATCTGGCATGAAATTTATGAATGATTATTTGGTACCATGTGCAATTGTAAGTGCTGGGGCCATGTGCAAAAATCTGTGTTGATTGCACCCAGGAGAGTGACAGGTGCAAAGGACTTGAAGTGAGGTGTGCAAATCTTAAGGTGGGGAAAATTAGAGCATCCTATTGGTGGAATGGACTGTATTTAAGACTGTGGACAGATTATGTCAGTGCTGTCCTTCATGGTGGCAGCAGTCCAGCGGAAGATCTATGTATAAAGCAAGAAGACCAGGTAAAAGACTTACCTTGTTCTTGTGTTCCTGATCCCATGTTCCTGACTACCCATTCCACTTTGTTCTCGAGCCATCTATGGAGCCTTTCCTAGAGAGAGAGAGAGACAGTGGTGATGTATTCAGTTTTTCGATACTTACGTACCCACGGTTTTATGTTTATGTGGCAGTGGGCCTCGGCCACTCCTTTGATTCAACCCCTGAGGTATTTTACTCTTCGTCTGTCTATAACATATACTTATTATTTGCACCCTTTACCTCCTGTCTGTCTGACTATATACACTCTTGCCCGGTGAATAGAAATGGGACCAGGGGGAAAGAACCTGAGGGAGGAAGGGTTTCTTTCTAAATATTACCCTTCCTTTGGTTAATTGGGATTTCATCCTGTTACCACTATTTGCCAGTGATTAGTTTTCGTTCTGTGCCCGTGTGAACATTTCTGTATTTCTTTAATCTTTATTTAACCACTTACCTGGGAAAAACCTTCTCTTTGGATCTGGGTTCCTGTATCCATGGCAACACTTCTTCCCCCAGGCATTTTTTGTTAGAACAAGTGACAAACATCAGGTTTCACCTGTTTGTTTGGGTCTCGAAATCTTCCTGTAATTCTGAAGCTGAGAGGAAATGAAAAAAATCCACCAACAACCTGATTTGATGTTAATTGGATCTGGGTGGGAAAAAAAAATTCTCATGCATAATTTGTTGCTGAACCCAACTTCTGTATATAATTTATGCATTGCTTTCCTTGCACAAAAATGTCTTTCAAGATCTCAAAAATTTAGGCCCAGACTAACTCCCAGTGGATCTGGCTGTTAGAGGTCTGCTTCTTCCTCCCATTCATAACAGTTTAGTTGCACTGACTTCAGAGGGGCTACTTCTCAATTAAGAATGGAGAATAACCCTCTAGGACTTCATTAGGATTTCATGCTAATTGGAAAAAAATGCAAAACATTGTTAAATGCAAAGACACCTGGGGAGCTTTTGGAAGGGATAGCAAGGAGAGGCCATTGCCAAGATAGCAGAGAGTTGTATAGTTTTGAAGGATGATTGAATAAAGACTCCACTGTACTCCTATAGATTGCTTGCTTATGCCATCCAAACTACTCTGTAGGCCTAGCAAGCTGCTCCATGCAGACAGATCCGTGAGCCTGTGTGGAGATTTCAACAAGGCTCTTTTGGAGTGCAGGGGTCTAGCCGCAGGGAGTAGCTTGCAAGATCAGCTGTCTGCTCCCAGAAACCATTACATGCCTGGTTAACTTCACTCATCTGAGTAGCTCCAAACCATTCACATGCTTCCAGTCAAACATATGCCTAAGTGTCTGCAGGATCAGGCCCTTAGTTTGGAGGAGAAAGTAATGAGGCAGTACAGAGGTATCTAAAAGGATGGGTGGCACAAAGGCCAGCTGAGAACTTGTCCCCTAAAGAAAGAACAAGCAGGTGATGACTGAAATTAAAAGGCAAAAAAAGACAATGGATAAAAAGGATATATTAATATACTGGTCTAATTAATCTTTATAACTCATTGCCTCAGGATGCTACGGAAGCTACAGCAGGACTCAGAAAAGCTTCAGTACTTATATGAACAGCATCTGCAATTCAGCCCAATATAACGACGAGAAGGGCTGTTCATCCTGATCACAACCATAAGCTGATGATCCCTGGGGTCAGGAAGAGATTCCCGTCATGAGCCAATATTGCACAACGATCCGCAGCGGCAGGGTTTCAGGAGAGTTCCCCTGGCGCATCTCGGGCTGACTGTCCTCAGGCACAGGCCGCTTGGCTGGAAGGACCATTAGTCAGTTCTGATAGGGCCACTCCTATGTTTGTAGCCTCTGTGGCAATGCCATCCAAGCCAACGCGTTCGGTTACAGGGCTGCTTCAAGACGTAATTGGGAAGTTGCTGAAATTGGTTGAGTTTCCAAGTGGCAGACCTGAAAGCAGAGTGTCCTGCCCACCTCTGTGCTTTACTCTCACTGCAGGAGACAGTTGACAGAGTTAAATCCCACTCCTGTAAGGCAGGGGTTGGCTGAGCTATCTGCTAGACAAGGGAAAGGCCCTCCTAGCTATGAGATGGGAGCAATTTGTCTTGAAGACACTTGGGTGCAGAGCTTCCAAGGGGAAGGCTCAGCTGAGCAGATTTGATACTCTGAAATCCCGATTTTCCATTGGAATCAGAATTCGATTCATCTGTTTGTTCTTGCAGGGCAAATGCAGATGGTCCCGAGGACTCTAACAGTGAGCTCTTCATAGCAGGTTAGCAGCAACACATATGAAAGGACTAGCAAGCACCCCATCCAAATGGATCTGCTCAGACTCACCATCCTCCTAGGGGACAGCTTTATGCCTTGTGCCTGCACACATCCCCCCTGCGCCCTCGTCTCCTCTCTGGTTACCATGTTTTGCTGTTCTGCTGCTCAAATGTCTCTTGATGAGATACCTCCCCAGTCACTGAGAAACTGGCCCCCATGACATGCTACGGCTTTCTCCCCCATGACATGCTATGGCTACCGGAGACGTGCTAGTGTAGCTGTCCTCAGAAGGGGAACATATGCAGCCCCCATGGGAGAAGAGCAGACAGGCCACTCTCCGGCCTTATTTACATCTTGTCAAGGAAAGAAACAGGTGAGAGGCAAGTGTCATGCTGCTGCACTACAGGTGCCAGCCCTCCCCTCCCAGAGCCACAGGACCACGCGCCAGCACCTGGGGTTCTCCCAGGAGGGTGGGGAAGGTGGGTGCCTCCTTGTTGCTGTGCACCAGTCTCATGGGCCCTCTCTGCCCTTCTCCTGAGAAGGGCATGGAATGTGGGGGCCACGTTCCCGTGCTTTTGCCCCCTAGGATATTTCCATCCACAGGGACACGGGGGTGAGGGAGGGAGGGAATGAGTTACTATTCCTTGGTCCCTCCGGAGCCCCCTGCTGCTCCCTTGGGAATGCATCTCTGGAAGTCGATCATCTCCTTGCTCTTGGCCAGCGTCACCTCCACAGCTTGCATTTGGGAGCCCTCCTTGGTGAATCTGAGCCTCAGCTTGCCCCGAGCCCCGTGGGACACCTGGGCTGCGTCTGTCTGGAGGCACAGCGCGGGAGAGGCCTTTAGGCCACCTTTCTGCCTTGGGGCTGGTGAGCTGGTGCATTTGAAGGTGGGAGGGTTGGCTCCATATTGCCAGCGATAATGCAGCGTCCCTGCATGTACAAGAGGTCAGTGTGACGTTTTGCACGCTCCGGCAACCTCTGAGCTAGCAGGGCTCCACTCTGACAAATGAGACAGGTGGCAGGGCCAACAGGGTCCAGTGACGCTCAATGTGCCTGAGAAGAAGTCAAGGCAGTGCAGTTAAACGAAGAGAACCGCAGAGACCTTCTTGCAATGCCACTGTCCTAAAGAGAACCAACAGCAAGCCATCCAGGTGACCTAACAGGAAATTGCACCGCTCCCCAGCGCGTACGCAGGAGACCTACAATAACACGCTGGAAGTGGGATCTGTGACAGCAACAGGCACAAACTGTTCCTGGCCAGGGAGACTCCAGTTCCTTTATATTCACCAGTGCGTGAGCAACAGCCCAATTTCAGCACGTGCATCGTGCTGTTCACCAGCACACCGCTAATATCACTACAGAATTCACATTGCATTAGTCACCATACAGAGGTATCCATGTCATCAGAGAATGCTTATTGTAACGAATCCCTGGCCTCCTAGGCCCTTCAAAGGCATCACGGAGGTGCTCTCCCCAGCTCTTCACAACAGCAGAAGGGAATAGAACTCCGATCCTTCTGCTCCAAAACCCAGCCCCCTGCCCCTTGAACTAAGAGAGACTTGCCACTGGACGGCAGCAGGGCCTACGGCACACAGCTGAGTGGTTCCGAATTCACCCATGCACACCAGCCAGTTAACTACAGCGTTGCTTTGAACTGGCGTGGGAATGGGCAGTGACGTCAGGATATGTGAGCTACAGTAAAAAGAATGCAAAAGGGACAAATAACTCCTCCTGATCAGCGGAGGGCAAGACTTTCTAGTTCTACATTTTGAACAAACACATGTAGCCCGTCACTGGTTTTGTTAAATGGCTCCCAAATACAAGCCCCCAGGCAGAGCATCCAGTTGCTTTCTTGTGTGGACAATTCAGTAAACCACAGGCTGAGTTAGATGATGGATGCACCTGCAGATGGTTTGGCTGCACGTGAATAAGCAGCCATGCTTTCCCGAACTCCCGTTGGGGACGGTGTGGATGCTTCCCCTGGCATGCTTTGAAAATCCCAATCCAAGACTTCTGTGCTGGAGTCTCAGCTCTCCTTTCCTCCTTGTTGAGCTCCCAGTGCCATTCATTGTCCATTTCTCCTCCTGCCCAGCTTGAATCCGTTCCCTTCCTCCCTGACCTCATCTCTGCTTCCCTCCGAGTCCCCCGGACCTCTCTAGGGCCAAATTCAGCATCAGCCACAGTCCTGCTTTCTTACACCAGAACTGGATTCAGTCCCTTCACCCAGATTCCAAACAGCTTCTCTTTTACTTCCACTAGGTGCCTCCCTGCAAAATGCACAATTGGCCTGTGGAACCTGCTGCCACAAGGTGCTGTTGGTGTCAACCGTTTTGTCATTTCAAGCTCAGGATCAGCTGTGTATACAGACAATAACCACATTGACTTCTATGTTAGATGAGATGGTAACCCCTCACACATCAAGCAGAAAGTGCCTGTGGGTGGAAAGAAATTTCCCTCCAAAGATCAAGTTATTTTATAATGATCCACCATGGGATTGTTTCATTTCAGTCTGAAGTATCAGTTATTGCCTTTTGATGGAGACAGGACATTGTGTTAGAGGGAATGTCCATGATCCAGTATGGCAACTACTAATCGTTAGTGATACTCTAGCTGCAGATCTCTTCTAATGTCAGGTACTCTAGTGCTTCCCACGTCAGAGAATCCCCAGAATCATAGAAGATGACGATTGGAAGGGACCTCAGGAGGTGTCTAGTCCAACCCCCTGCTCAAAGGAGGACCAACCTCAGCTAAATCATCCCAGCCAGGGTTTTGTCAAGCCACAGCTTAAAAACCTCTAAAGGTGGGAGATTCCACCACCTCCCTAGGTAACCCATTCCAGTGCTTCACCACTCTCCTAGGGAAAAACTTTTTCCTAATATCCAACTTAGACCATTGCTCCTAATTCTGCCATCTACCACCACTGAGAGCAGCCTAGCTCCATCCTCCCTCGCATCCCCTTTCAGGTAGTTAAAGGCTGCTGTCAAATCCCCCCTCATTCTTCTCTTCTGCAGACTAAACAAGCCTGGTTCCCTCAGCCTTGCCTCATAAGTCTTGCGCTCCAGCCCCCTAATCATTTTTGTTGCCCTCCACTGGGCTCTCTGGTTTGTCCATATCCTTCCTGTAGTGGGGGGCCCAAAACTGGGCACAATACTCCAGAGAAGCCCTCACCAGTGCCGAATAGAGGGGAATAATCACTTCCCTCTATCTGCTGGCAATGCTACTAATGCAGCCCAATATGCCGTTAGCCTCCTTGGCAATAAGGACACACTGCTGACTCATATCCAGCTTCTTGTCCACTGTCACCCCCAGGTCCTTTTCTGCAGAACTGCTGCCTAGCCCGCCGGTCCCCAGTCTGTAGCTGTGCATTGTTCCATCCTCCCAGTGGTTCCTCGAATGGGACAGAATGCTTATTAGATCTGATACCAAGATGATAGGCAAGGCTGGAGTGAGACATGGCACTCACAGGAGGAAAGCAGAATATCAGCTCTTAAATTAAAAAACACTGGCTCTAACCTCCACCTATGCCGGGAAAAGCACACATCTGGGTACTGGGTGGAGGCGATGCCAGCCTGACCCTGCAGACAGCTTGAACCATAGCTCCAAGGGGTGGGAGCGACTCCGTTCTTCTCAGTTCGGAAATAGGCGGCCACCGCAAAGACAGGCAGGGCCCTGGTGTGGGGGCAGGGTCATGGCACAGGTGGAGGTGGGCCCTGGATCCCCTTCACTGACCCCTGGTGACAAAAGCCTTTATAAAGACTTGTGAGATCTAAACCTAAATAAAGATTTGGGGCCCGCCTGAGCTTCGGGCTGTGGTTTGGGCCAGCCCTTGTTTTTCTAAGCAGCTCCGCTGGCTCTTCCGTTCCAGGCTGTTCTTCGCCTGGGGCACACAACAGTTCAGTCACCTGAGAGCTCTGCTACTGTGCTCTGATTCCGGTGGCTAGGCAGACCCGGGAGATCAGCTTCAGCGACCCGCTGGCCCCTGCTAGCGACTCTGTCCCCGCTCTGACTGTGTCATGGACAAATGTGCAATTGGGCTCCTGAGGCTTTGCACAGAAGTCCCAGAGCCCTGTCTCCTGCTGGGCCTGTGAGATTGCAATCACTGGCAGAGTGACAGGACTATTCTCATTTAATTGTGATGCTGAGCAGCCTTCGGAGGCCCTGATCAGGATTGGGCCCCGCTGAGCCAGCTGCAGTGCAGACACAGCAGGAGATACAGTCCCTGCGCCAAAGAAGTGACTAGAAAATGTGTAATCTGCCCTGTCCCACTTCAAAAATCTCAGATTATTCCTGGCTCTGCCACTGGCCTGCTGGTTGACCTTGGGTAAATCACTTCCCGTCTCTGTGCCTCAGTTTCCCCATCTGCAGAATGAGGATAATGGTGCCTCTCTCCTTCCTGGCTTTGAGATTGATGGCTGGAAAGTGCTGTGTGAGCGTGAGGCAGTATTATTATGTAACCCTTCTGCCAGACAGGGTTGGCAGCAGCAAGGGTTGGGATCTATATCTAGGGGTCCCTGTCAATGATACCACACCAAACTGGCTCGAGTCCCCACCCCGTCCCCTGGGAAATCACACACTATCACCTCGGTGCCCCAAAGGGCAACACTTCCCCTCTCGCAAGCAGAGTCTGCGTGTGGAAGGTGAACCTTTTAATAACAGAAGGGCAGTAACACAGCACTGGCTTGGGAAACAGTGCAAACGGAATTCATGAACTCAGTGAACCAAACCCACCACAGAGTATGGGGCGTGTCCTTCGCATCTCACCTCACCCAGTCCCCGCTGCTGGCACTCACCGTCTGCCGGCGCCAACTGCTCCTGGATCCCGCTGTCTGCTAGCCCCTCTATCTACAGACGCTAACCGTTCCTGGCATCGGTGGGTGCTGACCGCTCCTGGCTCCCACTCTCTGCTGGCGCTGACTTGATTCCACCATCTGCAGGCGCCCACTGTCCGCTGGCATTGACCGCTGTAGCTCCCGCCGTCTGCTGGCGCTGACCAATCCCACCATCTCAGGTGCTGCCCACTGCTGGCACCTCTCTGGGGGTTGTCAGTCAAGGTTTCCCAGTCTCTCTAGTGATTCAGCTCTTAGTGAATTTCAGCTCATGGGAAAACCTTCTGCTGACACAGAAGCAACGTCCCTGCTTTTAACAAACAAAAGACTCCAAGAGGAATCATTAATTCTACCTCTTAACAGTGGGAGGAGAGCGTCAATCCATGCCTGAGAGTAGCCCTTTGCCAGAGCTAGTGCAACCGCAACAGAAAATTTCTCACCTCTCCCTCGTGATGCTGAAACATCGTCCGCCACCTTTTTGGGCTCTGTTTAGCTGAGAGAGAATTTTTTATCAGGACAGGCTAAACACAGATCTGATGCCATTTCTTCATACAGTAGGACAGCATTTCATTACCCCTGCAGTTAACACACAAGTGACTTGTAACACACCAGACACACTGACCGATTCCCATCATGCTCACACCCAGGGTGCTTATGCAATGTGCTGAGTACTTGACTGTACTGATCAAACACAGAGCCCATGCAAATAACGTGCCCCCCTTTCAGCTGCTGAGCAGGGAGAGTGCCACTCAGACCTTGCTTACAATTATTTAGTGGTCAGTTAACGTTGCTCGTGATCAGCTGGCAGATATTTCTCTAGCAGACCACAATGGTAATCCAGCCACCCAGAAGTTGATCACGTTTACACCTCTCAGCACTTCTCGTCCCAGTGGCTTGGACAGCAAGAGACCAGAGAGTCTGGGCATGACATCAGAGCACAGTGGTATTTCCCAGGGCACACTCCGTCTAATTTGTTACAGCAAGCGCCTTGTGCAGGGGTGGGCCAGGAAAGCAGATAAATCCCTTGCTCTGGCCAGATGTAGCTGGCCTGCTCTGATGGTAACAGATCTGTCTCAGTGCCACTGGGTTCTCATCGCTGTACGGGATCCCGTGCAATATCCTTTGTTATACCGCACAGCAGTGCGGGGGCAGTTTGAGTCTCGCATTGAATTGTCAGCCCCACAGACCTGCGGCCCCTCTCCTGTGAACAGGCACATCCTGGGAAAAGGCAGCAGCGATCCCCAGGGTGCCTGAAGCTTGCTTTAGAAGGATTGCTTTGGAAGGTGGGCCCCTAATAAGGTCCATTGCCGTCGCCAGCTAAGCCATTCACGTGTGGCCTCTGGCTCCATGACGTTACAGCTCCATTTCCACCACTTTAGCCAAACCTGATTCTCTGTTGGGCACAGCAGGTTTAGGGTTTTATCCTCGCCGAGCTGCCTTCCACAGGGCATCACGGCCCATACGCTGGAGAAGGACTGGCTGGGAGAGTTGGAGGGAGAGCATCCCACCAGCCCGAGAGGACTTCAGTCTCCCCGGCCCTTCCAGTCCTTGGTTTCTCTGTTGAGACTGACAACAAAGGGGACAATGCCACAAGTTCCGGTTCCAGGTGGCAGATCAGGCCTGAGCCCTGCCAGCCCAATCCACATTGACCACAGATCAGGCCTCGGAATAACCATTTCTCCTTGCTACAAACCTGGGCCAGGACAAAACAGCTCTGGATTCTCTGCCTCAGCCCAGAGGGGCATTGAAAGTCTTTGAGCTCAGCCCGGTTTGATCTGGACTCCATTACAATAGGTCCAGCTGGCCTGTCTCACCCCAGAGCAAGACAGCTGTTTTCTTTGGACCCCAGGGAGCTGCTTTTAATAGGTGGGGCGCCGTGTTAGGGGTCGTGACTCCGGACCAAGCTGTGAGACAGATCAATGACAATAATTCCAGAGCTGGGTCTTTTTAACTAGATGTGGTCGGCTCCTGCTACGCAGAAGCCCTCCACCCCCACCCCCAATGTTTGTGAGATCCTGGAAACCCAGATCCTCCCTTCGCCCCATATCTCCCAGTCTCCCCATTTCTCTCTGGCATTCCCTCCCTTTTTCCAGGCTGTATCTTGGGTTCTCAGGGTCTGTGCACCCTCTAGTGGCTGCCAGTGCCCTGTGCGGGCTCCAGAGGTTTATATAAAGGCAGAGCAGAGAGAGGCAGGAGATATTGGTGGGGAGATCACTGGAGCTGAAGAGAGGAGCCAGAGAGCAGCACTGAGGGTTGCCCTGGCAGCTGACCATGGCAGTGAAGCAGCAAGCACCCTACCTGCACTTGGCTGAGCTCACAGCGTCCCAGTTCCTGGACATCTGGAAACATTACGATTCTGATGGTCAGTAAGAACCTCCCCCCAAAACCTCTTTTACAGCTCAGATTCCTTTAGGAGGTTGGGTTTTTCTTTAATTCTTAAATACTTGATAAAAACCCATCCCCGTGTGCTATTGCTAGGGCCAGATCTGTGCGTATTTGGGCTTTGGAAATATATATTCTTCTATCAGGGCTGCTGTAAAAATACCTTTTCCTTTCATGCATGCTTTTTATTGTTATTAATTGTTAGGAAACTTTTTTAGTGGAAATTGACCCAGCTAGGAGACCCTGGCACTACGGTATTGAACCTAGGAGTCTCCAGCCCATCTGTTCTGTTTGGTCTGACATTGCTCCAGCATCCTAAACTACTGGGGATAAACTCACACTGTAATGTGCTGTCTGTCTTTGCTTGTGACAGGGGTGTGCCCTTGTGAGAGACTTTGCTCACTGGTTGCTGCCTTTTAACAGATGGAGCTGGCTAGTACTTTGCTTTGTTCCCCAATAGTTCTTGTCCACTGGACTCCCCCGGTCTTAACTCCAATCCCGTGTGGTGCTGTTCGGTGCACTGTTTAGACAGCCCAGGGGAATCCTCTTTCTGCTGGTTGTGTTTTATGTTCACCAAACTCGGGATCTAATGGGGAATAAAAGTGACACTTGGAGTGAAATGAAGGCGCACCATTCTCTCGGGAAAGGGTTAGGTGTGTCCGTTGTGTCCTCTCAGTCAGTTGTTGGCTTCAAAACCGGACGGAAAGTGACGTTTTTGCAGCTTTGTCAGAGATGCCAACGCTACCTGAAAACAAACCTGGCTTTAAATGTGTCTTAATGTGGACCAGAGAGAGCGCCCCCCTCCCTCCCCGCATATGTCCAATCCCCTTACTTCATCTCCTTGCCCTTCTTGAAGAGGGAATGAGCTGAGCTGCGCAGAAAGGTCTCAATACAGCTATTATTGCAGAGCACCCAGCTTCTCTGTCACAGACAGCTGCTGTCCAGGGACAGATAGCCCAGGTAAGCCAGCCCTGACTCATAGCCACTTGCAGACCCTGGTAATCAGGCAGTCCTTTTACCTGGTCCTGCAACCTTGACCTCCCACCCATCATGCACAAAAGGAATGTCGCTCATGGGCATTCACTGTTAGTTAATGTTAGTTCCCCATGCAGGGCAGGCGGAAACTTACGTCTTAGGACTCCAGGATCTTTACCCAAAGAGAGCGGGAGTGCTGAAGTACAGGCCTCCTGATTGTTTAAAATAAATAAATAACTTCCTGTTAGTTTCAAGCCCCCACTCTGGGCCAAAGGTGCCGAGAGGCTTTCCTAGGACCCTGAGCTGTAGCTCCCGTCAGAAGGAAATGGCAACTGTGCGAAGGAGAGCCTCTGGTTCCTGCAGGAAGAAGCCGGAATGCTAGCAAGTGACGGGGTGTTCGATGCACAGCATCCATGTGGTGGGTGCGTAGGTCATCAGGGTGGTGAAGCTGGGCGTGAGAAGGTGAAGTTGCATCTGCGGGGGGGAAATGCAAGAGGGGGCACCAGGGGGATGATGGTGGAGTGGTCATTGTGGCTGGCTGCTCAGCTTCTCCTCTCCGCCTTGTAGAGCTTTCCTCTCTAGAAACGGGCTAATTGGAACAGGCTGGTGGGGAGCCCTGTATTTGCCCATGGCATATTTGTCAGGGGTGTGGAGTAAAGTGGGTAAAACACCAGTCCTGAGACATCTGGAACATCTAATAAACCCAGTCTGAGTAAACAGAGTGCTGATGTGTAAACGGTGTAATTTACCAATGAATCAGTACACATGGAGGGGGCAGGGAGAGCAAAGGACTTTCCAGGAGGCCGGGGGCACTTACTCGGCACGACTTTCCACCAGTTAACACTGTCATGCTAGCTTATCATCAGCCATGTTCTTGCCATTGCGTCACCTTGCTGACAGCAATTGGAGCAGAAGGCGAGATGCCAACGTTCCTGAAGCAAAGCCCCAAATCGAAACACTCCTGAATCTGGGGGGGAGGGGCTCCAGGGGATCCCAGCTTTGTCCATCTCTAGCCGAAACGCCACAGCATGGTAAAGCTGGGGGTGAGAAGGGGAGCTGAGTCTGGGGGGGAGTGCAAGAGGGGGCACTAGGGGGGATGAAGATGGAGTAGTCATTACTCATAAGTCGAAGGAGCCTCCTGGCACTTGGGCATTTATAAAGGGGTCATTAAACTGGAGAAGGGAAATACAAAAAGATTTAAAATCCTGTAGCAAGAAACAAAGTGAACAGCAAGCCTTCAGGAACAAGAGAGAGGAGTCCATGGCAGCAATGAAGTAGGAATTCACTAAGATCCAATGATAAAACAAAGGTCCCATCCAGGCCACCTTTAGCTCCATTTCCTTCCTTCTGTAACTCAAGGTTTGTTCATCCAAAAGCCAGTTCCTTCATCATTTTTTTGTTTTCAGTCTTGTCCTTGGGGCTCTTCTCTTCCCCCTCCCTCTGCAACCCTTCCTCCCACCAAGACCTGCAAAGAAAACCTCTTCTGATTATCAACTCTCCCTCAGGGCTTTGCAGAGACCAATTAAACCATGCCACCTGCTTCAGAAACACTCCACAACCCAGCACACCTCTGTAAACAAATTGCAGACGGGAGCGTCTTGGGTTCATTTGCTTTCAAAATCTGCTGGCATTATTTGCTCTCTCAGTTTGAAACTATTAGCCAAGGAAAGCAACTTGTGATTATTTTCAATCAGACAGCCAGGAACAATATGCTGGGTGTTGAGAGCAAAGCAATTCAAAGACTCGTTGCTGGTTGCGTCAAAACGACCACAGAGCTCTTTCCAGTGGCAGAGTCAATGTAACGAGGGGAGTGCTAACTGGGTTCTTGTTCACACCTTACAGTACCAACTCTAGTCTGGTTCCCTGACAAAACTGTGAGCTGAATTCTGGCTGCAGAAACTTTAATACCAGCAATGATGGCAGAAGCAGAGAGAACCCAGCTGGAGGTTTCTACGCTGCCGGAATAAGGAAAAATTGTGGCAAATTCTGCTCTTAGTTACATCAGTATAAATTTGGATAAATGTCACTGAAATCAGCAGGTTGATTTGCATTTACTCTACTGTAACCGAGACCAGCAATTGCCCCCCTCCACCTTCTTTTGATTTATAAACATAGCAGATTTTATCAGCATCCCCTGAGTGATTCAATATGGAATGACACAATGTCATTTTTGCTCTCTCACTTCTCCAAGCACCCTGAACGCTGCCAAAGCTGGGCTTTAACAACTCCACTTCCCCTGGCGTTGCAACCCCTCACCCACTTTCTTCCTCGCCACTGGAAGAAAGGAGTACAGCTGGGATGAAAATGTCTTCATTTACAGGAGCAAGACTCTTTCCCAGTAAGTCTCCCAGACCTGAAGGCCAGAAGGGACTGTTGTGCTAGTGTAGCCTGTCCTCCTACAGCACATTGGCCAGAATGAAACTTCAACAGTAGCTGCAACTTGCTTTGATCTGCAGCAAAGCTTATTTCACCTACATTGGCTTTAGCCTAGGAGACAAAGCTGGCTTGAGCAGCTCCTGGAGAGAGAAATTAGCCACTGTGCTGAAGAGCTGGGCACTAGTGAAATCCCACGGCAGCATGGTTTCGGGGATGCCTGGCTGTGGTGCTGGCGGCATGTTGAGGGATGCCTTGGACCCTGGAGAGCAGTTTCTGGAAGCTGATCATGGAGGCCGGTTAGGGAGCACCTCTGAGCTAATCATTCCCCTGCGGCTTTGGCAGGTAACGTGAAGTTTGGTGATTTTTTTTTTTTAAACTGCTCGTTGTTTTCATTGCTCCCAGCTCCAGTCACTAGCCTGGCAAGATGGAATTTCCCTTTCAATTTCAAACCAATATTTGCAGATAATAGTGTGACACTGTTTGCGCCACTCTACTTGGGGCCTTCCTTCTGTACGGAAATGCAAGTTAAGCCCTTTGTTAAGGCAATCCAACTGGCCGCTTTGGGACCCTACGACACAGGCAGCTGCCGCGCAGCGGCATAGAAATGGAACCCTTCTTAGCGGGGAGTGACGGAGGAGTCACGCAGTTGGATTAATCAAGCCAGCTCTAGGCTCATTGGAGGCTGCTGCCCTGGAAGGACTGATGCCCAACCCCAAAGTCTGGTTCAAGTCGTCTTCTTCAGGGATCCATTGATTATTCAAATCCAACTCACAAAGCAATGCAAAGGTGAGTTTTTCCCCAGTCTTCCTACAGGCCATCTGCCAGGGTCCCCCACTCCACAGCCTTCCACGGGAGCCAGCTGCTTCTTACGCCTGTCCCCCGTGACCCAGGGGCTTTCTGCCAGAACTGCTGAGGCCTGGCCGCTTTCTCACAGCCAGGCTGCATGCTGGCTTCTGTAACCCATCAGTCTCAGCTGGGAGGTTGCTGATCAGTCACTGGTGAGGCTGGGCCCAGCTCTCCTTAAAGGGCCAGCCACGCTGTGAGACACACGGTTAGGCAGCATGGTTCAGTGGGCGGAGCCCTGAACTAGCCCATGGGAGCCAGGGGTTCTAGCTGCTGATCTGGAGTAAATCACCAACAAACTTTAAAGCGTGCCTCTGGCTTTGGGTTCCCCACCCGGGACCCCTCCAGCCTGATTCTTCAGATGTATCGAGCACCCATAACTCCGGCGAAGTCTGTGGGAGGTTGGGTGCTCAGCATCTTTGAAGAGCAAGCATTAAGTGTCTCAAGTTGTGCACCCAAGATCGGTAACAACTGCTGAAAAATTTAGCCTTAAACGTCTATGTGCCTCAGTTTCCCTGTATGTGAAATGGGGACAGTACTTAACCACCCTTGTAAAGCGCTTCAATGAAAAGGGCTATGAAAGCCACCGTGCTCCCATATCACTGATGGGCCAACTAAAAGCACATAGATACATTGTATATGTGTGAAAACCAGTTATATATATACACAAAACAGGACCCAACCAGGCACTGGGGGAGTGCAGGGCTCCATGCCCATTGCTGGAGGGGTGGAGGGGAGCACACACCAACACAATCAGGGATGGGCAGAGGGTGCGACAGGTCTACCGAGCCCCGTGCTGGCCATCTGGGCTTAAACCTCCTCGTGCCACGTGCCACGGGGTCCGCAGGTCCTGCCTGGCTGGGCGGCTCTATGGCACAGGCGTTGGGTGTGGATTGTGCACTCCAGGCTCCACCTGGAGCTGCTGAGGAAGGCCTGTTTGCTGAGCTTCCTCTGCGGCCGCGTCTGCAACGCAGAGCTGCTGGAATGAGACAGGCCGCTGAATCTGCCGATCCGGCCCGGGAGCCTGCAGCTCTGAGGTGGGCTAGGAGAAATGGGGGCAGCCTGGTGCCGATGGGGGCTCAAGGAGATGACGTTCCCTAAAAGAGGAAGCCCCCTGTGCAATTGGGGGAGCTTCCATCTGTGCCCCTGGGAGGGAGGGTGCCCCCATGTGCCACTGAGCCCATGTCCAGCACAGAGGGGAACTGCCAATGCCCCAGAGACATAGGGAACGAAATCCATCTCTGAATGAGAATTTCAGGTGGGTCTGACACCCCCGAGGAGGCTCACACATGCTCTGCCATCCCATCATCTGCTCAGCCCCAAGGACCCCCCGGATCTCTCCCCTGAGAGATCTCCCCCTTCTGCCCCAGTCTCCTGTGCTCTGATCACGTTTCTTCTTTTTCCATCCCTGCAGCGGAGAGTGCTGCTGCTTCGTAGCGACCCTAGCCCCTCTGCCCCCTGCCGTTGCTTCCCCTCCAGCAAAGGAAGGAGCTCCCAGGGCCCAGGTTTTCATTGGTTGTCCATTGGGTGCTCTTGTGAAAATCGGGTACTTCTTGTTTCCCTGGGGATGAGACGCCAGGAAGCAGAGAAAACTCAGCCAGACGTGGTTCACTTGGAGAGGTTAGGGGAGACTCTGGCACATTAGCCAGGACACCAGCTCCTGAGGGACCGTTCACCCATGCAGACGCCATGGGCCAGCCGAGCTCAGCTCCCCGGCAGCTGAGAGGCAGGACCGCCCCAGCACAGACATGAGTCCAGCACGCTGACCGTAACTGGGTCAGAGGAGCCACACAAGCTGCCTCCAGCAACGTGGCCATGGAAAGGGACATTATAATGTGGTTGCCATGAAGTCAGGGATACTGCACAGATGTGAGGGCAGAACCTGGCCCACTGGGCTGAGGATAAATCGCACCAGCTGTTAATTCATTAATTCAAACAGGCTATATTTATACTAGAGTCTTCAGATTTCCCACCGCTGCTACTATTACTCCACCAGTGATACTGTTGCAACAGGGGGTGGCTAGTGTTGATGGTCCCTGACATTTTACCCACCATGCCATCTCTAATGGCTGTGGGCAGGATTAGACACACGATCTCGACTAAGGCTTCCATCATTACTAGCATATGGCAGGCTGACCCAGTGGTTGCAATGCGGGCGATCTGAAGGGTAAAAGTCCCTAGTGCAGATGGCTGCAGAGAGACCAAAAAGAAAAGCAGCAGTTAAATCCCTTGCCTTTCAAAAGGGGCTGTTTAACAAGGACTGTTCAGCTTATTACTATCGCGTCAATGAGCCCAGCCAGAGCTGGAAAAAGCTGCTTTCGCTCCTCGCTGACAAAAGGAAAAATTGTGGGACTCCCTGTGGAATCAGACCCAAAGGGGGAAAACTAGCCATTTAAATCTGTTTCCTTGTCACCCCTTGATTCCCAGGCAGCCATCGCTCAAAAATATTGAAACTATGGAACAGATCAACTTAGAAACTGCCATCGCACAAGAGAACAATGGCCCGTAGCTGTAGGGTTCTGTGCACAACACCAGATGCTTTAGAGAAAGAAGCTTAATCTATTTCAGGTTCTCACACAACCCCTGTTACTATAGTCTCTGTGTACCTCACAGTGTATTTATCCTCACAGCACCCCGACCCGTAGGGGAGTACTTTTAACCCTATTTTCTGGCTGGGATGCTGAAGTACAGGAGACTAATGGACTTGCCCGAGGTCACACAGGAAGTCTATGGCACAGCAAGGCATTGGACCTGGGTCTGTGGGTCCCAGGCTGGCACCCTGACCACTGAACCATCCTACATTTCCCATAAAGCTATTATAATGACTGGTTTACATGTGCATGACTGCCTTCTCCTGGCAGCAATCAGAACTGCTCAAGTGTGCGCCATCAGCCCTATACTGCTTATGCTTAGAGGAGATTTTCCGCTAGCACTAATGGCAGGTGCCTGGGCTTTCTGCAGCAGGAGGATTGGAGGTCTGTCCCTGCTGTCATCATGAAGTTCCAAGAGGTCGTGGTCAATTGGTTTTGGTCCCTGCCTGGAGCTCAGCTGTAGAGACTTTTTTTCCACGAAGGGAATTTCCTAGCTGGGAAATGTATTTTCCCCCCAACTTCAACTTCACTTCTCTTTGGTGTGCACAATCACTTACTAACTATATTGCAACACATTCTGCAACCCCCAGAGCTTTGCAGGGTGAGGACACATGCCAGTAAATCACTGACCGACGTACTCCCAAGGGCAACAGGATTGATTGCAGGGCTGTGTCGATCCATGTGAGTGGCACTGCAGCCCTCATGCTCATTCATTCATTCACTTTTATTCTGGGCTTGCTGGCTTGACAGCTGGCTCAGCTGACATAGAAAAAAACGGCAGCACGGTAGCACCGGGCGTCTCGGGAAGCAGCTGCGAGTCAGCATCAATAAATCTGCGGCCCCTCAGAACACGGCAGGACAGGGCCAGCGGCCACCCCACTCTCCTTTGTCTGCACCGCGGCAGCACGCAGCCGGAGCTCAAACATCTCATTTCCTTTGGTCTCGTTTCGGTTGCTGGGTTTAGCATGTGGGTGCGGGGGGTGTCGGAGGCCTGTGAGATACGGGACGTCAGACTGGATGAAATCATGGGCCCTGCTGGCCTTAAACTCCATGACTCATTGAGCCTGCTAGAGGTTGGGTCTAGAGCATGCGAGAAACAGCAGACTTGTCTGGTCGTGAGCCACTGAGGCAGTGGCGGGGTTTTTGGGGAGAGGGAGAGGGGGAGGTGTTGTCGTGATCAGTCTCCCCGTCTTTATGGCTAGACAGGAGGGGTGGTTTTGAAACGTCTTCTGTGTCACGGCAGGGAAAAGGCTGAGATGTGCGGCTGGGGGGGTCAACACTAGGCCGTTGCTGGTGGGTGCGGTGAATTTTAGTGTGGGAGACTGATGGTGCCAGCCATGTGTCAGCAAGTTCCCCAGTACGGCTCTGCCAAGTTTCCTCAGCCCTGACTGGCACCAACCCCTGCTTTCCCAGTGCTTGGTCTCCCCTCAGTGGAGGCGAGAAACCCCTTTGTACGCTAGCACTGAACTCATGGCATCCTCGACTTGTGCTGGACGATGAAAGGACGACGCAGCCCCAGTGTGCTGAGGAGCTCTCAAGCTGGCTGCTTGGTTGGATGGACACCATCCAACTCAGCTGATTTAAGAACAGGGTGGACTCAAAGGGATGGCTCTGAAGTAAATAACCGCAGCTATCGCCACCCTACCCTTCAGCCTCTCTTCTGACGGGGCACAGATACCAGGGCAAGCGTCTTCTCGCTCCAGATAAACAGGCAGCAAAGCTCTCTGCCGGCCTGATGCTGGCACGAGGCCCACTTGTGATCCACTTCCTCCCTTCTCACTGCCGCTGTGGGTAGCTGAATCTTGCAGGAATGGCTACAGTGTACAGAACTCGCAGCGCGAACTGGAGTTACTGCCCGAAGCGGCTAAAAGACCAAGCGACTCCCACGGCTGGCAGTCCACTGAATGCAACTCTTGGCCATGCGGTGACACAGAGGGAGGAAGGATCAGCCAGTGGTCAGGGCAGTCGCCGGAGACCTGGGTTCAACTGTCTGTTCTGCCACAGTCGCCCCGTGTGACCTTAGGACATTCATCTCGCTTCTCTGTGCTTCAGTTTCCTCTCTGTAAAATGCTGGTAATAGCACAGCCCCCTGCTCACTGGGGGACTGTGGGGGTAAATACAGTAAAGATTGTGAGGGGCTTAGACACTGTAATGGGACCAGATACGAACCCGAGCAAGAAAAGCCAAATTCTGGACGGAGACACTTAGTTGAGCAACAGCCTTTTGCGGGGGAGAGGGGGAGAAGCAGTGGAGAGCAGAATCCGAACTGCCATGTCTGTCCACTGACAGACTGTAAACAATCTGATGGATGAAATTTTGGCAGCTACTTGACCCTAACTGTGGGTCTTTTACAGAGCCGTAGTAGGAGGGTAAGCGCCACTTGCTTAGCTGAGCGCTCTGACATGGCCACGGCAGTGGAGAATCCAGCTACTTAGTCCTTGGCTTGGTTTTGTTTTTCTTTTCAGGTTGCTAAACCAATTGCGACTGTTTAACGGACTATAAATGCGCTTGGGGCTCCTCTGCATCTTTTATTGATGAGGAAGAGGAAGAATGGTTTCATGGTCAATGCACTGGACTGGGGCTCAGATTCCCTTCCGGGCTGCGCCTCAAATTTCCCACGTGCCCTTTGGGAGGTCACGGCATGGCTCAGATTCCCATTTGTAAAATGGGAACGATAATGCCTTCCTACCTCTCTGCGGGGAGTTTGTGAGGTTCAATCCACAATCAGAACCGCTGAGGTCCAGAGAATCTGGACAGGTTTTACACAAAGACGATGCATCCACCAGCTTTTGTTGTCTACCAGCTAACCCTTCCTGTTCCCTTAGGTGGGCTGGAAACCGTGGGGATGTTCCCCAACCTGGTGCTCTGTGGCTGTGCTGCTAACACCAATGAAGGGCCCTGCCCATGAGAGGCAGAATTCCAGTTGCCACAGATGGTGGGCACAGCTGGGCGGAGGAGACCATCTGTTTACCACAGAGCCATCGCTCTGAAAGCAGGCCACTGTCGGCTGGGCCTACACCTGTAAGGTCTTCGACGCCTGAGGATCAGCCTTGGGCAGCAAAGGAACATTTGAAGAGAGGCCCTGGCTATTCCGTTCATTCTATCTACAACACTCTGGAGTACAGCGATGGTGCTATGGCAAGGAGACATTTAGACCATTTCATTCATCCTGCGCAATGATATGTTCTTGCTATCAACTTGGTCACTTCACAATGCAGACCTTTCATGAGGGCTGATCACCTGGCGCCATGTCATGTGTGCACGGCTCCACGGGCCATGCTGCCGTTTGGGAGATGAGCAGGAGGGTGGACCAAGACCTATCTTCCACTGGTGCTAGAGACTCCCTGAAACCCACGAGGGATTTGACTGTTGATACAGATTTTTCATGGGAGATGTTCAGCGACCTTGGTGATGGATGGCACTATAAAACCCTGAGCTAGACAGACAGACTGTTAATGGCAGACAGAGCTAGGCAGACAGACAGTGTCAATGGGAGTTATTTTTCAGCATTTTTCAGCACAGTTCTGCTTTCTGTCAGCCTTACCTGGACAGAGCGCAATTGGGACTATAGATTAATTTATTTATGTTCCAACTCCTAGTATTCCTCTTGGGTACTGCAAGAAAATATCTTCATGAAGGCAAAAATGGTCTTCTAGGATCTGAGCATCTGGCATTGAAAGATAAGGCTGGTGTACGCTCTCTGGATAAGGTAGTGACTGTCTATACCCATATTACTTTAGACTCTCATCTCATTCTATTTCATAGGGTAGGTGGTGTCAGGCGAGATGGTGCCGTAGCTAGCAGGTTAATGATGATTTTTGGGTGGGTTGGTGTCTGAGAATAGAGGGCAGAGAAAATGAAGCTGCAAATTGATCTGTTCTGTTCCTAGGAAGATAAGAATCCAGAGCCCATAGAAGCAGAAGCCCAGTGAATGGAGCATTAAATTGCAGTAGGAACGGTGACAAGGACAAACAGACTCCGTCTCCAATTCATTCTCTCTCAGCTGCTTTCAAGACACATCTTTGAGGAGATGGCTTCATCGTAGCTCTGCCAGTCTTGTTGGTCCTCCCTAAGGCTCTCTGTTCGGAGGCTTGACCTGATAAACACCTGCTGGTCTCTGGATAACATGCTGGACTGCATCTCTGATACCCCGAGAACATCCAGTGAAGACAGGCCAGGGGAGCCAGAGGAAATGAAGGTGTATATCAGAAGAAGGTTGACATGGCACGGACCTTCAGAGATAAAGAGGGAGATCTGTGAAGCAAGTGAATACTTCGCCTGAGTAATGTGACTAATTATTAGAACTGACACTAATTTCCCTCCTCCAAGAGACACTGCTTATGAGCACACCAGTAGAAACGCTAGATAGCTCTCCAGCAAGGGCTCACGGATACCCTGGTACTGCTAGGACACTGCATTGAGCAACAAGTAATGAGTGCTCCTGATACCTTTGTATTTCCCACTTCCTGAGCTCTCCGTCGGCAGGAGCTGCCTCAGTGCACATACTGGCTTCACGGGCAAGAAGCACCTCTGCTCCAGCGCTGCCCTGGTGGAAGGCTGGGGCCCCGTGCTCATCCTGGGAGAGCAATCCATGAAGCCTGTCATGTGAGCCATCAGCACTGGGGTGTAGTCAGAAGCTGTCACTTGGCTGGCTGGAGATGGAGGCTGTGGACACAAAAACCAAAAAGGTGTCTCACGGTTCCAGGAGGGTGAAGTGCCTTGGCCAGGTTTCAGTTGGGCACTCGAAGCATCCCCTGCTCATGGCCACAGGCTGGTGAGCAGGGTGCATTTCTCCTGGGGTAGGTGCCACGTCTGCCCCATTCTCTAGTTGCTTCCCTCAACCAGCTAGCATCGCTTCCACCTTATCCGGATTGCACCTCCATCTGGATTGCCGTCCACCCACCTGCAGGCCCACAGGGAAAGCAGAGTCCACATGCTGTGTCCGCTGAACAAGCGACAGAGCCAGATGCCATCCGCATAGTGACGGTGCCTGGTCCCAAACGCTCGCACTCTTTGTCCAAGCAGCTGCAAAGCTCCATCATTCGTCAAGGGTGGGTGGCAATGGAAACCTCAGCTCCGGGAGCCAGCGGAGTGGGCGAACAATTGCCTCCCCCAACGCCCTGGACTCTCTCAGAGCAGCAGGAATGGAAGTACCCTAAGCTGATACTTTAGCCTGCATGAAAGATGACTTTTCCCGCAATACAGGGCATGACCTTCAAGCCCTAATAGTCTGAAGGTCTGTCTGCACTGCAGCTATCCACCCCTGGCTGGCCCATGCCAGCCACCTTGGGCAGGAGGGAGGGGGTGTGCTGTTTAACTGCAATGTAGATGCCACCCTCCCACCTCGCAGGGTCCTAGAGCCCGGGCTGTAGCGTGAGCCTGAACATCTACAGCTCAAACAGCCCCTTAGCCTGGCCCTCTTAGGACGTACCCTAAGAGGCGTTAAAGTCATTCCCCAATAATTCAGGAAGAAGGGGAGCAGGGATCGGGAGATAAGCAGGCTTCTCCCTAGCTCTTACCCCTGGGTGTTTTGTTCTGCAGAGCTTCCCTTTGGTGCAGCTGAGACAAAATACCAGCCCAGCTTCGTCTTCTGTATTTTAGGCAGGGGCCTGGGTAGAGAAGCTCAGATCTGCCTGAATTCCTTTCCTTCCCGCCCCAGCAGAGCCTTGTGCAATGCAGACAGGGCCTTGTCCGGCTGTCATTCTGCGCACGGCTGCAGGACAAGCCTCATTAGGCACCGCGCTGGGAAAGCGCAGACACGGACCGACTGCTCTGTTTCCAGGCGCTCGGTGCACTCGCACTCCCAACTGCTGGCTGGGGGAAGGGCGCAGAGGGGGCGTCAGCGGCACGTCTATTTGTGTAGCCGACTTGGATGAGAAGGGGGCAGGTGCTACAGGCGGGCAAGAGCGATTGCTGCCTCTCTGCTCCTTGGATTCCCGGCTGAGCGCTGCAGCCCCAAGGGCGCGTTATTAAATCTTTGATGAATCCTCATCCTGCTTGCTCGCCTCGGCATGAAAAAACCCAAGCACAGGAGCCTTTCAGATGGCAATTATAAAGCGCTGGCAGAGAGATGAATTGGAGTTAGAGAGAGAAAGGAAGGGAGACCGAACGGAAACTAATTGGGGATGGATTCATTAAGGGCGAGAGAAGGCACCGTTACCATAGGAACCCCCGCTTTAAGTTTTCATCAGCGTAGAAGGGCATTTAGTGTTTTGCAAGCCAGACGGCAGCCACCCTTTGTACGCTAACCTTCCAGCCTGGCTGCCCACCGGCCTGGGGAAAGCCTGTTCCAATATCCGTGGGAGGCCTCAGACGGGCAATGGCTTGCGTGCACTCTCCCTGGGAGGATTATTTTGTGGCCGCAAAGAGACGTGGCCCCTTCCAGGAGGCCACTTGTGGAGTCCTGGGTATTGAGGGCCCAGAGTCAAGCTGCCAGAAGTTGTCCAGCAAGGGACTGGCATTTCCAAAGTACATTTCAGGGCCGGTGAAAGGCTCTGGGCTCTTTGATCTCCAGTGAAGAGAGGGCCACCCCCTGGGAAGTGGGGAGGAGCAGAAGAACCCAGAAGTCAACTAATGGGACAAATGAACAGTGCAGAGATGGGTCAGAGGTACAACAGAAGAGCATCCGTGCAAGGCACCAAGCGGAGAAGCCCGGACGGCGCCCGTGATGCTGGGAAGAGGGGAGCGAGCGGAACTCTGCTTGGATGTATGTGTGGGTGCAGGGCACCAGCCTTTTTGATCGGCGTGTGGTGGGGCTCTGCCCAGGGAAACGAGGTCAAAAGAAGCCAAGAGTCAAGGAAAAACAAAAGAGAAAGGGGGACACAGATCATGGGACCAGAACAAGGGATCTACGAGGAGACAGCAAGCAGAGACTCCTGGACCACATCCATTACTCCACGAGGACACTGAGGGTCAGTGGGGGCCGTCCAGTGGAGCGCTACGTGGATGGAAGATGCCAGTGCGACAGTCCAGAAACTGAGGTCTTCTAGCGCCACGGGGGCCATGGCAGTGCAAGACTCCCCAATGCACACCAGCAACGATTCCTGCGGCTGACACCCCCAGGGTCAATTCCTCACTCTGCCACAGGGTCCTGGGTGACCCTGAAGAAGGGACTTAGGCTCTCTCTGTGCCTCATGTCCCCATCTGTATGATGTGGGTAACAGCCCTTCCCTGCCTCCCAGGGGAGCTGCAAGGACACCTCTGTTTAACAGTGTGAGGGGCTCAGATAACAGGGGCCATGGCAGTACCCACCAGGGGACGTTTGTGTAATGACCAACCCTCAAGGGAAGTTTCGAATTAACTCCTCCATGAGATGTTGGTTTAGTCCCTGAAGCAAAACAAGCTTCTCGCCCTTCTGCAGTTTGGAGCTGGTGCATGTATATTCCTAGTTAATCTATCTATGGATGTTCTCACTATCCATAGAAATGTCCAAGTCTTTTCTGAATCCTGCTAAGCTCTTGGCCTCAGTGATATCTTGGAGCAATGAGTTTCACAGGCTAATTATGCATTATGTAGAAACAGTCTCTTTTTTTTTTTTGGTCAAAAGTAAGTAAACAAAGAATTCTAGTGATAGATACTGAATGTCTATATTAACAGAAAATTGGCACTGCATGAATACCAAGTTGTGCTATTAGCTACAGAGCATATGGGCTGTTTATCTATAACATGAGGAGCTATTTATCTCTTGGGAATTTTCACAAGTGAGCCTCTGTTACACAGAACACTGGGGAACAGCTCAGTGGCCTATCAATAAACGTCTTCCAAGAGCAGCCAATGCCAGAGGACTCAGAGGAAGATAAGAACTCCTAACGATGCACAGGAACACCAATGCAGTACAGCCGATGGGAGGTTGGGGGATGAGTACATAATTCCTCCTGACCACAGCAGCCATCAATGTATGTCCTGAAGGATGAGACTGACTTATCTCTTGCTTGGAATAGCTGCAGGTGTTGATTATAAATCATCCTGGTAAATTCCAGCCATAGTGTCTGCCACAATGGCCTTCTGCAACAATGGACTCCCCCAGGCGGAGAAGCATTTCCAGCTGTTGGCCCCCCACCATTCTCATTACGGGAGAAAGACGGAACTGGTCCCTTTTTACTGCACCCTTTGTATCTGAATCCCGCAGACACATCCCGTCTCACTCCTTGATCCTAGTCTTTGCAGTAGGTAAGTCCCACAAGCCCCTTCACTCCAATCAAAGAGCTGCCATTTGGAGAAGGAGCTGGTGAACGGGCAATGTAAGCCTCTCAGGGCACGGACTGTCATTTGTGATATGCGTTGTACAGTGCCTAGCACAAGGAGCCCAACTACAAACGCTAACACTAGACACCCTAGGGAAGGGATCGGCAACTGGTGCCATAGGGGCTGCATCCGGCCTGCCAGGTCATTTTGTTTGGCCTGCCACAGTGCAGCTCGGAGCGGGTGAACTGGCAGTGCCAGGGCCAGGAAGGATCAGGACAAGGCATGGGCCCAGCCCAAGGGTGGACATGTGTCATGTGACATTGTGGTGAGAGCCAACGGGCGGGGCAGGAAGCTCTGCCCAGCCCTGTGGGACAGTAGCTACCGGGGCAGGGTTAGCTCAGGGCAGGCTTGGTCTCCAAACCCCACATGCCAGGCGCAGGACTCAGCCACCCCCGCCCGCCAAAGGGTGTTAGCGCATTTTTGTGGCCCTCGCCTACCTGAAAAGTGGCCCATCTCCGCCCTAGGGATGGAAATGGGCTGGACGAGGCCCCCGAGCTCTGTGGTTCTGAGGAGCCCTTTGGAAGAAGACAGGCTGAGGGAGCTTGGATGCATGGGAGCAGCTGGCAGCATGCACGGGGCCAGTCGCTCTGCTGACTTGCCGTGGGGAGGAGCTGCAGCTCGGACACCCCGCGCAGAGAGTGTGGTGTTCTCTGCACTCAGACCCAGAGCCGGGATGTAACAGCGCCCAGCGCCGGCAGGCTGGAGCCTGCCACTGTCTGGTGTGCCCCTGCCCGGCCTTCCACGGCGGAGAGCAACCTCTCCTCTCTTCGGCCGCGCCCGCCTCCTGACCCAACGGCTGCCCCACGCAGACATGGCTCGGGAGGGAGGCGCTCGGGACGAGGCAGGGCTAGATGCGGAGGGAGGCCAGCAGGAGGCGCTGCAGGCAGCACGCGCCAAGAGCGACAGGCCGCCCCACGGGAGCTGTGCTAGACGTTACCGTCTGCTGCTGGCTTGCTCCTGTCCACGTTGTCAGTGACAGCTCCGGACTGAACGATGGAGAATAAGGCCCGGGTGGCACAGCGGGTGCCGGGTCTCTGGGCAGTCACGGGGCGCATGCTGCTGCTCTTTCCTAATACAACCCTAACAGGGACCACGCGGCACCCGGGGATCCTCTGGGCTTTTCCAGCCGGAGGCCCCAGTCACAGCGGGCTAACTCCTGATCCCACGGGAGCCAGCAGCTACGCTGCCCTGGACCCAGCTGGGGCGTGCAGCACCGCAGTCCTGGCTAGCGTACAGGACGGGTCCCTCACTCTTCAGCCACCCAGACACACATAGGACACCACCGCGTCCTCGGCTAACTGCATCCCCCAGAGCCAGAGGAGGAGGGCCCTGTCCCCAATGCAGCGGCCTGTGCAGTCTCCGCTAGGAAAGAAGCTGCACCCTTTGGGGCTGGGCTTCTGGGCTTTGGGGGTGCATGTGAAAGAGGCCACGGGCCGGTAAGAGTGTGGCTGCAAGTAGTTCAGGGACTAGCCTGGGCCTGGGTTCGAGTCCCTGCTTCGGTAACCTCAGGTGAGGCGTTTCCTCGCTTTGTGCCTCTGTTCCCATCTGTGAAATGGGGACGACTGCTCTTCTCTGCCACAGGGAGGCTAAAGCCATCAGAGGCTGTGAGGGGCTCAGATACTGCAGCAATGGAGGCCGGCACAACACTGCCTACCCGGGCTGCTTTCAGGCTAGCCCTGGGTCAGTTCCCCTCTTGGACTCCCCGATAATTTCAGCACAGGCTGTTGGAGATCACATAACGCCCTCCTTGGAGCCCTGCTTCATTACCAATCTCACAAGGAAACCCAGGGACGCCCCCCCGGCCTTTCTCATCACTCCCAACGCCTGGCGCAGGGCTGCACTTGCAGAAGCTTCCGCGCACAAGATTTGCTTTGCACATTCCAGCCTTCCTCGCTCGCTCTTGCACCCCCAGGCTCTGCCTGGGCCATAGCACAGAGCAGCTCTCCCGGCCTTCCTGCTCTCGGAGGCTATGTCTGCACTGCAGTGGACACTGCAGCCATGGCAGAGTCTCGGAGACCAGCTCAGCTGGCTCAGGTTCATGCTACAGGGCTAAAAGCAGTGTAGACATTCAGGATCAGAGAGTCTCCCCCGTCGCCAGGTTCCAGAGCCCAGTGGGAACGTCTCCACTGCTGGTTTCAGCCTTGCAGCACAAGCCCAGGTCAGCTGACCCAGGTGCACACAGGGTTGTGGTACCCTCGTCTCTGCCAGACAGCAGCTCCCACAGCTGGATCCTGTTTGATCCATGCCAGAGGGTCTGATGTAGCCATGTGATCGGCCTGGCCTCTGACTGCTCATTTTCTGCACCTGGGGAGGTGAGTTAAGCATCCCAGGTCCCTGCACCTATTTCCCCTTAAGGGCCAGTCACCTGTTCCAGTGCCAGATACAGCAAATGGGCCAGTTCCTGGCATCCACCCGGTCCTTTCACAGACTGTATTCCCATTGCCTTCAGGGCGATTTTCACCTTGCGTAAGGGCTTATCCCGTCGTGAGAGGGCAGGTGCTTTAATGGGGACTCACAACAATCCCGTCCCAAAGAAGCCCGGCTCTAGGTTGAAGAGGGAGGCCGAGGGAAGGAGAACTCCATGACAGCTTCATTCCCGGTGCCCCAGCATCGCCGGCTGCGCCTAGTCGAGCGGCGATGTGGCTCTCGCGGGTGTGATCAGAACGACTCCAGCCTGCTGTTCGTGAGGCTGCCAGGGTCCCAGCTCTCTCAGCCTTGATCGATGGGTGCGTGTTTGAACTCAAGGCTGGTGTTCGACTCCCGCGCCGTCAGCTGCCACTCCGTGCGGCCGTTTCTCACGGTGACCCTCGGGCAAGGGGCTTGTCGGACGTCTGCAAGTTCGGCGATCTGGAGCGAAGCCTCAGTGCCGTGAAACTGTGAGCAATCCCCAGTGCAACAAGCAGAGAAGAAGCAGGCCCCAAGCATTGCCTTCCCAGCCCAGCCGCCGCAGGAACCGGTGCAAGCGAGAAGGGCAGCTAGTGGGGAGGGAGGCAGCGTGCTTCCACTGGACCGTTTCATCTCGCAGATACCGCTCACGGATCCCATCTGTCCTGGGACATTACAGCAAACTGCCCCAACCACCGCTGCCCCGCAGCAGTCCCATTCCCTGCTGGGATGGCACCAAACACGCGGTCAGCCCTTAATACCCAATGTATAGGGCATGTAAAAGGAAAGTCCCTGCCCTGGGCAGTTTACAGTCTGAAGCTGGGAGAGGGATATTGATGGAGGGGTCACTTGCCAGCCAGTGCTCCCCCTCAGGGCCAGGCACGATGCAACAGCCTCCTCAACTCTAGCATCCCCGGTCCACAGCCCCCCTCAGCCGGCACTGGGTTTGCCCCATCTCACAGCTCAGCCCTCCAGCCAGGCCACTTATAGCCCCTAACCCTTCCAGAGGAGTAAAGAGTCCACCGAACAGAGAGGACAATGACCTTGTGCCAGTCTTTCAGCCCCCCTAGAGCACAATAACCCTTGTCCCCCCCCTTGCATCGGCAGGGTTTTTACATCCCTTGCCTTGGGGTCAGTAGGGGAGCTCAGGCTTCGCCCTCTGCTCTGGGTTCCAGCCCATCCGCCCTGTGCTTCCTCTGCCTCCCAGGCCAGCCCTTTCAGAGGCCAGCGCCTGCCAGTGCTTTATCTCTGGAGGGTCCCTTTCCTGCCACTTCGCAGCTTATACCGAATTCTAGTCCCACGCCCTGGCACCGCCTGATGCTTGGCGTGCAGGCGCTTAGACAAGCTGTTGCTGGTTAGCCAATTAGCCACAGCTCACCCGCTGGCCACTCTGCCCGTTAGTGGCCGGGGCAGGTTGGGGTTTATACACCCCATCACGGGGTCTCAAACTTTTTAAGAGGCCCTGCCTGCATTGCAGAAATGTAGTTCAAAGCCTGATGTAGACACAGGGCACAGACGTTAAGTCGGGCTTACCCTGGAACTTACAAAAGTAAACCGTACCGGCAGGGGAATGATTCAGTGAGATATAGCCAGCGAGTGTGGCAAGTCACCGCACCCACGTGCTGCAAAGGAAGGTGAAAACTCCCAAAGTCACCACGTGGGGGAAAAGCCCTTCCTGACCCGACATATGGCGATCAGTTAGACCCGGAGCATGTGAGCAAGAACCAGCCAGTCCATGTTCAGCACTGGCTGGCTGTTGGTTTCCGAGTGGAGTGCAAGGTGTTGACCTATGAAGTCCTAATTGCTTGGGATCTCAAAGGCAGAGTGATCTAGTGAGTAGAGCAATGGACTAGGACTCGGTTCTATTCCAAACTCTGCCGCTGGCCTCCTGGGTGACCTTGGGCAAGTCACTGCCCCCTTCTGTGCCTCAGTTTCCCCATCCCCACAGGATGACGATTCTGACCTCCTTTGTAGAGTGCTTTGAATGCTACAGCTGGCAAGTGCTAGATAAGAGCTAGGGGTTGTTATTACTTGAGAGAGGCTTCTAGCACCTGGCTGGGCTGCAGCAGTTGTGAGCATTAAAGGTGATCAGGCTGGTTGAAAAGAAGGAGTTTCTGACAAGGCATTTTCCCATGAGCACCGCCTGACTGAGGAATTCCCTCCCTCCCACCTTGTCTGAAGCCATCCCAAGCTGCCCTTCCGGACATGCTGCAAACGCCGTCTTCCAGAAGGAGGTTTGGGAGCTGTTGCCGTGTGGCCTCTTATTGGGAGTCAGAGCTGGGGACAGTTGGGACATAATTCCTGCTGCTAGGCCAGTTTCCATTGCACAGGGGCTTGTTGCTGGAGGGTTTGAATATTATGGGTTGTGTATTTAATGGCTTGTACGATGGCTACAGGCTGCCACGTTCCACACCAGAGGTGGCTGCATTTTAGTGGTGCTCAAACTAATTCCTCTGGTGAGTTCTGCACTCTTTCAAGGTGCAAGAAAAGGGCACTAGAAATGGAAGGTGTCGTCATGCACAACCAAAGGGTATTTGAACACGTTTTTAAGACAGATTCAGTGGATGATTTTCTTTTACTATTCGTGCATTGACTGAGGTTTCATCTCAAAATATAAGCAATGAGCTGATCCAGTTGGGGGGACTCATTTACCACGTTTCCTCTTACCCCCTCCCTCATTTTGATATGCTAACTTCTAAAAAGGATCTGAATGGGACCCATTTTCCTTTTTTCCCCTCTCTCCTGCAATTTAAAAAGGGCTGGGGTGAACTCTCTCTCTCCGATTGGTAAGAAGAAAGAAGGAGGTTGGCAGGCTGACACCTTGTTCAGCAAGTCAAAGCCCAGATAGAGCACTGTGGGCTGAGCTGTAAATATCTGAAACAAGAGGCTTATCGTGGAAATGCTGCCGGACTATTAACTACAGCTTCAGGCATGGAACAAAGCTAAACAGGACCTGGATTGATGCAATGTAAAACATAGAATCATAGAAGATTAGAGTGGGAAGGGACCTCAGGAGGTATCAGTCCAACCTCCTGCTCAAAGCAGGACTATCTTCAGCTAAGTCATCCCAGCCAGGGCTTTGTCAAGCTGCAGCTTAAAAACCTCTAAAGATGGAGATGCCCCCACCTCCCTAGGTAACCCATTGCAGTGCTTTACCACCCACCAAGGGAAAACCTTTTTCCTAATGTCCAAACTAGACCTCTCCCACTCCAACTTGAGACCATTGCTCCTTGTTCTGTCATCTACCACCACTGAGAACAGCCTAGCTCCATCCTCCCTGGAACCTCCTTTCAGGTAGTTGAAGGCTGCTATCAAATCCCCCCTCATTCTTCTCTTCTGCAGACTAAACAAGCCTAGTTCCCTCGGCCTCTCCTCATAAGTCTTGTGCTCCAGCCCCCTCATCATTTTTGTTGCCCTTCACTGGACTCTTTCCAACTTGTCCACGTCCTTCCTGTAGTGGGGGGCCCAAAACTGGACACAATTCTCCAAATGCGGCCTCACCAATGCCAAATAGTGGGGAATAATCACTTCCCGCGATCTGCTGGCAATGCTCTTACTAATGCAGCCCAATATGCCATTAGCCTTCTTGGCAACCAGGGCACACTGCTGACTCATATCCAGCTTCTTATCCACTGCAACCCCAGGTCCTTTTCTGCAGAACTGCTGCCCAGCCCGTCGGTCCCCAGTCTGTAGCTATGCATGGGATTCTTCTGTCCTCAGTGCAGGACTCTGCACTTGTCCTTGTTGAACCTCATCAGATTTCTTTTTGCTCAATCTTCCAGTTTGTCTAGGTCACTCTGCATCCTATCTCTCCCTTCCAGGGTATCGACCACTCCCCCTAGCTTCGTGTCATCTGCAAACTTGCTGAGGCTGCAATCCACCCCATCCTCCAGATCATTAATGAAGATGTTGAACAAAACCGGCCTCAGGTTTTTTCCTCTCCCAAACCTGGCTTCAATTTTGTGCTCCTGGAACTGGGGAGAGAGAGAGCATGCTTTCAAACATTGTGAGGAGGATCCAAATCCACTGGATTCCATCATACCCTGGCACGAATCACATCCCGCTCCAGCCCTAGCAGGTGCCTCTCTAAGCAAGCCAGACACCCATTATGCTCAATACAATAGGAAGGATGGGTCAGTGGTTAGAGCTGTAGCTAGTCCGTAGGAGACCTGGTGCTCTGCCACAGACATCCTATGTGACCTTGTGTGGGTCACTTAGCTCCATTTGTAAAATGTGGAAATGGCACTTCCCTACCACACAGAAGGGTTGCCAGGATCAAGCCTTAACATCCCTAACAGACTGGGAGTAGCTCAGAGGCTACGGTCTCGGGGGCCCTACCATAGAACGACTGACTCACCCACTGCTACGCGTTACAAGAGCACACACACCTGAGCCCACAGGCCTGCTCAGTGTTACAGATCTGACCTTCAGGAAAAGCTTTGATTCACTTGCTGCTGTAGCTGGCCCAGGCAGGCAAACAGGCTAGGTCTTGCTATGCTTGGCACCTACTAAATCTTGGTATGAGATTTTGTCAGGTTGTTGACTTGGGCACACGGCTTTTATTTGTTTTTCTCCATCCTATTGGTCACCAGAAATGACAGGTACCAAGCTTCACTTCTCTGGGGGGCAATCCCACCCCTTTATCAGGCTCATTCGTGATTTACTGGCTGTGCCGTGTGGTCTGCGAGCCATGTCCTCCCTCTTGCTTGAGAAATCAGACCGATTCCAAGCTGCCGGGCACATACTCATGCTCTTCCTGTACATTTTAAATGGAGGCGGGGTCTTTGCCACTCGCCTGGACCCCCAAACAGACAGGGTGGGGTCTAAGGCCTTCATCATCGTGTAACCCATCTCCTAGGCAGAGCCGGCAGCAGCAAAGGGCCAGGTTCTATATCTAGGGGTTCCTGTCAATGATACCACACCAAACTGGCTCGTGCCCCCACCCACTCACCTAGAAACCACACACTATCCCCTGGGCGCCCCAAAGGGCAATACTTCCCTTCTCACAAGCACAGATTCTGAGCATAGAAAGTCAACCTTTTAATAACAGGAAGGAAATCACACAGCACTGGTTTGGGAAACAGTGCAAACAGAATTCAGTGAGCTGAACCCATCCCAGCCGGAGGATGTGGGCATGTCCTTTGCCTCTCCCTTCTTGCCTCCCCTGCCCTACCAACTGTGAGAGCTGCACTGTCCACCTCTCAGTTGTGGGGCTGTGCCAGTCCCCTCTGCTGGCTGCTCCCACCAGCCAGATGAGGGCTTGACTGGTCCTTTCTGCTGCACCGGCCACCTGCAGGCTCCAATGGCTGCTGGCTCCCACCTCCTCTGCGTGTCTTTTGCTGTCTCCAGGCCTTGTCAAGTCCTGTCTTCCGACTCCCACCGCCTGCAGGCCTCACCGAGTCCCCTTTGCTGGGGTCAGCCTCAGGGCTTCCTAGTTCCTTTAGTGATTTCAGCTCTTCGGGAATTTCAGCTGTCAATCATGGGAACGCTTTGTACCGACACAGGAGCAACGTCCCTGCTTTTTAACAACACAAAAGACTTGAAAAGAAGTAATTAATTTTACCTTTTAACAGTGGGAGGAGATAATCCCACCATGCCTGGGGCAGGCCTTTGTCAGGACTAGTACAGCCCCAGGGTGGTGGTGACTACACCATCTTTTACAGATGCTGTTTCCCATTATAGTTGCTGGCATCCGAACGCCTCCTTTGTTGATTCTGTTCAGGTGAGAGTGAATCTTTCCTCAAAACGGACCAAGCCCAGACCTGCTGCCATTTGTTCATGCAACAGGGAGACAACATTTCACTCCCCCTGCAGCGAACACTCCAGAGATCTGTAACCCAGCCCCAGCCAAACTGCCCATTTCCCATCGTGCTGCTCAGCACCGAGGTGTGCTTGTGCAGATACGGAGCCTGTGCAAATAAAGTGCCCCCCTTTCAGCTGGCTGAGCAAGGGGAGGGCTACTCTGATGCTCGACCTTGCCTACATCTGCAAGTTAGCGATCTGTGGCTTACCGCCCTATACAGCAGCTAGGCACTACATGCTCGGATTGGAAGCTAGTGCAAGAGTCCTGCTTCCTGGCCCAATGAAGGGCAGGCATGCCGCAGGTAGAGGCAGAAAGGCAGGGACCTGAGCAGAGCTGTAGAAGAATCTGTGCTTGCATTTCACCGGGTTGGAGGCTAAGCTTTGCCTCCCTTGGTGTGGGTTTGCAGCTAAGGCTTTTGTGAGAGGGGGGTTAACTGGCTTGGCAGCAGTGCTGCGGAGAAGGCGCCAAGAGTGGGATCACAACTTCAGTATGAGTCAGCAACGTGATGCTGTTGCAAAAAAAAGCAAATACAATTTTCAGTTGCATGAACAGAGGCAGAGCATGCAAGTTACGGGAAGTGACGGTGCCGTTCTACTCGGTGCTGGTAATGCCTCGGTTGGAGCGCTGTGTCCAGTTTTGGTCATTGCTGTATAGACAGGATAGGGAGAAGCTGGAAAGGAACCAGAGGCAAGCGACAAAGAAGATGAAAGGGAGGGAATGCCGGCTCTGTGAGCAAAGGCTGAAGGATCTGGAGAACTACTGACCGGTCAGCCTCACCTGAGTGCCCGGAAAAATCATGGAGCAGGTCCTCAAGGAATCCATTTTAAGGCACTTGGAAGAAAGGAGGGTGATCAGAAACAGTCCACATGGATTCACCAAGGGCAAGTCATGTCTGACCAACCTGATTGCCTTCTATGATGAGATCACTGGCTCTGTGGATGTGGGGAAAGCAGTGGACGTGATATATCTTGACCTTAGCAAAGCTTTTGATACGGTCTCCCACAGTATTTTTATCAGCAAGTGAAAAAAGAATGGGTTGGATGGACTGTAAGGTGGATAAAAAGCTGGCTAGATCATCAGGCTCAATGGCTAGTGATCAATGGTTCGATGTCTAGTTGGCAGCTGGTAACAAGGGGAGTTCCCAGAGGTCAGTGCTGGTTTTGTTCAACATCTTAATTAATGATTTGGCAGATGGGGTGGATTGCAGATGACACTAAGCTGGGGGGAGTGGTAAATATGCTGGAGGGCAGGGCTAGGATACAGAGTGGCTTAAACAAATGGGAAGATTGGGCCAAAAAATCTGATGAGATTCAACAAGGACAAGTGCAATGTTCTGCACTTATGACGGAAGAATCCCATGCACAGTTACAGACTAGGGACCAACGGGCTAGGCAGCAGTTCTACAGAAAAGGATCAGGGGGTTACAATGGATAAGAAGCTGGATAGGAGTCAGCAGTGTGCCCTTATTGCCAAGAAAGCTAACGGCATATTGGGCTGCATTAGCAGGAACATTGCCAGCAGATCGAGGGAAGTGATTATTCCCCTCTATTTGGCATTGGTGAGGCCACATTTGGCGTATTGTGTCCAGTTTTGGGCCCCTCACTACAGAAAGGATGTGGACAAATTGGAGAGAGTCCAGCAGAGGGCAACAAAAATGATGAGGGGGCTGGAGCACAAGACTTATGAGGCGAGGCTGAGGGAACTAGGCTTGTTTAGTCTGCAGAAGAGAAGAACGAGGGGGGATTTGATAGCAGCCTTTAACTACCTGAAAGGGGGTCCAGGGAGGATGGAGCTAGGCTGTTCTCAGTGGCAGAACTAGGAGCAATGGTCTCAAATTGCAGTGAGGGCGATCTAGATTGGAGAGCAGGAAAATCGTTTGCACTAGGAGGGTGGTGAAACACTGGAATAGGTTACCTAGAGAGGTCAGGGAATCTCCATCCTTAAAGGGAGTTACGGCCTGGGTTGACAAAACCCTGGCTGGGATGATTTAGCTGGGGCTGGTCCTGCTCCGAGCAGGGAGTTGGACTAGATCCCTCCTGAGGTCCCTTCCAACCCCCAACTTCTATGAATGTGTGAGAGGGGAGCTGTGACCGGCTCATGGTGCGGCAGAGCCACCCTCTCAAGTTTGGCCCATCCGCACTGACGCCATCCCGCGTGGCGCTGGTGGCCCAGAGGTTGCAGTGAGCGGTGCAGGGAGGTGAGCCCAGCTATCCCTGTGGGACAGGAGCTTCCACGACAGCCTGTCACACATTCTGGACAGCCAGTTTTGGTTCCCGACCCACAGGCTGAGAGACCCTGCACTAGATGACCCTTGCGGTCCCTTCTGCCCCTCTGATTCCATGACTCTGTGAAATGCAACACGGGGACACTGTGCGCTGGGCAGGGGGAAAGCGTGGGGCAGGGTTCTGACAGCTGTCACGGGGGCTGTGATGGGCAGGAGGGGATGGGACGAGCAGGCTGAGGGTTAGACAGAGGCATGTGCTGGAGCAAAGCGTTGCCTGGGGCTGTACGGGATGTGCTGCTTTCAATTTGCAGAGGTTGTGTCTATTGGGCCAATTTTGGACCAACAGAACAAAGCTCTGCCTGTTTCCAGTAGTGAGGCAAGAGCCTGGGTGCAACAGCTTTTCACTTTAGATCTGGATTTAACATGTTGCACCTTAGGCCCGTGGCCAGTTCTCTCCTGGTCCCGTAAGCGAGCCCAGGCCAGTTGACCTGAGCCCTGGGCCTAGTCTGGAAGGTTTCACTGAGCACCACCAACGTCCCAGCCCTTTGGGCTCCGCCTTGGCAGGCGTGAACTCTGCCAGAGGGAAATTCGGAGAAGAGACACCCCGGAATCTGTGCTGCTCTCTCCTGAGCCCTTTCCCTGCCCCGGCGAAGCTGCTGACTCCCGAGCGGAGTGCACTAGAGAGTAGCTGGGACGGTCCTCCCTGCCGATGGTCGGGGTTAGGGAAGCAGGGCGAGGAACGCCCTAGACACACAGGACTCCTCCAGTTAGATGGATTAAGGCAATCCAGAGCCACAGGCCCTGGGTCCTTGAGGCTCTAAGCCCACGGCCTTGGGCCCTCACCCTGCCCCTGTTGGGAGTGGAGGTGGCTGGGAGTCTCCATTCTCAGACAGGCAAGGGAAGCGGTACGGAGCCCCGTTGTCTCCACCAAGAGCAGCGGGGAGGCGGTGGGGGTCATTCAAGACATACTTCAGCAGCCAGGTGAAAACGCTTAGCGATGTGGGCCAGGCTGGCTGCACACTTCTCCTCCTGCTGCACCCAGCTCTCTGTGGGGCCAGGCTTGGTGGGCTGCCCTGGAGCAAAAGGTCTTGGAGTTAGCCCCCTATTGAGAAACAAGGAGCAGCTTCCCCTCTCTGAGCAATTGTCTCAGGCTCTCTGCAGACTCAGGCAGACATTGGTGCCTTGGTTACACCTGGGCCATGTTTTCAAGCTTTTCTTCCCAACCACAAAGGCTAGAAATTCACTTTGGGTTTTCTTTTAATGAAAGTTTGAATTCTGTCATAATCACGTGACTCCAGGAGTTGGGCCTTTCTACACAGGCCTTAACCCGTTCACTGGCTCAACCACTCTTAACCAGGTTTGTTTTCCTTGCAGGAAATGGCTACATTGAAGGCAAGGAACTGGAAAACTTCTTCCAGGAGCTGGAAAGTGCTAGGAAGGGAGCTGGAGTGGTAAGAAAAATACATTCCCTTTCCTCTCCCTGATGTTCTTCCTCCTCCTCCTCATTTTCTTTGTTCCCTCCTACCCTGTTCTTCTCCTGACCCGAGTCTCCCGCACAGCTCTGTGTTGCCTCATTCCCTTTGTGGGGTGCACCGAAGAGCCCCTGAGGTTCTCATGGAGCTAAAATCTATGCCCTTCTCCTTCATGTTTTCAGGGTCATTCCCAGTAGCAACAGGCAAAATTCAAAAGGGCTCAGGGCTTTAGAACTGACTCAGGATTGGCATGGGGTCTAAATCCTGGCTCCAAACAGCCCTGAACATTGGAAAAGTGTGGCTCTGAACTCTGTCTCAGGCCCACCTCTAACATCCTTAAAACCTGTGTGTGGGTGCCACTCTAAACCTGTTCTTGATTGATGATCGGTCCTGACTCTTCAAAGTCAGCAGGACTTGGCTAGTAATAAATATGTGCCTTTGCCAACATATACTCAGGCAACTATTTCCATGTATTGGGAAGTTAGGGTACTTTCCCCACATGCTCACATTATTACACAGTTTACAGCTGTGCCTTAGAAAACTACGGTCTCTCTGTAAACACTGGGAACATCTGTTGCAAATACGCATTTCAAGGCTGCACCGTCTTTGCCACACCCAATGTCTTATGATTTTACTGCGTCTTGCAATATTTGATGTTTTACTTAAAGCCCCAGCTCCTGGAGTCACGTGATTGTATGACACTCTATTGCAGTCCCAATGGCCAGCTACAGAAAAGGCGTGTGTGTGTGTGAAAGGTGCAATAGGAGGTGCACTCCCCTCTGCGTCATTGTTGAGCCCACTGGCCCAGCATGGAGCTAGGGGGGCTGTGCAGCAAAGAGCAGGCTGGCCGGTCACTCTTCTGTGTCAGTAATGATCTCAAGACCCCAGCAGCTGGCAGTGCCATAGTTCAGCTGACGTTGGAAACTCAGGTCATGGCCACTTGTGGCTTGTAAAGAACAGCTTTAAAATGGCCAATAAAACATTTTTAATACAAAAATAAGCTTTTTAGCCCTCATGGTTTGCGCAGAACAGCTTGAGAATGTGCCCCAAGTCCAACCTGGAGGTTCCGATACCAGAAGGCAAACAAAAAGCACCCCAAATGGCTTATTACTTTTCTAAAAGCTCATGATGTCTAAGCCAATCCCCTGACTAGGGCCGGGGCAGGGCTGGGTTGTGATTTTTAAACATCTGGGATGGGCAGGACTGGTTGTCTCACCCCTTCCATCGCCAGCCCTCGCTGGCCCCGAACCAGACTGAAACCTGGTCAGAGCTTGTCTCTGACCGGCCTTAGTCAGCTGAGAGAGCCACGGCTGAGCAACTCAGGGTATTTGCCACTCTCAGGCCCTCGCTACTGACTGTGGCCTGAGCCCAGTCGCACTCATCCAGACTGGAATCTGCTTGGCCGTGCAGAGCCCTGCACCGAGCCAGCGCTGATCTCCTTCTCTGGGAATCTTTTATTCTAGCCCTACAAGGGGGGAGGTTGGGGGGAAGGGGTGATCCCCGAAAATCCTCATTTATTCCTATTCCCCTTCTCCCCAGTACGACCCTCAAGTTCTGGCAAAATCATGGTACCATTTCTCTAGCCCAGGCAAGCCAGGGACAAGCTTTCCCTGCAGCCCTGGACAGCGGGCAGCCCCCTTTCCCAACACCGGCACGAGGCTGAACAAGGCTCTCCCGCCACCTCGGGATCATCCGGCGGGCACGGGTGGCACAGAGGGGATGTGAAACAAAAGGCTGCGGCTTTGATTGTTCTGTCCTCCTGGTGCTGAGCTCCCACTATGAGGGGGGTGAGCACCAAGAGGCACCCGCTCTGTGCTGCTGCCCCTCCACACACAGCAGGGGTCCCCAGCAGGCAAGTTTGCTGACAGTCCAGCCCTCCGACGTAAGGTGAGCGCAGACACCTATGGGTGTACATGCCTGTTCCTTAGCAGAGCCATTGCCCACCCTTGGTGACCAGTCATCACACTGGCCCCTGCTGGGCAAGCAAAACCCCTTGTCGAAGCAAGCCCACGCTGCTGTAACGCGGACCCAGCCGCCAGATTTCTCACGCACTGAAGAAGTGGCCCCACACAAAGTCAATACAATTCTAATAGCACCTTCCATCTGAGGCTCTCCGGACGCTGAGTATGGAAACTATCTAAGCCATGCCGCAATCCTAAGAGAGAAATATTATTAGCCCTATTTTAACAATAGGGAAACTGAGGCACAAGGCAGTTGAAGGGACTTGCTTGAGGCCACAGGGCAAGTCAGTGGCTGAATCAGGAACAGGATTCAGGAGCCCTAGCATCTCGCTGTCCCCCCCTCGAGCCCCGGGACTGCATTTCCTCTGCGTGTCAGTTTATTACCTGCTGCGGAGCAGTTGTTTATCATCTAACTTGCTCTCTTCTAATGGCTGAGACACTCTAGCAGCAAAGCCTCATGATGCGATCTTGTCTCCTGTTTTCAGTGAGTAAATGATGATGCCAAAATTTCCTAGGCACGCTAACTGGGGCAGAGAGTGCAGGGAAGAGGGTGACCATTAAACTCCTACTCGGCTGCTTGGGGAAGGACTGGGTTATTGTTTTCTAGCTGCTATGACTTGCAAGATGAGCAGAGGTGGAATCTGACTGTCTTTCTCCCCTGGTACATACAATAATCTGTTTCCCCATCTCATAATCGTCGCCAGTATTGTTCTCTCCACGCTTGGTCTCAGCCCCAAGGTGATATTTGTTTAGGAAAGTTTTTGCAAACTCTATTTTGCCATTTTTGAGTAAGGTAACAACCTTGCCAACACCAACCCTACAAGAATCATACCCCAGGCCCCCCAAAATCACAAAAATCATAGATCTGGGGTCTTTATATTTCCCTTTTGAGCCTTTTTGGGGGGGTCACGTTTTTCTGCTGTTCTCCACAGGCACAAGGGCAAGAATCCTACTTTTCTTTTTAATGCAACCTGTGAGTCTCATGTAATCACATGACTCGAGGAGCTGGGGCATTAAGAGAAAACACCAAACATTGTGAGCCTCGTGATAAATCCCGAGGGTTGACAATAGAGGCATGAGCTGTCACAAATCAGTAGGAGCTTTAGATGGAGTCGCTTTATGAAAAGTTACATTAACAGAGCCCGGCCCTGCAACCTCCCCCTACCCGGCGTAGCCCCACCAGCATGACAGGGCAGCTGCAGGTAGTGAGGGTGTGACAGAGGAATCTGAAAAGCTGGCTTGGCTTCAGCTGGCCAGGGCCACCCACACCCACTGTCAGCTCCCTTCCTCACCTGGTTCCCTGCCAGCTGCTGATCTGGACTAGGCTGGAGGCTGCTCTTGGGGTGAAAGCCCTGGCTTGGATGCAGGAAATCTGATGCAGCTCCTGCCTCTGCCCCAGCCTCGCTGAGCAGTGACTCAATCGCGCTGTGCCTCAGCTGGGAACGAGGGGCCGTTCTTGTCTAATTAGATTGTGAGCTCTTCCGGGCTGGGCCTGTCCCCGTGCGTGTGCAGCACCTAGCACAACGGGGCGAACAGACACCCAAATACTTGGAAGGAGGATATTCTCTTGGATCCTCAGCCTCAGGCTTAAGAGTGAGCTATTAGGCTGTGCGCCCCACAAGCCGTTTCCTTCCCCTTTGCTGTTCTCTGTCCTCGGTCCCCGGCTCAAAGCCAACACACTGAACCAGACACAGCGCGCGGCGGGGGCGGGGGGGCGTACACACATCCCGCTGGAAGTGCAAGAGGGACAAACCTTCCCGCTTCATTCCAGGAATCTAAGAACGGCAACTTTGCAGAGAAGATGAAAGCGTTCATGCAGAAGTACGACAAGAATGCAGACGGCAAAATTGAAATGGCAGAGGTGAGTGTGGTATGGTCGGTCGCGAGCCCGTGAGCTGCCGCCACAGACACGCCTGTGCTCGGAGGGAAATCCTGGCCCCACTGACATCAGTGGGGGATGTGTCATTGGCTTCGGTGGGACCAGGATTTCCAGCCTGTGCTGGGCGGTTAGATCTTAGCACTGAGGCATGGATCCTCTCGTACACATGGACCATGAATCCTGCCACTTGTTGCATTGCCTTTTCAAAGCAGCCTCAGGGAGTCAGGTGTCCAGATCACACTGGATTCCCCTGGGATCTGAGCACCCGATTCCTTTAGGCACCTTTGAACACTCAAGCCATGGTCCCTACTACATGACCAATAGTACAATCAAATGGCTGTGGGAGAAATGTCGTCTTAACCCCAGGCAGCTAGTGAGCTTGGCTTGTGTCCTGAAGCATGACAGCTGACGCTCACTATGGATTGTTATCCCAGCTAGTGTAACTGCTGCTGACGTTCTCACTATTCATATACATGCTTCATTCCTTCTATCCTGCTAAATTCTTTGCCTCCATAGCATCTTGTGGCAGTGAGTTCCACTGTGCAATGCATACAAGAGAATTTCCCTTTATCAGCTATAGAAGTTGCTGCCTTTTAATTTCATTGGCTGCCCCTTTGTGCTTGTGTTATGGGAATTAGTAAATGGGAACCCTCTGTCCTCTCTCTCAATCATTATTTTATATTCCCCTCTCATTCATCTCCTCTCTAAAGAAAAGCATCTTAATCTTTTTAATTTATCTTCAGATCGTCTCTGCAGGCTTCTAATAATTTCTGCTGCCTTTTCCTGGACCATTTCTATTTCTGCTATATCGGAGTGAACCCAGGAGGCTCGGTTCTCACTGCTGCAGGAAATGATGAAATCCAAGAGCTTAGTGGGATGCAGAAAAGGATTAGACATTGAGTGGCACAATCAAAATTACGTAGCTAAAATAAGATCTGAGAAAGACCGTAAACTGTATGGGGCAAGATGAAGCTGCTTTTTCAGGGACAGTGGTATGAAACCATACATGGGAAGAGGGATCGAAGTTGGATCTGATTGCTGAAATAAGAGACATAATGGTGTACAACATTGTTTTACTAACGCAGTAGTCCCAGACTACGGTCTGCAGAGCACTTAATGGTGACCAGTGTGAGGAGCTGGCTCATACCATGGGGCTGACTTCTCCTTTCAAGCTGCTGCACTGCATTCAAATAAGATAGAAATATTCAAAACAGCACTAACATTGCCTGCTCACGTGAGCGAGCGCGGCAGGACGGGTAATCTTGATCTGTTGCCCTCTCGTGGCTGATCTACATAACAGCATGCTCTTATAACTGACCATCCTCCTCGCCATTTGACAGTTGGGGAAACCGAGGCACAGAGTGGCAAAGTGACTTGCGCAAGGTTATCCACTAGGCCAGTGACAGAGCTGGGAACATACCCAAGGTCTCCTGATTCCCACTTCAGTGGTCTGTCTGCTAGGCCACAGCGCCTCCCATAAAAAGTCTTTGAATCTGCTAATGCTTCCTTCTTTAGCTCAAGCGGTGGCAGCTCATTGTAAGTGGGGGGATGGTCCCACCATTGTGGGGAACTTTCCTGGCTGCTGTACTACCCCAGTGGAATCAGACAGCGAAAGGATCTGAGTCCTTGCTCCAACTCCCTTTACCCAGAGTCCTGCGGACTCTTCTTACACTCTCCTGCGCAGTGGGGCCCTCAGAACCCCAACAAAGCTGGGCCCACGTTTAATCCCCAGTCTTGTTGTGGTCGCTTAGGTCAGCTTGGCGGGTCCTAGATTCAAATCCCACGCCTGGCCCAAGCAGGTGGATACATTGCCCCAGAGAAGCTGTTCAGTGGGAGAGCTGGGCACACCCAGTCACGAATGGGGGAGAAGAAGGTGATAGAGAGACGCTCCCTGGTAGTGTGTGGCCCACTCACTTTGATGATATTGGCAAAGCCCTGTGCGTGATGGAAAAGGCTAGGCACCAAGTAAGAGATGTCCCTTTAAAATAAGGGAAGCATGTCTGTCCAGCTCCTTCCTCAGAGGTGGCTTAGCTTTTCTATTCTCTGCCCTCCCCGCCTGTGAGTGAGCAGGCATGAGCTCCCAGGAGATGGGTTTTGGTCCCTCCCTTCTAGTCTCTGCCTCTCCTCCCATTTCCTTTCCCCTTTTCCAGTGGGTGCTCCGACTCCCCTGGCCTCGGCCCTTTTCCCACCGTTATGCATGTGTACACCCGCATTTGTGCCTCCCAGCTGCGCCTCAGGACAGCGCTTCCTCCCTGCGACTATCAAGGAGGCCCTGCTGTGTCTAGCTGACCCAGCTCAGGACAGATTCTGCTAGCTTGACTCACACTGACTGGTCTCATTAACTACTCGGGCAGGAAAACGCTACCAGCATGAGCCAGCCCATGCCGTGGGGAGCAGTGAGAGGTAATTGGCCTGAATCCTTCATATCGCAATATGCTTCGCCCTGTGCACCCTACTGAACATACCATGAAATTACCAGTATTCACGCAGCTGCAGCTCACGTGCAGTTGCTCATGGGTACAGCAGAAGCAGAGCAGGGCTTGCGATGGCAGAAACTCAGCTGAAGCCAGTCACATCCGTAATGGGCATGAATCCATCATCGGTCTGGAGAAACAAACTCCATTTCTCCTTCCGACTCTGACTGGGGAGCACTGATACTGTAGCTACAAAGGGTGGGGCTGGGGGGGCTATGAAATTGTTTGCTACCCAGTCTACATCCATGCAGCTTTACAATAACTGAGAACTCATCAGTCCAAACTCCTCCCTGCTGAAATTACTGGAGCGACACCAGGTCTAAATTTGGCCCTACCTGCAGAGGGAATGAAATTGCTCTGGCGAGTTGCTGTCATGACAAAGCCAGCTACATAGCCAGCATATTCTCAGTGGCTAGGACATGGTTCCTTTCAGCTGTTAACAAAATGAAATCAAGGAAGCTAGTCACTCCATCTCCCGCGGGCCTACTGCCACCTCTCCTGAATTACCAGGAAGCTCCACTTTATTATTTTCCTAATAAAAAGGAGGTTCCTGCCGAACTATGCTTTGCAAGAAATCTCCTGTCCAGCTGCTTGTCTGCACAGACCTTATTAAAAGTTGTCCAGTCCTTTAATTAGGCACTGACACTATCTCAGGAGAAATGACGCAGAGTTAAGAAGACAACTGTGAAAAGGACAGAGAAAGGCAGGCAGACACGGGGAATTGAATTGATTGGAAAATAAGAGGGACCTCACAAAGTTTAGGTCTCAGTTTTATCTACAGCCCTTTCATTGAAGATCAGGGTTGGAAATGGATGCCATCTAGTACAACCCTCTGCTCACAGCAGGACCAACACCAACTAAATCATCCCAGCCAGGGCTTTATCAAGCCAGGCCTTAAAAACCTCTAAGGATGAAGATTCCACCACCTCCCTAGGTAACACATTGCAGTGCTTCCCCACCCTCCTAGGGAAAAAGCTTTTCCTGCTGCCCAGCCTAGACCTCCCCCACTGCAACTTGAGACCATTGCTCCTAGTTCTGCCATCTGCCACCACTGAGAACAGCCTCGCTCCATCCTCCCTGGAACCCCCCTTGAGGTAGTTGAAAGCTGCTATCAAATCCCCCCTCATTCTTTTCTTCTGCAGACTAAACAAGCCTAGTTCCCTCAGCCTCTCCTCAGAAGTCTTGTGCTCCAGCCCCCTAATCATTTTTGTTGCCCTCCGCTGGACTCTCTCCAACTTGTCCACATCCTTTTTGTAGTGGGGGCCCAAAACTAGACACAATTCTCCAATGCCAAATAGAGGGGAATAATCACTTCCCTTTATCTGCTGGCAATGCTCCTACTAATGCAGCCCAATATGCTGCTAGCCTTCTTGGCAACCAGGGCACACTGATGACTCATATCCAGCTTCTTGTCCACTGTAACCCCCAGGTCCTTTTCTGCAGAACTGCTGCCTAGCCTGTCGGTCCCCAGTCTGTAGCTGTGCATGGGATTTTTCCATCGTAAGTGCAGGACTCTGCATTTGTTCTCTTTGAATCTCATCAGAATTTTTTGGCCCAATCCTCCAATTTGTCTAGGTCACTCTGTATCCTAGCCCTCCCTTCCAGGGTATCTACCACTCCCTCTAGCTTAGTGTCAGCTGTAAACTTGCTAAGGATGCAATTCACCCCATCCTCCAGATCATTAATGGAGATGTTGAACAAAAACAGCCCCAACACTGACCCCTGGGGCACTCCACCTGTGACTGGCTGCCAGCTAGACATGGAGCCATTGATCACTATCCATTGAGCCCAATGATCTAGCCAGCTCTCTATCCATTTTATAGTCCATGCATCCGACCCATACATCTTTAACTTGCTGATAAGAATACTGTGGGAGACTGCATCAAAAGCTTTGCTAAATCAAGATATATCATGTTCACCACTTTCCCCACATCCACAGAGCCAGTCATATAATCATAGAAGGCAATCAGGTTGTAATTCAGATTTTTCCACATTTCAAATTGTTAATCATCTTTGGAACAATTTTCTTTGGTCCTAACTGCCTTGATCTTTAAAGGGACAATGTCAGGTACTTTTGGCTTCAAATGTAAGGTTTTGTTTAAAAGTTTCCACCCCTGTTGTTAACATTTTCATGGGTTTTCCTTTAAAAATGTCACTAAAAATAGTTTTTTATCCGGATGTAAACAGTTCCCGCCTGTGCTTGAAACCCAAACACTGCAGCACCTGGCTTTCTGCCTGGGGAGGCAAGAAGTGAAACTGATAGGAGCACATGTGAACTTGACTCGCTTGTTTTCCATGTCCAAATGGAAAGAGGTGCAAACTGTGATAACGAAACTGTATTTTTTTAATGATTTTTTTGCATTCAGTAATCCTAGTTGGTGTCAATAGTACATATAAAGACTTTTTTTTTAACCATTTTAAATGCTCCTTTTCTTGATCACCAAAAAATTAAAGTGTAAAGCAGCCGCTTTTACAAAAAGTAGAACAAAGTGTTTTGTGTGACTAGCCTCCCTGTTAGTTCTGTGGGCAGCACTTAACCACCAAACACGATTCCAGGAGCTGGGCTTAGCAGCATCGAGGATGCTGGTGCAACTAACAAGGAAGTAAAAAAGAGCCACAATACTTTCAAACTCCCTTATTAACACATGGAGAAAGTGTGTGGCATTACACTGTAGCAAACCTCATTACAGCTGTCAGTAGAATTTGAGGCCAGGATCTTAATACAAAAGCACAGACCTTGATCACTGAAGCTAGTGGTTTATCTCTATTAGCTGGTAGCTTCAGTAGGCTGTCATTCCTTAATAGACTAGCCACTAGAGGGGAATGTAACATGCACTCTGCGACTGTGTTTCATCAGGAAGAGGACAAAAGAGAAGCTTCAAAATATGGTTCCTTTCTCTGGGGAGTTATTGCAAACAGTAGAAACAACGAGTTTCCTGTAGCGCCTTAAAGACTAAAATTTCTGCGAGTGTAAGCTTTCGTGGGCTGCAACCCACTTCGTCAGATGCATGATGCATGCAAACAGTGGGGATGAGACTTACTATGTTCTTTCCATACGCAAAAAATAACCATATCATTTCAAGTCTGAATGACTTCTTTTAGGTTAAGCAAAACAACAACACAATTAAGAGCCAAAGTATATTCTAAAGCGAGAGAGAGAGCACAGTGTACGTCTCCTCTGCAACATGCTGCATTGTCTCTCCCTCGCAAAATGGCTGCTGCCTATGAAGGCAGCAAGAATTTTAAAAAATGAAGTATGAAGGAAACACAATCCTATTCTGTCCCCATCTACACACAGCAGTGAGATGGGCTTGGGAGTATCTGTGTGTTGTGTGTCTTGCCTTCTACTCTCCTCACTGATGGCTTTGCTGTCCCCCCTCCATCCCCTAGCTGGCTCAGATCCTGCCCACAGAGGAGAACTTCCTATTGTGTTTCAGACAGCATGTTGGATCCAGCGCCGAATTCATGGAGGTGAGTAGAGAGCAGATTTGTATTATTAATTATCACCGAATCAATTTCTGAAGCCATTGCTTGGTTTTTCCTCTGTCCTTAGGCTAAATTTCCACTGACATCAAGGCTGAATAAGGAATTTGGCCTGTAATTTCTTTCATTCTTCTCTGTTAGGTAGACTGTTTCTCCGGCATTTTAGGAGGCTGGGGAGGCGAGGGGTGGGGGGAGAAATGTGGCAGTCGGGCAGGGCAGGGGGAGGTACTTGATCCATTCCTAGTGAATGACCAACCTGGAGAAATCCTCAGCCACATTCTCAAGGTGAGTAGTTTCTGTGTTCATCAGCCATGCTGGCATCCTCTGATACCCCCCACCACCACCACCACCAGCACCTGGGGGCCAGCTACAGCCATGCACACAACAGGCCAAACCTTGATGCCATTAAAGTCCATGGAAGATTTGCCATAGACGGCATTGGGAGCAACGTTTAGCCCTGCACTTCAGCACAGTCGTTTTGTTCTTTTTATTGCTTGTATTAAGCAGTTCAGGACTGAAACCATATTGAGATAGGTGCTGTACAAATAGATAGAGCCAGCCCCTGCCACAAAGAGCCTCCCTCAGCCTCATTCTGTGTGCCGTAGTACACTTCGTTAAGGGGCTGGTGTGCTGCAAATACCTGAGCTAGTCAGATATTTTAGGACAAGCACAGAGTGGATATCCCTGCTCGTCACTTACTATTGGCTGGTTTTAACCCCCCTGTCCCAGGTGACTAGGGCACACCTTCAATGTAGGTATTTACCTCCTAGCTTCACAGCTCAGATTTGCACAACCGGGGTTGTAAAACCGGGGATGGAGTTTTCGGGCAGGAGCTCTCTTTCTTGATCACTCCCAAAACCTAGTCAGGAGTAGACACTTCTTACTCCCGCTTCTGCCGGTGCTGCTCGTTAGCGGGATGTGTTTCCTTTTGTGCTGCTGAAATTCACTTTCATAGAATTATAGAATATGTGGGTTGGAAGGGACCTCAGGAGGTATCTAGTCCAACCCTCTGCTCAAAGCAGGACGAACCCAACTAAACCATCTCAGCCAGGGCTCTGTCAAGCTGGGCCTTAAAAACCTCTAAGGATGGAGATTTCACCACCTCCCTAGGTAACCCATTCCAGTGCTTCGCCACCCTCCTAGTGGAAAAGTTTTTCCTAATGTCCAACCTTGACCTCCTACACTGCAATTTGAGACCGTTGCTCCTTGTTCTGTCATCTGCAACCATTGAGAACAGCCTCGCTCCATCTTCCCTGGAACCCCCTTCAGGTAGTTGAAGGTTGATATCAAATCCCCCCTCATTCTTCTCTTCTGCAGACTAAACTAGCTCAGTTTCCTCAGTCCCTCCTCATAAGTCTTGTGCTCCAGCCCCCTAATCATTTTTGTTGCCCTCTGCTACACTCTCTCCATTTTTCCACATCCTTCCTGTAGTGGGGGTCCCAAAACTGGACACAGTACTCCAAATGTCACCTCACCAATGCCGAATGGAGGGGAATAATACTTCCCTCAGTCTGCTGGCAATGCTCTTACTAATGCAGCCCAATATGCTGCTAGCCTTCCTGACAATAATGCACACTGTTGATTAATATCCAGCTTCTTGTCCACTGTAACCCCAGAACTTTTCTGCAGAACTTTCTGCCAAGCCAGTCAGTCCCCAGTCTGTAGCTGTGCATGGGAGTCTTCCGTCCTAAGTGCAGAACTCTGCACTTGTCTTGGTTGAACCTCATCAGATTTCTTTTGGCCCAATCCTCTAATTTGCCTAGGTTATTCTGTATCCTATCCCTGCCCTCTAGCATATCTACCATTCCACCTAGCCTAGTGTCATCTGCAGACTTGCTGAGGGTGCAATCCATCCCATCCTCCAGATCATCAGTGAAGATATTGAACAAAACCAGCCCCAGGACAGAACCCTGGGGCACTCCACTTGTGACCAGCTGCCAATTAGACATCAACCCATTGAGCTTGATGATCTAACCAGCTCTCTAGCCACCATATAGTCCATCCAACCCATGCTTCTTTAACTTGCTGATAAGAATACTGTGGGAGACTGTATCAAAAGCTTTGCTATCTCATCCACCACTTTCCCCACATCCACACAGCAAGTTATCTCATCATAGAAGGCAATCAGGTTGGTCAGACATGATTTGCCCTTGGTGAATCCATGCTGACTGTTCCTGATCACCCTCCTCTCTTCCAAGTGCTTCAAAATGGATTCCTTGAAGACCTGCTCCATGATTTTTCTGGGGTCTGAGGTGAGCCTGATTGGTCTGTAGTTCCCCAGAACTTTCTTCCCTTTCTCAAAGATGGGCACTATATTTGTTTTATTCCAATTATCCGGGACCTCCTCCGATTGCCACGTGTTTTCAGAAGAATGGCCAATGGTTCTGCAATCACAATAGAACGTTCTAAATTGCTGGGGGCTTTCAATCAATTCTTTAGCTGCTTTCAAGAATGTGACGAGGAAGGGAAGAGCAGGGCGGTAGATCTGGGCTGAGGGAGGTTATTGGTGTCTATAGGCACGTCTGTCGGTGGCTGTTGTGCCAGTAGAGATGCTGTCTTTGGAGCAAGCATGAACGTGAGGTGCAGATGCCTTGTCATCATCAAAGATCTTATGGCACTTCTCAGAAGAATAAAGAAGTTAGCCCCAGGGTCTTGCCCAAATTGTAGCTTAGATAGTTTTATTTTACCTCTCTCAATTTCACTCCAAGTATTATTTCAATGGTCTGTTCTTCACTTCCTGTCCTAAATTATGTAATGTTGCTTTGCGCTGTCAAACAGCAGTTGTAATCCACACGGAAGTGGCAGCATTTTGGAGAAGGGTAAAATGATCCTTATTTCCTTTATCTACTTCAGAGGGACATTTGGGGGCTTAAATAGTTAATATTTGAAATGCTTTGTAAGAGGATAGACCCGCTAGAAGTATAAAGTGCTATGGCCTCTCTGATTTGAAGAAAGATTCCAAAGTTCTTCATAAATATTATATATACGCAAAAGGTTCACCAGCCAGTGAAGTGGAGCAGCTGTTGAGCGATGCACAGCAACGCTCTGCAAGAGTTTAATACAATGACTGGAAAATGAATACACCATCCACATTTGATGCGGGTAGATGAAATGGGAGCCTGCCTGTTGCTATTTAATAGACACGTGGCGTTACTGTTTAAGGAGCTCATGCAATTAAATATTAAATTCAGCCCACTCTGGCAATAGCAACTATAATAATAAGCATGAACTCTTGACATTGGTTTCCCTTGACTGCACGCGGCTCTGCTGAACCAGTTCCTCTCAAGACAAAAACCAGCGTCCCCTGAGAGATGAAGCTTCAGAAAACTCAGGAGAGCAATGAGAGCTCTGCTCTCCACGTGCCAGATGGCGATGGAAATCTACGGTAGGCAGTCGAATAGCAGCTGGTGTGTCAGAAGAGGTCTCCCTGTGTGTGGGAGACAATATAACGTCTTCATGGGAAGCAGGAAATTACCTTGATCAACCAACTCCTCAGGAATAAATAGGAAGATCTGATCAGATAAATGGCCTTTGATTTGTTAGGACCACGGGAACAGCTGAGACAGAGAGAGCTGATGGTTAGGGCCTGACCTCAATGGGGGACTCAACTATCATGGTAACGGATGCTGCATTAGACCCTGGATAGATAAAAACTTACAATAAATGCTAACCGAGCGTGGGAAGCAAGACACATTTCTACTGTCCTTCCTTCCCCCTTGGGCACCTCGGTTGTTTGAGGATAACAGTCTGACAAGCTCACAGTTCGCTGAGCCAAACTCCTAAACAGCTGGGGTTTCATTTGAGGTTGGCGAAGGTAGTTCTGGGACAGTCCCTATCGTACGAGCGAGGGATGGGCCATTTTCAGGCAACACACAAATGACTAGGAGAACGTTCCTCATGCTTTGTAGGTGCTAGCTCTAGTTGTTGCTATCCCGTGCCAAGAGAGGGATGAGCTAAATAGGAAAACATGACAAGGGCAATCTTAGCACATTCACTGCTAAGTACCTAAGGGCTAGATCCAGTCCTGAGGGTAAGTGGATGCCACTGCTAGTAAGGCCAGTGGATTCCTAAGGCCAGAAGAAATTATTATGACCATCTGATCTGACCTGTATAACACAGGCTAGAGAACCTCGCCAAGTCGTTCCTGCATCAAGCCCATAACTTCTGTTTGACATACAGTAGATTGTTTCGGAAGACATCTAATCTAGATTTGAAGACTTCAAGTGAGGGAGAAACTGTCATGGCCCTAGGAAAATTATTCCAATGGTTAATGACCCTTCTCGTTACATTTGCCCCTTATTTCTAGTCTGACTTGGTTGAACTTCAGCTTCCAGCCATTAGATCACATTCATACCTTTGCCTTGTGGTCCAAGTGCTATCCTGATGAGAAATCGATTCCTTTTTTAGTGGGGATAATTGTATTAACGTGGCCTTTCCATTGCAGGCCTGGCGGAAATATGACACGGACCGCAGTGGGTACATAGAAGCCAATGAACTCAAGGTGCGGGATGAATGAAGCGTGTCTTGGAGCTACAGCTTTGAGGTCCATGCTGTTGGCGGGGGCTGGGATGGTGGCATTGGGTCCCATGCCATAGCTCTGTGGAAAGCAGCTGTTGTCTGCACATGGCTGCAGCTCTTGTAAATCTTATGATCAATCAGTCTATAGGAAGCTAAGCTTGGCTAGCTTGTGCTGTCCCTTTGCAGCTCCTGGTAACTACAGCCTATGATGTGCTTCTCCTGCCTGCTCCCATTGAAGACAAATGGGAAAGCTGTCATTGACACTGGCAGAGGAAGAGCTGGCCCAGGCTCTAGGGACCTGGCACTGCGGGCTGTGCAGCATTCAGTCTCTTCCTGAAGCTGTCTTACATTAGAATAGCTTGGGGAGATGGGCTGATAAAGGTCCGAAGTCTGCAACTGTTCCGAATGTGTGCTGGCCTTACAACTCGAAATAAAGCTCCCACCATATACCCACAGGTCAAATCCTGCCAGTCACAGCTCTGCAGCTCCACTAAATTCCGGGGAGGTGGGGAGGTGTGTGTGTGTGTGCCCAAATGCACAAGAACAGACTCCGCCCCTACGCAAACAAAGTAGAATCGGCACTGAGGACCGCTCCATTATGGCATTGCCTTGTCTTAAGCGAGCGCTGTAAAGTAACCCTAAAGTCTCCCCGGCAGTGTGGTGCAGTCTTTAAAGAGGCACTGGTGCTAGGTAGGCGATAGCTTTCTGCTTTGCCCTCTGGGTGGTGGCTGAAGGCAGGTGTCACTGTGCGTGTGCTATATCACTCCACATTATCAGACTCTTGCAGGCGGCCTGTGTGATCGTGTTGCTCTTACAATTGCACTTGCTGAGATCCACTCGCTTCTCTTGCAGTGCCAATAGCCTTATTTCAAGAAAGCTTCGTTTCCTGCCTCACTATGGGCTGCTCCTGCGAGGTGCGGAGCTGCTGCAACGCCCATCAGCATCCAGGAGGCTTGCAGGCGCTCTGCACCTTATAGGACTGGGCCCACTAACACCAGCTGTTCTGTGTTCTCTGTGCATCTTTCGAGATTAGACAAGTGCAATGCTGAAACTGTCCCTCCCTCCGAGGTTTGCCTTACTCGGTGGGTCGCCGAAGTGCTCCTGATGTCGAAAACCTTGTGAGAGACTGGGCGGGAGTGGGCATGTAGTTTGGGCCAGTCCGTTGGGTGGTTGTCATGTGCCATGTGCCTTTAAGGGAGAACCGGAAACTGCCAGCCTGAAGTTTTGAACCAGCGCCTCAGGCAGAGAAAATCAGCACAGCTCAAGTGGAGGGAGTCAGAGCTAGGATGCGATTTACACCACCTCTGGCCCGGGGGGTATTGCTTAAGGCAAACAGAATGAAGCAGTGATCAAGCCATTCCCACGGTGGCAGGTTCTTTTAGACAGGCCCTGCCTGACGGTAATTCAGAGTGAGAAATGCCAAATCTCCTGGATGGTACTGTGAGAGAAATGCTGACTGTGGCTTACACAAACTCTGTAATGCTCCCTGTGGATTACAGACAAATTCAAGCCCGGTGGAAGTGGTACCACCCCACTGAGGTCGGTGCACACAGGGGCTAACTCTGGCCCCAAGAGGCAAGCAGGAGGAGATGCAACTTCCACGGGGCATTTAAGGACCAGGCACTCCAGGCTAGGTTCTCATTTCCCAGGTTCGGTCCTAGAGAAATTGTCCCAAGCACGGTGCTGCCTTAAGAGGGGATGCCAAGGTACCCACCAGTGACCCACTAGGATCCCTGCCACTGCATACCCACACTAACCTTTTCAGACAAGGGCTTGCGTTGTGGCTATAGTCGTTGGCTGGCAAGGTGTGGAAGGGTCTCTTTGCAACCCACCAGTGCCATTCCTAGACTGCCCAGCAGCGCACGTGCCTTTTCTCCCCAGCGAAGAAAACCAAGGGCGCGTTGTTACTGCAGCAAGGCGGGTGGAGTTCTGCCTCGGTCACACAGGCTTGTAACAGCGCCGCGTCTCACGAGCTCTCTCCTGCCACAGGGGTTCCTGTCCGACTTGTTAAAGAAAGCGAACAGGCCCTACGACGAGCCGAAGCTGCAGGAATACACGCAGACCATAGTGAGTGAGCCCAGTCGCGCGGGCGGGGGCGATCCTGTGCTGCCTCTCCCATGGGAGCTGGCCCAGCTCTGGCCAGACAGAGCCCATGCTGCTTCCTGGGGAAGCGGCCGCAGCAGAGGTGCGACCAGCTCAAAGAAGGTGGGAGGACGAGGCCTCAGCCCATGTGTGTCCAGTGGCCCAAAGAGGGACGGGGACACCAGCAGAAGGGGGAAGAGCACGGGGGTTAGAGTAGATGGAACAGAGCCCCTCCCTCCCCACCCCGACTGCTAAAATCAAAGGAGCTGCTCCCTCATCCTCCCTCCGGTTTGGATAAACACCTTCCCCCCACAACATTCCCTCGGCCAGCGAAGTGACAGCTCCCCCATCCTGCGCCTGCTCCTTGAGCCAAGATGGGGACCATGTCCCTCCCACAGCAGTGACTGGCCTGCATGCGACAGTGCAGCTTTGCTGATCTGTTCCAGGCCCTGTGCTAGGCGCTGGACGCAATTCCTGCCCAGAATGTTCACAGTGAACGTAGCAGAGAAGCTGGCTCCCGTAGCACTGGGCTGAACACTGTTCTGCTGGGAGGTCCCTCTCTCCAACATGGGCTGGGGCAAGTCCATGTTTTGCCTGAGGCCATCACTCTCCTTTACTCCCCAACGTCACCAGCCAAAGGCGGGTGGAAGGGCTTCCCAGAGCTAACCAAAAGTGCCGCTCTCTCCACCAGCAAGGAGGGGTGAGTGCCTCATTCTACAGCCCTCCTGCCTGGCCTCACCCAGGCAGTCAGGAGACACAAAACCCTGTCCTGGTGAGTGAGTGTGAGCAGCGCTGCCCTGGGGGGGCCCGGCTGTCACAGGAAAGGACATTCTGGCGCCAGTGCACAGGCGCGCCTGCTAGTCCTGAAGTGTGAAGGCCTGGATCTAACCCCCGAACGGCTGGCAGGAGGGCAGGCTTCCTCCACTGTTTCAGCAGGGTGTGCTGTTAGGTTAGTGCCTAGGCCCCCACCACTGCCCGGGCCTCTCTGCTGGGGTTGCCCGCAGAACCTGGCTAGTGGCTTTTGCTGTGGAAATTGGGGTGAGGCCCTCACAACTGGTGTCTCCTGTATCAGTTTGTCCTAATGGAGAGTGCACTAGATGGGGACTGTGGAGACCTGGGTTCTATTCCCACTTCTGGCCTACTGGGGGACCTTAGGCAAGTCACTTCTCTCCCTGTGCCTCAGTTTCCACATTTGTATAATGGGGATAAAGATACTGGCCTCCTGTTTAAATTGCTTTGAGACCTACTGCTAAGTGCCCCTGAGCATAAAATGCAGAGACACAGAACAGGCCCAATCTATCCCCGGGGATGCCCCACTGAAGTTACCTTAAGGATCAGTTTGGCTCAGCCTCGTCTCCCTCCCTCATTTAGCTGATGAGAGCTTTCCCCATAACATGCCCTGGGCCAGCCCAGCCCTCCTCCATGGCTGGGAATTAAACAGGCCCCATTTCCCAACCCCCAAGAGGAAGCTGGCATTGTCTCAGCTGACCCTCTGCGGTGCCGAAGGCCTAGATGCGAATCCCGAGGGGGGTGTCGGGGGAGGAAGAGATGGCCACTAACCGGCTGCTGGTTTGTGTCCCAACAGCTGCGGATGTTCGATATGAACGGGGATGGGAAGCTGGGCCTGTCGGAGATGTCCCGGTAAGGGTCCTCCTGCATTGCTTGCTACTTGGGCTTCTCAGTCTGCGCCATGCAAGAGGCAAAGAAAACTGTGGATCCCCCCACCCTCCCCGCCCCCCGGCCAGCCCAGCTTCCCCCTGCCGAATTACAGCTCCATCTGAACGCAGCCAGGTGCCCCAGCCTTGTTCTACTGGCCATCCCGAGTCCTGCCTCAAAGCCAGCCTCAGCAGAGTGCTGCCGGCTCTCTACTCGCTGGAGTCCAGGAGCCTGACGTGCTTCCCGTGTGCACCAGTGTAGCAGCTTGGGTCACTTCTCATTCACACGAGTGTGCGAGAAGAATCAGGCCCCAGGAGTGGAAGACAACCGAGGGCTGCAGAAAAAAGCATTCCGCTAGGCCTCGTGTCCTCGGCCTTGCAGCCTCTTTAAAGGAACCGCATTATTAGCCTCTAGTCATGGGCCATGGGGGACAATCCTCTATAGCTACAGCCGGGCACACGGTAGCACAAACAAGCTGCTGCCTCTCCAGTTCTGCCCATACACCTCGACCCCAGCCCGTAGCACCCGAGGCTATGCCACACCTGGCCCGAGTCTCCTAATCATGCCACGCTGGCTTGCAGACAAACAGTCACTGGAGTCTGGGCTGTGACCATCGCATTGATCTCCACAGCTTTCCACCCTCCATCTCCCTGCGAGAAAGTCCACGAGCCTCTCGGGAGGGCTGAGGGGCAAAACAGGGAGGCCTCCATTTCAGAGGCTGGTGGGTTGCAGGCTGTAGGCTCAGCTTTAGAGGACTCCACTAACTAGCCTGAATGCAGCAAGTCCACAGACGAGCAGGCAAGGCCGATCTCTTCAGGGCAGCATCGGGGCAGAGCTCTGTGGAAGATACTCCCTCGTGGCTGCACGTGCCACGTGAGTGTCTCCTCCCAGCTCCCTAATTTATCCTTTAACGCTCTCTTTCCAGACTCTTGCCTGTACAGGAGAACTTCCTACTTAAATTTCAGGTAAAAAAGATTGTTCTTCCTTTCCCCATTTGATGCATCTCCCCTCCTGCCCCCCCAGGGGGTGGCTCATTTCTTTATTCCTCTTGTCATTGGCCAGGGAATGAAGCTAGCCTCCAAGGAATTCAACGCTATCTTTGCATTTTATGACAAGGTAAGAGGCGTGGGTGGAGGGGGTAGGGAGAAGGGGATGTGAAAGCCTCTCAGCTTGGTGCAGGAAGAAGTCTGCCTAGCCGCTGATTTCTCCTGTTCTCTCTAGCCTGCTGGGACTGGGAAAAGCCCTTTGGCCTTCCCTGCCAGTCACCATCGTAAGGACCGGCACAGACTAAAACACCCTCTAGCCAGATCCTCTGCTGGCGTCCAGCTGCAGGTCTCCATTGAGTGGCTGTGTAGCTGTGCCAATGGCCTCTGCCTAACAGTCTCTCTGGAGGGCTGGCTTCTTCTCTCATGTGCACCCATGTAAGACCCTTGCTTTCAATGGGCTCTGGAGCAGGCCACCTGCTCAAAGCCTTCCTGGTGCTTGTTGGGGGTTTGGGTCAGGCCCTTACACCAGAGTTTCTCCAACACCACATAATGAAAACGTTCCAGTATGAAACCCCTCCCAAACTGCTGCCTTTGGGACTAGTGAGAGGCTAGCTGGCCTCATGCACCTTCTGGTTTTACTTCTGCTCTTTGTTCTGGGTACGCCTGGAACTCAGAGCCTGGCAATGTGGGTAACATACCCCCAGAGCCACCAGGTCCTGTTCCCCAGGGGGTAGGTTCCTGGAGCATCCAGTCCCCCAGAGCTACAAGTGATAGAGGGATGGCAGGTCTGAGCCGTTCAAGGCCAGCGACCCTGGGGAGCAGAGGAGGGAGAGGCCTGTAGGGCCGCGTGGGTTGCAAAGCTGGCCTAACGTGTGTTCTCCTCTGCTATTGCTAACCAGGATGGGAGCGGCTTCATTGATGAGAACGAGCTGGACGCCCTTTTGAAAGACCTGTATGAGAAGAACAAGAAGGTGAGCTTCCAAGGGACAAAGGGAGACACAGTTAAGGGCTGCTCCTGTTAAAGCCAATGGGCTTTAAGCCGGGTTGATCCCTGTGTCTGCCATATGTCCTCCGTGACTACCCTGTGTCTTATGTGTGGGTGAAGTGCCTTAGCCCCGGGTCAGAGCATCTCGGGTGCATCCTTTGTGCCAGCAAGCATGGGGAAATCCCCTTGGGACCCAGCACGCCCCAGCCAGGTGGCTGTGTTCACCATGCGGGCACCCGTGCTGAAGGCAGCACAGAAGACCTGAGTGCTGGTGCTGGCCCGTTGGGGCTTGCTCAGAGCTGATCGGGAAGGTGTGGAGAAGCGTGCGCAGAGCTCAGCAATGCCTGTCCTCGGGAATGGAGGGGAGGAGGCAGGGGCCTGAATTGCTGTTGCTCTGCAGGTGCTGAAGCCTTTACAGCTGAGCGAGGTGCTGCTAAATCAGAGGCACAAAGGCGGCTGCCCCTGCCAGCAGGTGGATTTATACCATTCAGCTCCCACAGGAGAGGCTCGTGCTTTTAGATCCACAGCTCCCAGGTTCAGGCCTGCCAATGACGCCACCAAGGGGCCGTCTCACTGTGCAGTGGTGAATCTGGCCTATGGCAAGGTCAGGACGTGGCTGCTTCCCTGCAAGCCGCTCAATGCACAAAGCTGATGCCGTTGGCCCGTGCTCCTCTGACGTCCCACATCTGTTCTGCACAGAAGAGCTGCATGGCTCTGGCTGTCTGTGCAGGGGTGAGGGTCGCTCCAGCCGGAGTACCACGAACCGCTCCAGCTGCTTTGCGGAGTGCCCGAGGCAGAGGGAAAGAGCACAAAGCGAACTGCAGCGAGTCCGCGGGACACGCAGAGCCTGGGCCTGATTTACCCATCTTGCTCCAGCTTTATACTGGAGAAACTGCACTGCTCTCAGTGGACTTGAAGCAGCATACAGCAGCGGACAAGGCTGCAGGGGTGTTAGAGTCCTTGGGCCTGGGCCAATCAGTAATAAAGCAGGTCACCTCTTGCTTTCAGACAGAGGCGCTGCCCATTTCCCCTTGCGGGCAGAGTCACTTTAGCTCTCCACCCAGCCTCCTAGCAGAAGTTCACAAGAGTCCTCAAAGTCTCCCCATTTCCAGGCTTCCTCCCAGGGTGAGATCCAGCTCTCCTCTTTTCTCTCACTTGAGGGACCTGCCCCCAGTCTCTCTGCCACTGAGGAAAGAAAGCAACCTTTATACTGTCTCTCTTCCCAGCATGCTTTCTACCAGCCTAGAGTTCCCATGTTCCCTGTTCTGGGAAGTCCTTGAACTCCACTTAAAAGGCTAGCTCATCCTATGACCCACCATTACTAAAACCCCATTGAAATCTAGCCCTGTGTGTGCAGCCAGTCTATCTCATATTCCTTTATGTTACCGTTCACCAGGAAATGAACATCCAGCACCTCACCAACTACAGGAAGAGCATCATGAACCTCTCCGACGGGGGCAAGCTATACCGCAAGGAACTGGAAATTGTACTCTGCAATGAGCCCCCCATGTAGAGAGGTGCCACCCCCCCACTCCTCCAAAACCTCCCCCTCCCTGCCACCTTCCACAGAGCTGACTAGAAAAGGGCAAGCGCAAGCGGATGAGGAGGGAGCGCAACTGGATGGGTCCCCGACCAATCAACTCCAAATCCCCAAGGCTAGACCCGCGGGTCACAGAACCTTTGCCGACAGTAGGGAGAGGGGCAGAGATGCATGGCCTCATCCAGCAGTGACTCTTCGATTTAGGCTAAGTGTTCAGTAGGATGGTCGTCTGGTTCTCTTCCTGCTACAGCCTGCTTGTCTCTTCCGTTGGCATAGTCTGTTTCCTGTACAGCCCTGAATCTGGAGCAAATGATTTTTTCTGTGTCTTTTTTGGTTTGTTTTTTGTTCTTTTCGGGTTCTGTCTTATTGTTTACCAAAGAACAGTTTACAAATAAACGTGAGTACCGCTACCAGACCTGCCAGGCTGCGCGTGGCTCTCTTTTCTCCAGGCTGATGAAAGCGACAGCTGCAAGCAAATCAGCGCTAGGTTTGCAAAAGAGCTCAGCTCCTCGTTTGCACAAACATCCCGGGCTGGATTTGCCACGTGCAGAAGCAGCCACCGGGGCGGCTGGGCCTACTCTTCACACAGTAGCATGTGGAGGCCAGGGACGGAGCAAGGGCGGGGTGGACAGGCAGAGCAGCTTCTGCCAGCGGCTGGTTAGGGCTGGTTAGCCTCCTCCAGCCTATTAAACCCCCCACCCTGGGGCGCTTGGACAACAAAGTCTCACATCCCAGATGCTGTTAAGGATTTAGCCAGAGCCTTTGGAGATGATGATGTTATCTGGGTCCCTTTCTGCCCAGGACATCTCTTAAGGTCAGGCTGACGAAAGCACAATGGTGTCACGGTGGATCCCAGGGACTCAAGAGACAGTGGGGGTGGCGGCCGTGATGGTAAGGCACCCTCCTTTCCTGTTCTCCGGTCCCTCAGTCAGCCAGCATCTGCTTTGCCAATTTTCCTCCCAAAGTCTCTTTTTTTCAGGATCCCCAAAGGGGATCCCATCCCATCTCATCATTATTTTATCCAATTCCTAATTTCCAGCACCTCTATTTTGGTCCATTAATTTCCAGTCCCCCGCTACTCTTGTTTACCAGGCATGATTAGAACACAGGCCTTGAGTCCTACCAGGAGGCCTGTTTGCTAGGACAGTCTGTCCCCCTTTTGCACCTTTGCCCATCATTGCAACATTATTTTTGTGGGATATTGTGACATTTTATGATCTTGTATCCACTTCCCTGCAGCCGAGCTCACATTTACAGTACATTTGTAGGCCCTGTTTTCACCACAGCATCCAGGGCTGAACATGTTGGCCTTAGAATTCACCCCTCACCTTTTATGCTTTCAGTTTGCTCTGACTTGCTTCCAGCTGCAATGGGCCCTCAAGAGGCTTCAGTGTCCAGCCACAGTCCCTTGCCAAGCCCTGATATAACCTTTTCCTCAGGAAGGTGTGTACCACTTGATATCTTAACCCTATGTCACCTAGGGATTCCTCTGCACTGGAGAAATGCTTCGGTACAAAATAACGCTGTAGCACTTGAGAACAAATCTAAAAGGGAAAAACCAGTTTCTATCTGCATGTAGTGGCAGATTCTCCAACATCAGCCTGTGGTCAGTCGGGCATCTACTGGATGATTCATAAATTATAAAGCCAGAAGAGACCATTACAACCATCTGGTTTGACCTCTGGCCATAACGCAAGCCATAAGACTTCCCTAAATTAATTCCTTGTTGAACTAAACTCTCTCTTTTAGAAAAACATCCAACCTTGATTTAAAAATTTCCAGTGGTGGAGAGTCCTCCACAAGCCTTGCAACACTCACATCAGTCCTGCACCTGCTTTGCTGCTGTCATCATTATATGGGATTATATTGTATTGGGCAAAATTGGGGGGAGGGAAGGAGTGGAGCATGTCAACCTATGAAAAGTTGGGCGAGCAATCGAAGATTGGGGGTGAGGCTGCCCCCTTGCTCCATACAAATGATGCCTCTGCCTATGGAAGAAAGAAAGAGAGCAAGATTTGAATTGCTATTTCTGTTTTTAAATATCTTTGAGAGGTGCTCAGACGCCACACTGATTCGGGGAAGCATAGAAATATCTAGATAGAAGGATTAGATTAGAAATCATATGGACTTGAAAATCTTTCCTCACCCTTACCCCGTTAATTTCACTCTCCTGGTACAACATATTATTTATCGCTGTAACTACTGTACAAAGCCTTTTGACTTACAATTTCTATGAAACACTACAAACACTATCGAGCGCTGCAAACCCTCACTCTCACAAGTAGTTCCACTAGAATCAGTCACACTACACACCTGAGTAAGGGCTACTCATATGAATAGGGGATTGCAGGACTGAGCCATAAAAACCAGGCAAAAGAATCACGAGAATACCTTAAAAATCTCATGACTCCCCGAATCTAAGTAAGGCCCAGTCTACACTTGCCTTTGCGATTCGGCGGCAGTCGACAGTGACACAAATCCACACTGCGCTGTGTTGAAGGGAACAGCGCTCCCTTCGACGCAGCTCTACGCCACTTACCGGGGTGGTTTTCCTGCGTCGCTTGCTGGATCGACTGAGCGCGTGTATACAATCGATGTGACAGCGGTGAATTTGCTGCTGTCAATATAGACCCAGTCAAAAACCGTTTTGTTTGTTAATTCTGGTCCCAGCCGGCTGAAGGAGCAGTGAAAAGCAAAGCTCAATCATCAAATACACGGGCATGAAAGGACAAACACCTTGTGTAATAACGATGCAACATGCAGGAGCGCTGGGAAGGGCCTGAACGTTGTTTCCTGACCCAGACACTTGACATGGGTCAGGGTTACAAAAGATTATACCCCGTCACATGGCCTAGTGACCCCAAGGACTGACCTTACACTTTAATAATGCTATTTCTCTCCCTTTTTAAAAGAAAAATCCTTTTGTCTGCGTTTTTCCCTATTTACAATAAAAGTAATGCAGAAAAAACACTAGGGTGGCTGTTCTAGTTGCAGGATCAGTTACATATAATCAGTTACATATGTCAGGTATATTTTCGGTGAAATCGCAAAGCCGTCTGCAAAGTCTGTGGTACCAAGGAATGTAGAATATGCCTTGTTAGCCCATACACAGGCATGATAACGCAACAGCCGACAATGTAATTATATCAATGAGGCAAACGTAAAACAGCATCTTGCCCTACCTTTAAAAAGGGAAACTGCCCACGTCAGAACAACTGTTGGCTGAATTTTGCTCAGTTATACTGTACAAACCTGGAGGAACTCCATTAAAGTCAGTAGAGTTTATTCTGTTCTTGAGTAGAACAACTACAATAGTGATCGGAATTTGGCCCCATGCCGTCATATAAAAATCCTGATCTGTATTCCAAATAAAATGTTAGAGTCTTAACAATGGAAGTATCTGAACAATGTGGTTTAGTTTATTATTATTATTAGGTATACATAACATGCTGCTGCATGAGAATGGCAGCTCTCATTTTTTTAGAAGCGCTGGTTTCTAGTCCCAATGGTTGCAGAGAAAAATTTGAAAATGTGAAGCAAGTGTGCCCGAAAGACCAGAAAATAGAAGGCAAAGAAAGTTTTAAAAACCGCTCCCGATTTGAAAGACAGTCTCATGATTTTGGGGGGCTTGACGCCTGACTCTGGAACGTTTCGCGTTGACCGCACTGCTGAGCAGAGGTGACGTGATTCAGTAGAGGATGCTCGGCCGCTACAGTGAAGGGCACGGTATAGGAACTGGACTCTACAGAGAGCAGTGGTGCCCCACGTTGTGAGAAGACAATCAGGCACATACAGAGAGAGTACTGTCGTGACCCTGTCCTATTTCAGCCTGCAGTCCAGGCTCTGATTCATTGTGTGACAGTTTGTGATTGAAAAATTCTGGCTCCAGCATGGGTTTGAGTAGGTAGGAAATAAGAGCAGATGGCTTAAAATAGCTCCTGGCTTCCCCCTCTGACTCCAACAAAACAGAGAGAGCAATCCCGATCTGAGAAAGAGATGGTTAATTTGGTGCTAAAATGCTGAAGCATTCACGCTTATTTGGGCATCAGGCGCTGAAATCAAAATAAATTAATCAAATATTCAAAAGGATTTCATTCCTCAGCCTCTCCCCAGAGCGGAATCAGAGCAGCTTTGACGACTGGCAAAGCCAATTGATCTGGGATGTCTGCAAGACTTGAGAGAGATAAAAAACCCTGATTTGCTGGGTGATAGGGAGCAAGTGCAACTTCCCCTCCCCCGACACTATCTGCGTCCCCATCATGCACTGTGCACGCTCACCCACCGTTCTGAAGCCACACGGGAAGGAAGTTAATTATTCTTTTCATTACAAGGGCAGATAGCCAATTTCCTCCCTGATATTGTTTCCTAGGCAAGAACTCTCCATCAGTTGCGGTTCCATACTGGTCCCAGCAACAAGAGCTGAGGCTACACCAGCTGTGAGCTCTCTCCTGCCCTGTTCTCTGCAGTCATGCCAGGTAAGAAAGGCTGCAAAACTGAGATCTCCTCCATAGCGAGGGCCCAATCCAGGATGAGGCCTTATCTGACCTTTGCAATGACATGTCTCCTTGAGAAAAGGAGTCACTTTAAGTCACTTTTATCCAGTCCAAGGGAAAAACTACACCCCTGGCTCATCCTGATCTAATTAATTTGAAAACATCTAGCACCAAGATTGAGCTGGGGGGAGAGAGGAAGACTTTGAGAGCAGCAACTCCAAATAGCTGGAGCAAGCTTCTTGTTCCGTTGCATGATTCCATCCCAACTTAGGTCCTGTTGTAAGTCTGCACCGGATGGGAGAGGTTCTTAAACTAGAGTTGCCAGCCCCAAAGGAGTCCATGATGACTTTCTTGAGTGGCCACCAAATTCCTGGGTTTTCCCGTTCAAAATCTGTGCATTTACCCAAACCTGAGAGCCCGTGCGTTTCAGGAGGCCCCTGACTTGCCTGGCAAACCAGACCTGTGTTTCTGTAACTGATTCATAGATGCAGAAATGCCCCCCAGCCACGTGTCTGTCCTCCCAGCTTTCTGTGCAGCAGGCCATTCCTCCCGAGTGCGTTCCCCACCTGCGGCTGGTGCTGTTCTGGGCACATGTTCTCTGGGCACCGGCTCTCCCATAGAGGCTCAGTGAGATGGTTGCCTGGATTCTCCCAGACACAGACGGTTCATTGGGGATGCACAAGTGCAGCTCGCCATCGTTGTGAGGCAGACAAGCTCCTCAGTAGATCCAGTTCACCCCTGATTGTTATAACCTGGTCAGATAGGGTCACGGACACGTGGAGAGACTTGCGGTGTGGAGAGAGGCTAGAAATGTATAGGTGATTCATCTACTGCTGATAATTCACTCTCTCCTCTTCAAAGGGCCTATCTACACTGGCAAACAATCCTTCTGGGGCCACAGTGCAACAGCTTAAAAACTCCATCTCAGAGTAGCCAGGACATACCCTATGCCCAAAGTAGGCTACAGTTGTGGACAGGACCAGTTTCCAACCTAAACAATAGTTCAAACATGGATCGTTCTGTTCCAAAATGAGGGCTGCTGTAAGAGGTCCCCTGACGGATGTGGTGGAGATGGACCCTAGGAATCTATATTCCATTGGGGTGTAGCATGCTCAGAAGTGACGTACCATATTTATGGGATGGTGTGAAAGTGCTTCGTCACCGCGTTTTGCCTGAAGGCTCAGATGACAGGCAGCAGCAAAGAGGTTGTCTCATAACCTCTCAGCGTTGCTTTCCCCCTCACCCCTCGTGAATTTGGATAGTGAATTATATGGGGGAAGTATTTGCACATTTTCCACTCTCAGGGACTGTCTTGCTGTTCATGATTTCACAAACACCCCTCAGATCCGGTCTGACTCCAGAATGATCATTTCTCCCTCCCTGTGTCCTGTGGGGTCTGGTGGCTGCCCTTGAAATACTGGCAAACCTGCAGCCCCACCTAGTGGTTCAACAGTAAAACACCCGAGTCCAGCAGGGCTGCTGCGTGGCAACTTCAGATCCCTTTAACTTCCGTAGCCTTTCACGTGAGGATCTCAAAGTGCTTTCCGAAGGTGGGGCCGCTTAGCTCTGTTTTACAGATGGGCTCAGAGAGGTTACTAGTGAATGGCCCAAGGTCACACAGCATGGTTGGGCTTAGAACCCAAGAGCCTGGACTCCAATATTGGCTGCACCAGATCACTGTTTTTCATTTCTGAACATCTTTTACCACCCACAATCTATGATCCATACATTCCATTATGGTCTGGTCAACATTAAGGTCTAACGCCATAATAGGGGACACCCACTTTACTTCTGTTTCTGACGTTAGTGGAACAAAGGCCATGATTTCCTCTGGTTCCCTATTGTAGGTGAAATTCAACTTTCCTCACCAGGCCTGTAATCCTCTCTGGGTGCTGTTTTTCCAAATGATGCCTCGAATCTCTAAAGGGAGTATTCCACTTACTTCGTCAAGGATTGTATCGTTTACCACATTAACTGTCCTTCCCTGCATTTGCATACATGCCAGGGCTAAAGAATCATTGACTTACAGGGCACATACAGCCGTCAAGAGCCAGATATGGTCATTTTCTTGGGATTATTTTCATTCCTTTAGGAGTTGTGCCACAACAGCTTGTATGGAACTTAATTGGCCAAAGATACTTTAATAGGTGCCACTAAACCTTTGATGTGTTCGCCCAGAGCATTCCTATTGTTTGCCATGACTTCCTCTTTGATGCTGTTAAGGGTTGCCCCCTGTCCAGTTGCTCCCATCATATCCCTCTCGTAAATGTCTTGAGAATCCAGGGCCTTCAAAATGCAGGGCAAGATTCCCATTCCCCTCCTGGTGTCACTTTCTGTAGTCTGGCCTCCCCCAGACTTTTCTGCCTAGTGTTTGGGGGTAAAAGGGATTATTTCAGCCTAAAGTGAATTGTTTTTTTCCCCTGCCCACTTAGGGATCTCAGTTGATGAATGAACACAAGGGGATTTACAGATGGGAAAAAGCACTAAAATTTAAACTAGCATTTGTCACCCATTTTCAGTCCCAAAGTCCTGTATTGGTGTTTCCTTTTTTTTTCTTTTCCACCAGCAGATGGCCCTTCATTGTGGCTTCAAAAGGTGGGTCATAGATGGGGTCAATTTTGTCCCTTTGACATGTAACCACTTTTAGGAGGCATTGGCAGTGTTGTTTTGGACTTTTTTTGGTCACCGGGGTTAACATCAATTTTCACTGCCTCATTTGCTTTGCATGCCACTGTCATTCACGGGAGAGAGAATGCAGAATCAAGTCCACTTCAAGTGGACTAACCCCACTCTCCTCCCAGCT
>ML675628.1:2499624-2642257 GCA_007922155.1 Mesoclemmys tuberculata | reverse complement strand
AGAATCAAGTCCACTTCAAGTGGACTAACCCCACTCTCCTCCCAGCTGCCTTGGTTGTGCTAAATTTTCTGCAGAGGCCTAAAAATGGCTAAAAGCAGCAAGTAGAATAATTGGTAATCCATCCCAATAAAGGGCAGTGGTTTGGGCAGCTGGCTGGTTGCTAAAATGCGCCCTGTTCCAAGGCAGTGCCATCTTCCCCCATGCTGCTTTGCAAGAACAGCTTCTTGGGGTGATCAGATAGTTCTTTCCCCAATTCTGGGCTTTTCTTCTGAGATTTCCAACAAGGAACCTCTTAGGGCCAGCCTTGAAGTTGGTTTCTGCTGAAAAACCACCACTTTTCACACGGATAACCAAGCACCCATGGACAGACGCAGCAGGTCCTAGAAGCCCTCCTTGCATTAAGTTCCCATATGATTCTAAAAGATCCACCCACAGATGGCTTTCGGGATGTGGTCTTGGAACCTGCGCTAGACACAAGCTAGAGAAAAAAAGGTGAAACGCTCAACTACCTGCTACCAGCCCTGTGAACCAGCCTGTCTCCCACTTCTCACGTTTTCTTTAAAGGGCGATGATCTTGCCCAAAAGCTCTTTACACTAGTGACAGGAGAGGCAGGGACTCCTGCTTGCCAGAGGCTGGGAATGACCGATGGGGTGGATCACTTGATGATGAGCTGTTCTACTCGTTCCCTCTGAAGCACCTGGCATTGGCCGCTGTCGGAAGACAGGACACTGGGCTAGACGGACCATTGGTCTGAGCCAGTCTGGCGGTTCTTATGCCTGCACCACTCCGTAGTGTCTCTGCTGTAGCGCACCAGCAGAACAAAACAAGCTAGAAGTGGAAAGAAGAAAAAGAATCTCATCGAATCAGATGATTGTGAAGGGAATAAATATATGAGTCCATCTACATATGAACTGTTACAGCGCTGGCTGTGTCCCCCCTTGTGGATGGTGTGATGAAGTGGAGATATTTTGGGGGTTTTCTCTGAGTGCTGTGTGCCTCAGTTTCCCCCAAATGTTACTCATGTATTTCGGTGATGGGACCCAGGTGTGTGATCTTTGTAGAGGCCACTAGAGGGTGGATGGGCCTTCCCCAGTCACAGGTACACAGACAATGGCCAGGACCCTCTGCCCTGGGTCAGCCAGCTGCGAGAGGCGGAGACAAGGAGGGGATAGACACTGTGGCCAGGAAGGAGACAAAGGGCTGGGGAGGGAGAAGGGGGCAGCTCTGAGGGTGGCTGGAAGGGCCAGTCCCCTGTAAGGGGGCTCGGGAACAGGGCCTGGAATGGGCTTTGAGGCTCACTTGTTGGGTGCTGCTCTAACTTCTAATTAAGCTGCTAATAAAGTCTTTCTACGGTGTGACCCTGAGAACTAATAAATCCTTCTGATTTCCATGCTTGGCTGTGAATCGCTTCTGACTGCAAGGCAGGGTGCATGGCCCCTTTGGGGGCATGTAGGAGCCTCTCAGGGTCCCGTCCAGGGGGACTCACAAAGAGAGCTCAGGCGGAGCAGGGGTGCTCTCTGAGGCCAGATTCAGGAGGTGGCTGCAGTGGTGTGTGGAGACCCAGCCAGGGCTGGACAGACTCCGAGCACAAAAGTCCTGACTGGCTTCTCCCTGAGTGGTTCCAGGGCACTGGGACCTGTGGGACTCCATCACAGATGGTTATCAGTCTGCTGTATTGGACCCAACCATTGCATTCCATCTGTCATGCTGACTGGATTGAGGGGGGGGGCATTTGTGTTATTTGACATCAGTATGTCAAAACTATAGTGATTCATGTGAGACATGCCATGTCCAGTACTGTTAGAAAGGTTATAAGGTGCTAAATAAGAAGATAATATTTGTGTTCATGTGTGATATGTGTGAGGGAAATTATGCAGATCTTTGATATCCCTGGTCTTCAAACTGTGCTGTATAAGACACACCCCAGACAGAGAGGCGACAGGACAATAGCCCACATAATGGCCCATCAAGACCTTTACAGAAGCAAAACGCCCAGGAGGGAACTAAAGGCATGCCTGAAGAGTTACCAGGATTGGCCCATGTGACTCTGGACTCCATTTTAGTTCCTGTAAAATTCCACAAGCAGCATGGCCAGAGGCAGAGGGTATATAAGATCAAACCACAGAAACCATTTTGTCTTTGTTCCTGTCCAGCTGCAGACACACCTCTGGATTAATACACTTTGCAACTAAACTGAAGGACTTAGACCCATCCAGGTACTGGATGTATACCAGAGGGACTATACAAGCCTGCAACTCCACAATTCTTCTAGAAACCTGATGTATATGGACTTTCAAATCATTTGTATGTATCTGATTGCTTTAACCCATTAACATCTCTCTTGTTTTTTTTTCTTTTTACAATAAACCTTAATTTTAGTTACTAAAGGATTGGCTGGCAGCGTGGTATTTTGGGTAAGATCCAAACGTATAGTGATCTGGTCCTGTGGCTGGTCCTTTGGGATCAGAGGGAATCTTTTAGTGAAGAGCACAGAGTTTAAATGACTGGTCTCTTTACTGGACCCAGTGTCAGTTTGGGAGCCAGAGACTGAAATGCAGTAAAGGGGGCTGTGTGTATTTGCACAGTGGCTTCTTGATAACCAGTGTGGGGGAATCAGAAGCACTGTGTGTGGCTGGTTGGGAGTCTGACTGCAGTGTCACCCACAGGTTCTGGGAGAATTTGCTCTCCTTTTACAGCCTGCCCTGATCCTGGCATTATCAGTGGGCTACCCTGGGCACAGACAGGTCACACCATCTACTTCCAAGCCAACTGGAGCTGAGAGTGTCTAGACCCTTTCCCTCATTCTGGCCTCTCAGGTTGACGCAGGGATACAGACTGGCTGGATGGTTGCCATCCTTGGTATGCGGGATGCCATGATCCAGCTGCCCAGGGGCCTGAAACCCATGCTGAGCCTCCCTTGTCTCCCCCAATAGCTTACGCATGCTTACCCCAAGCACCACTCTTGGGGGCACTCTGGTTTATAGTTCAGCTCCCTTGGAACCATGTGACAGTCCAGTAAGGAACATGGGCTTTGCAGAGGAACTTCTAAAACACACACACTTTACTCATAGACAATATGGGAGAGATACAGATCTAGGCAAAATAACGAACAGCTGAATGCAATTCCGTCCTCATTGTCCTCATTCCTGGGTGTCCTTGGGCTTTTGATCAGTGTCCTAGGGGAAGGTGGAGTCCCTCTCTCCCACACCCCTTGTCCTGCCCCATTCTGTAGTTGTGTCTCTGTAACAAGAAGGCATGGACTCCTGCGGAGGCTGATGCCAAGGGACTGACGCATGCCACAGGGTGGGCAGAACTGGGTATGTCATGACCCGCCCACCAGAAGTGGAAGGGAGGGACAGAAAGGGGAGGTTGAAAAAAACCACGCCCTGCAAGTCAGTCAGAGAACAGCCACCAGAAGAGGAGGATGCCTTTCACCTGCTGTGGGAGTGGAAAGCCAGAGCAGACTCTTGTTCCATCACAGACTGGCCTGACCCACCAGAGTTGTCTGACAACACAGATGCCGAGGAGGTGCTAGGACTGCCACTCGCAGCATACCCCAGGGAAACGGAGGACAACCCCAAGCTGCAGGTGCATCACAAAGGGGGCATGTGACACGCTGCACACCACAGATACCCTTATGGTGTGATTTGTATATCATTCAAGTTCACCCTTACAGTGTAACTGTGTATTATCTGATGCAAAGTGTGCCATGTAAGGTGCTTTTGGAATGCTCTTGGCACACTGAACATTATTGTTATGGTAGCATGGTTCCTGCAATGTCATACGTATGTACAGATATGAAACTCTGCTGTGTCATATCCCCAAATTGGTGTCTCACATGGTTTGAATAGATGCGGACGAACACAAAGCTGTGTTTCCATGCCCCGCAGAGGCATGCATAGAGGAACAATAGACTGGCCTAAGCACCTGTGAGAACTTTGGCTTAAGTGGAAGAAATCACACCCATTGCCGGACAGGGCCAATCACCTGACCCCAGGGGGTGTTGGGGACACATGTTAAAAGTTGAGGCATCTTTGTCTCTTGGCTGTCCCCTGGAATCCATCTTCTAAGCAACACCAAAGACTGAGAATCTACCCACAGGGCGGGGGAGCCGGCTTGCAAGAGGCATCAGAACTAGCCTGTGTTGTAAGCTGAATACAGACTACCCAGCAGAACACTCCACCACTGTTAGGGCCCTGGCCTGGGACCTGCTATAGTTGGGTAGGGGTGAATCCCCCCACCCTCCTTGCCAGCCCACCCCTGGTGTGACAGACTCACCACAGCCTGAGCCCCTTGAATGTGTTGGTGCGTACCCCTGCATGAGAGCCCTGTTTGCTGCCTCGCCTGGCCAGAGGGCTTGTAGATTACTTGGGGGCTACGTGTTCGCAGGTTAGGCCCCCCAGTGTCTCCCCCACACATAGACTGCTGCTAAACCCCACACACACACACATTTTTGTCTCTGGAGCTTTTCCCTTCTGCTTGGACAAGAAGGAGGCATGGCCTCCCCCAGCCGCCAACGCTGAGGGACAGCCGCGGGTCGTTACTCTTTCTGGTGCTGGAATGGTTTCCCTTGCCCAGATGCACGTCTCCTTTAAAAGTAGCTTGTGATACCTTGCTCTGCTTCCCATGCACAGTCATGCTGAACTCACGTGCACAACCCCCCTTGTTTCAGAGGGGATGGTAAAGCAGACAAGAGTCATCAGTGAGCCAATAGTCCTTGAGAGACATCCAAGTGACGCTTCCTGTGTGTGTTCTCCATAAGGGTGTTGTGGTTTGGGGCACTGTGGGGTTGAGGCATTACACTAGGTAATTCGGGTAAATGGAAGGCCAGAGTGCCGATGAAGTTTTCCTGTGCTAGGCTCCTGCCTCCAGCCAGCCCCCCCCTTCTTCTCCTCTCCGTTCGGGTTACTTTGGGACATTTTCTTGCTGCTGTAAGCTGATGGCTTGCTTATCAGTATGATATACTGTGCATGCTATAGGGGCTGCTTGCAACATTAACCGTATGCTTAAAGCACCCATTGTTCTCTCTCATGGCCATCCCAGGGACTTAACGTGAAACTGCTTGAAGGAGGGAAAAGGGAGGGGTGGGAAAGAACTCCTCGTTGAAATAAAGAAGGTATAAATAAAGTTGATGCTTGCTGCTTGGGGTACAGGATTTGAGACAGAGTCTCCCTGCACCATTTCGGATCCTGAAATAAAGAGCTTTTGCAAGGATTTCTCCGTCTCGGTGTCTAATTGGGCTAATTGTGCACCGGGCTCGAACCCAAACTGTTGGGGCCTCACTCAGGGTCCTCCAGGACCACCAACAAGGGGAAGCGCCTCCTTCTCTGGCCTTGCAATGTCTCATAACCTGGCTATGTGCAAACAGGTCAAGCAGGCTCCCAACACAGGACAGTCACGCTGACTAGATTAAGGGGGCCCTTGAGGTGTGTTCAGGAGCTCCGATTACTCCCTTCTACACCACTCTTGCATTGGGGGTGTCACACTGGTTAGACTGGGGGGGAATTCCACAAGCAGCATGGCAAGGGCCACAGGCTATATAAGGTGGAGCCTTTGGGATCCATTTTGTCTACAGTTCAGCTTTCAGTCACCTATCTACCTCTGGAGCAACCCATCTGCAACTGAACTGAAGCTGTGAAACAAAGGACTGAGACCCATCCAGGTACTGGATGTATAGCAGAGGGACTATACAAGCCTGCAACTCCACAGTTCTAGAAACCTGATGTATATGGACTTTCAAATCATTTGTATGTATCTGATTGCTTTAATCCATTAACATTTCTCTTATTGTTTTTTTTTCTTTTTACAATAAACCTTTAGTTTTAGTTACTAAAGGATTGGCTGGCAGCGTAGTATTTTGGGTAAGATCCAAACTTGTTTTCATCTGGTACTGTGGCTGATCCTTTGGGATTAGTGGGAGCTGTTTTAGTTAAAGAGCATAGAGTTTAAATGACTGGTCTCTTTACTGAACCTAGTGGCTGATTGGAAGCCAGAGACTGAAATGCAGTAAAGGGGGCTGTGTGTATTTGCATAGTGGCTTCTTGATAACCAGGGTGAGGAATCAGAAGCGGTGTGTGTGGCTGGTTGGGAAGTCTGACTTCAATGTCACCCACCAGTGCTGGGAGAATCTGCTCTCCTTTTACAGCCTGCCCTGACCTTGGGCACGAATGGGTCACAGACACAAAGTAGGATCAGATTGGAACCACGGGTCCTAATACACAATGCAGGTTACAGTCATAAATTGCAGAATCCTAGAAATGTAAGGCTGGAAGGGACCTCAAGGAGTCATCAAGTCTACCCCCCTGAACTGTGGCAGTGTAGCCGGGCACTGGGACCTTCCTCGGACCTGCAGGGGCAGAGGGGAAGGGCCAAGACAGAAAGGGGAAGTATAAAAGGCTGGGAGGAAGTAGCCTAGGGGCAGCCAGTTACAGTTTGCCTGAGCTTCCACTCGCACTAGTGTCAGCGTGTTGTGGCTAGAGCCCCGCTGACCCAGTGGCAGGACCCCTTGCCACTGGAAGGGCCCTGGGCTGGGATGCAGTGGAGTCAGATGGGCCTTTATCCTCTTCCCCCCTTCTCTAGCCACCCTGGGAGTGCTTGTCTCCTCTGGGCCTGCAGCCGCAGAGCATACCAAGTGTTGTGTTTACAGACTCTTTGCCAGCTCCATTTTGTATTAACTAGTCTATGTCTTGCCGAAACTTCTTTTAGCCATCTATAATGTCACTGAGATGTGTGAATGAGGTATGAGTGACGGACTCAGTGTCCAGCACCAGCCTGTCCTGAAGATCAGGTGGAGTACAAATGCCAGTACCACCTTAATGGCTGAAGAAAGCAGACAACCCCCTGAAAAAGCAAGAAGAATCCACCCTAGAAAAGAAACAAAGAACCAGTACAAGGTGAAAGTCACATCTGTAATTGACTAGCGATCAACAGGCACACAGAACACTGAGGCAGCGTGGCACAGCAGGATCCATAGCCTCACGTTAAAGCTAAAACATATAACAAGATGGGGCAGAATGGAAAACTTTGGGTAATGTTCTGCTTAACAACATCCAAGAGCATCGGTGCGCGACCAACAGAGACCCTGCTTGTTTTCGTGCGTGGCTTTCCTGGCCAGGTAGCCACCATGAGCTGCGAACGCCAGCTATGAACTCAAGCTATTATCTCAAGCTATGACCAGGACTGGTAACTACACATGATCAGCTGCAGAACATTTGGTGTGTGTCTGTGCGCATGTGTGTGTTAGGAATCAGTTATTAGTTATTAATGCAATTGTGTTTTATCATAACAAATCTGGCATATTGCCTTGTCCCCTGAAAAAGATCCCCTGTGGTTTTTGTCAGTATAACACCAGGCGCTTACAAACTGATTATCTAATAATTTGTTCCAGTATCTTTCCTGGTATTGAAGTTAGGCTGGTTGGGCCATAATTCCCCTGCACACACCAGACGTCACATCACATTCCAATGCATAAAGGGACAACAGTCCAACGGCAGGAGCTTGTATGGATTTAAGCAGGCAGTGAAAATAATTAGCTCACTGTAAACAAAATTAAACTGGAAAATAAGGCAAGACCCAAAATACACAAAACAACAGGCAGCTCGGAGAGGTCTCAGGTGGAGATAAAAGAGCTGCCGGTCGAATCAGAGACCTCAGCGGGGTGGAGGAAGGTGTGCGCCAGTGTGCTCCCCGCTGGACTACCTGCACCATAATGGAGTCTCGGCAGGGCCTGGAGGCAGAAGGCAGAAGCTGCGGACAAAGCACTTCCCCTGCCTCCTTTCCTCCAGAGGCAGATTCAGGACCCCTGCAGAGACCAGTGCAGAACTCCAGAATGAGCTTCTGGAGGTGGGCCAGGAAACTCGGGATAGGGACCGGGATGGTGAGTTGGTGCGAGAGCATGGAGAGGACCAGCTGGTGAAACACCAGCACCCTCCCTGGCAGGGCGAGGCACCGGAGCTGTCCTGTCCCCCTCTGCAGTTGCTCAGACGCCCTGCCCTCTAAATCCTGCTAGTTCTCCAGCGGAGGGAGGCGGGTGGAGGAAAGGCACACGCCCAGACAGAGTTCTTGTTCGGAAACTGTGTGTTGCTACTGAATGCTTAGGCAGCCTGACCTTTGATGAATCATTTCTTGCTTTCACTTCACTCATCTGTTGTAATAATTAACAATACGCTCTTGTGTAGCACTTTTCCTCGGTAGCCACCAAAGTGCTTCACAAAAGGAGGGAAACATTAGTGGCCTCATTTTACACAGGGGCCCAGAGGAAGCGCCCAGATCCTCAAAAGTATTCAGACACCTAATTTCCACTGCAATCTTGGGAACTTCGGCACCGAAGAAGCAGAGGCTGTGGGCCGGAGCCGGGATGAGCGCGCAGGGCACCTGTGTCCCAGTCCAGTGTGCTAGCCGCTAGGCCACGCTGCCTGGGGTGGGACCCACCTGCACCCCAGGCCAGGCGGGAGGATCGATGACCACTGCGGTACAGTGCTCCTCGCCCACGGGCATCATCTCAGACCCGGCAGTGCCCTAAGGGCAGCCTCCCTGCTGGAAACGGGGCGCCACCCACGTGCCCAACTCAGCCCCCCAGAACCCGGGCCACAGCCGCCGCCTGCAGAGAGTCCTCCTGGCCTGCGGAGGGCGCCAGAGGGCGCGGCAGCTCCTCTTGCGCCTCTCTTTGGGCCGCGTGAGCCGCGCCGGCTCCTCAGCGCGGCGGGGCGGAGCCGGGCGGGGAGGCTTGTCTCGGCGGCGGCGGGCGCGGCTCAGTCACTCGCTCCTCGCCATGGCTCTGCTGCAGCCCGCCCGGCTCCTGCGCCGCCCCTGCCTCGGCCCCGCGGCAGCCAGAGCCAGGTACGGGCGGGGCGCGGGGCCGGGCACAGCCGCGGGGACGCGCCGCGGGGCGCCCCGATTCGCTCCGGCCGCGAGCGAGCGACCGCGGCGCCGCGTGTCCCTCGGCGCTGCCCGTAGCGGCTGGTGACGGTGGCGGCGGGGCCGCCGTGGATTGGCCGCGGGGCAACCCCCGGGACAGCCATTGGCTCCCGCCGGCGGCCGGGCCCGCGCGCGTGCCCTTGAGGGCCCGGGTTAGAGGGCGGAGCAGCGCCCCCTTCCGGCCCGGCCGCCCCAGCCCGTGCCCGGGGGCCGGGCGCCAGCTGCCCGCTGGGCCCACGTTGTACCCCCGCGGGGGTGGTGCTGCGGGCGCGGGGGGGGCCCCCGGGGGGGGTGGTTGTTGGTGCGGGGGGGGGGGGGGCGGGGCGGGTGCTGCACCCGGCATAGCAGCCTCTGCCCCGAGCTCAGGGCTGTGGCCCGTGGCCGGCCGCCCCTGGGGCCGGGTCCCTGGCGCCGGCACTGAGCTGTGCGGGGCCGTCGCCTGTCGTGTCGTGTCCTGGTGCACGCAGCGGGAGCCACGCGCGTGGGAGGGGGAGCGGGACATCTGCCCTGCACGAGGCGGGGCGCGCCGCGGGGAAACCTGCGGGTTGGTGTCTGCTCGCAGCGACTCGCAGGTGTTGGCGGTAACGAGACTGGGGGGATTCAGAGCTGGGACTTTAGAAAAGGGGAGTCCCGTTAGCTGGGTGCGTGTAAGCGGTAGGGAAACTGAGGCAGACGGGGTCAGCTAATTGCCCAAAAGACCGAGTTGAGCTAAGAAATGGGGAAGTCCCTGTTCTGTGGTTTCTCTAGACAGCACGTCCTCTTAGGAGTCCACATCAGGAAGGGTATCAGGTGTAGCCAGAGCTCTTTCAAGAGGCTGAAATTCTTCAGATTTGTCATTTAAAATAAAAGCTGCTGGTGATCTAGTGACAGCATTTTGCACTGTCAAGTGGGGGTCACTGTGCGGGGCACCTGACCATCCTGGACCACCAGAAGTTCAGAGTAGTTAAGAGGCTGCGCTCTCAGACCTTGCGGGGCAATGACTGCTGTCAAGGAACCTTCATTTTCTGGTCACTGCTTCGTGTTCAGTGGTTCTTGGCAGCATGGCAAAGCCAGGCTTTCTGGGGAGAGGAGAGTGAGGGCTCTTAAAGACCACAAAGAAACATTCGTGTTGTATTGCATGCTACTTTTTGTACAGTAGGTCGTCTACATATCATATCATGGTGTGGCTTCAGAGGAAGTGTAAAAACCAGCATTTCCCATGTGGCTAGCTATTAAAAAGTTTCTTCCTTTTGGAATGAGCTGGATGTGCCAGATGCCATTTGAACAATTAAGATCTGTAGCTGTCAGATATGCCCCCCTCTCCCTGTTAATTTGTTGACTGGTTACAAAATGACGAAAAAGGCCATTGAGGTTTCTTACTGCAAAAATTATTTATTTCATGCAACTCTCCTTATCAAAGCTACTAGTGATGTCAGGCAGGGATTAGCTGTCTTCAGTTTCCCTCCTCTCACTACTTGCAAATGGCAATTGATTTTGTTACAATTGCTATTAATGAAAAATAGCATCTCTCCAACAGGTATGTAGACGGAGAGGTACTAAATAAATGGCCCTGAAACATAAAATTGACTAGACATGCAGAATAATGCAACGGACATTCAGTTTATTGATTAGCTAAAGTCCTGTCCTATGACAAAATGTAGTTAAGATATCCTGGCAAGGGAAATGAATTCTTCAAGTTCAGTGGCTGAAAGGCTTGTTGTAGGCACTGTGAGCCATTGGCAGTTTAGATTAGAACAGGTGTGTGTTCTATTTGCAGTTGGTTTCTAAAGTAGGGTGACCTTCGTTCCACCTGCCCTGTTTGGGGTTCTTATTGACAGGGATTATGAAATCGAGTGTAGTTTAGATGTTCAGTGTAGCTGTAAATTCACAGGACACTCTTCAGAGAGGGGGAATGGCCATCTTATACAGAAATGCATGGAAGTTTCTCTTCATTTAATTACTCAATTGAAAATGTACTTTCTGAACCCGAGTTTTACTGACTCTGGCCCGGTCTACACTTACCTTCTGGATTTGGCGACAGTCGATGGGAGATACGCAAGTGATGTAAATCACTTGCATATCTCCTGTCGACTTCGCTGCGTCTGCTCCGTGCACCGTCCGCTGTGCTGCGCCACTTACTGGGGTGGTTTTCCTACATCGATTGCTGAATCGACTACACATTCGATCCAGAGCAATTGATGTGACGGCAGCGAATTTGCTGCCATCAGTGTAGACCCAGCCTCTGTCAGCAGACTCCTGAGGCATCTGTGGCTCACAGAAAATGCTTGTTAGAAGCAATTTGGTGGCTGACGACAACTTTCTTCACTTTACAGTTTGTATTCCTGGTGGTATTCACAGCTTCTTAAGAACTTATAACATCTGCCACCTGCTTTCATCTTAAAGGATCCCAAAGCACTTGAAGGTTAATAGATACATAGCACCACTGAAATGTAGCCTGTGCTGAGATGGAGGCTGAGGTGTTGGGCAGTTTAAAATCACTACCTTAATGACTTTTCTTAATTTTCTGAAACTTGGTGTGATGCAGTGCATGGATGACATATTAAAATGTTAGACGTGAGTTACCACACAAGTATAAGAGCTTGCTGATATCTCGAGCCATGAGTTCCTCTTGGGGATCTTAAGTTCAAGAACTCTCTATAGGCGGGTTTGTTTTAAAATGTGTGGTTAGCCAGAGTTGGTCAGATAGCTGCACATGCTGTGCATTGAAACTAACAAGGAAAATTGCATATCTCCCCCCCCCCCTTTTTTTTTCTCCAGCCACTCCTAGAAAGCAAAGCAGGCATTTCTCCTTGATAAAAACAAAATCTGAACTCTGAAAAGAAAACTGCCCATTAGCTGGGTTCTTTGTTTTGTTTTCTGCATTTAAACCCATTTCTCTTTTAAATAGCTGAATACATCCCTCTTCTTCCAAATTCCATAAACAGCAGAAGAAACTTTCTTCAGTCTTCACCCCAAAACTCATTCCTTGGCTGAGAGTGAACATGCAAATCATCAGGCCTACAGCTAATCTAGAGCCAATGACAACAGGCTTGGAATGAATGTATTTAACTCACAGGAGCGTTGAGGCTTAGTTACTTACTCTACACTGCTGGAAAAGTTCAGCGTAGCTTTGCGTAACTCCTGTCGACTTTGTCACTTCTGTTTAGCGCACCATCTCCGCTGCACTGCACTGATGGGAAACGTGTACCTGTTGATGCAACGCTGTGCTTTTTGGGGCAGGTTTTATTAGGTCGACTTCCGGATCTATTGAGTGTGTCTTCGCTGCTGCTCAGTCAAACCAGAAAATTCAATTTGATGGCAGTGAACTTGCTGCCGTCAGTGGAGATGTAGCTTTAATGCCTGATCCTGCAGACCCTTAGCGATGTGAGTAGTCCCACTGAGTTCATTGACCTGCTTAAGGATTTCCAGGTTTGAGACCTTAATACATAAAGCACTTTAAGCTGCTTGAATGAAAGAGGCTGTAAAAATATGAAGTGCTGTTGCCATCTCAGATGTAAAAATAGCCTGAACTTTTGCAGCTCAATCTAAATCAATAGGAGGGCGTGTGTTGCAGGACGTACATTAATGTACAAATCAGGTTTTGATGGCTCTCTTGTTTGCTTTAGTCAAAGAATGAAAGTGGAAGCACCACTAAGCATGTTTAGAGCAATTACCAGTGATTTGCAAAGTCAGGCACGTCTGAAGGAACACCAGGCTGTATTTTACATAATTTAAATTGGCTTTAATAGTTCTTTCTGCTCATATACACCTTTAGAGCAGACAAAGAATGAATATCGATAACACGGGATTGACTCCTCCTCCCTAAGCTGATACTGCTTACATATACACACACTCACACTGATATCTAGATCTAGATATGTATTTATACTGATATAAACAGCTTCTATAATCAACCGGCCATACATTCTATAAAACAAAAATATTGTCCGTTTTAAAAGCAGTTAAGGCACTAAGTCTTGTGCTGACACGCACCCTTACATCCTTTCAAGATACTGCTCCCAGGAGCAATAGATGGGCTTTATTTGGGACTTACTATGGTGATGAGAGCCACATAAAAGTAAACTGTCTAGGCAGTTATTTATATTACAGTAGTGCCCAGAGAGCCAGTTGAGATTGGGTTCCCTTATGTTAGGTGCTATATAAACACAATAACAGTCCCTGTCCCAAAGAGCTTACAATCTGAATTATCAAGACAAATGATCGGAGGGGAAATTGAGGCACAGAGGGGACAGGACTTGTCCAGTATAACACAGGGTAGTGGCAGAGCAGGAAAAGAACCCAGACTTCTTGAGTCCAAGCTCAGTACCCTATCCACTGCATCTCAGTGCCTCACAGTGGTAATCTCCTGTACTGGTCACATTCTGCCAGAAACTTCCCAAACCACCAGCTCGTAGGTTAGTGGGTGACTATAAATATTTGTGACAGGCCTTCAGTATAAAGATTCATGCATCTGACGAAATGGGTGTCTGCCCACGAAAGCTTATTCCCAAATAAATTTGCTAGTCTTTAAGGTGCCACAGGACACTCACTGTTTTAGATTGTCAGACTATGTAATACAGGGTAGCTGTTCTCTGGCTCAGAGCTGCCTGAGGTATTCTCCGTAATAGACCTACTGTTCATGCTAGGGACCCTCATTGAATGTGTATCGGCTCATCAAATTGAGGGTGCAGTTTAAAATGTCCAGGCCTCATTCTCTGTGCCACCTCTGCTGTCTGCAGACATTGAGTGCAGCTGGGCATTAGATGTGGCCAAACAGAAATAACAAGATTTCTTTTTATAGTCTGCCTGGTGTGTCCTTGACATTAAAAAGGTTTTTCCTCTTCCTTAGAGTGATAGTAGTGCGGATAAAAGCACGTGGATAGGAAGAATGGCCCAGGGGGCTCTCTGAGGCATAAATGCTGCACTCTCTACTTGGGGGCCAACACTTCCACTGCAAGAAAACTTCCAGAGGAGTAGCCCTGTTAGTCTGTATACAGCAAAAACAACAGGAGTCCTGTAGCCCCTTAAAGACTAACAAATTTAATTTCTGCAGGCATAAGTTTTCATGGGCATCTGACAAAGTGGGTTATAGCCCACGAGAGCTTATGCCTGCAGAAATTAAATTTGTTAGTCTTTAAAATGCTACAGGATTCTAGTTACTGCAAGAAAATGGAGCTCTGGCTTGGGCGTAGAGGGCAGGGTCGGACCATCAAACCCTGAAATCATAATTAATTGGAGAAAACAGATTGTGATAGCAGACTTACCTCTCTCTGATCATGTGCAAGACAAGTGAGCACGTCAGTGCCTTTTATGTCATTCAGAACCATGAAGGATGGTGTAACACATCCAAGTACAATAGAAAGCTCCAGTTCTCCACAATGGAATGTGAATTCTTGCACACCATGCTCAGTCAAAGCAGTTCTGTGGGCTAAATGTAATGGTACTGTGTTGAGAGGTCCTTTCAAATGCAGGGTCTGTGCTTAGGAGAGTCCGCATTCTTTATTCAAACATTGACATTACAGTAATGCCCAAGAGAGGTGATCAGAATCCTGGCCCTGTTGTGCTAAGTGCTGTCGTTACTGGGTTAATTGCACCACTGTCCCTTCTTGGGATCTCCAAGTGCACTCCCACCGGCCTGTGGCCTTTACGTCTGCTGAGGCAGAATTTTCCAGTTCTCCCTCTCTAAAACTAGGACCTCGTTTACAGCCTCTTAGATACGAACCGTGACTAACTCAGCAGGTCTAACTGGGTTGAGACCCTGCCGGGGATGCCTTTTGGAAGCCAGAGACGGCATATGTCTGCAGTGATACAGGAACAGTGTCTTCAGAATAAAGCATGACTCGTTTTGCCCAAAAGGCATACAATTTTTAAATGAACTTCTCTAAAACAACAGGCCTGCACACATTCCCTTACATAAACTTAGCATTTCTGTTGCTAGTTCAGGGGGTTAGGTTCAGGCCTAGTCTACACTAGAAAGGTTTTTCAATGGTAGTTACATGGGTGATGAAAAAGCGCTGTATTTACAACGCTTGGGCCCGTCCACACAGTGCTCGTTGTATCATTAATGCACATCCACACTTGGTGTTCTAGTACCCTCGCCCTTCATTTTCTGTGCACCCACCATCTGCATCTGAAAGGATGGATCTTGCACTGCTTTCCACTGTTGCTGTCAGCATTCTGAAAACACACCACGGCTGGTTGTGCAGTATATCATGAGCTCCTAATTGGAACAGGAATCCGAGGCGCCTGACCTGTGTGCTGTGCAAAAAAACAGCACCAGATTACTGTGTGCCTTCATGGAGCATCTGCACACGGTGTTGTCATGGTGGCTGGATTTGGGGGGGGGAAGGGGGTCATATATTATATTATTTAACATCAATATGTCAAAATCATAGTAATCCATGTGAGAGATGCCATGGCAGGTACTGTTACAAAGGCTATCATGTGCTAAGGAAGATAATGATGTTTCTGTTCATGTGTTATATGTGTAATGGGGGTAGGGATATGAGTGATACATCTGTATTTCAAATTGGGCTTTGGCTGGGCTCCGCCCCACACAGGATGACTGCAGCAATAGCCTGCTTAATGGCCCATTGAGAAATACACAGGTACAAGGGGAGAAGCCAGGGATATTCCTCATGAGTCACCAGGACTTACTCAGTGACTCTGGACTCCATTTTGGTTCCAGTAAAATTCCACAAGCAGCCTGGCAAAGACCAAAGGACATAAAAGGCAGCTGCCCGAGATCTATTTTGTCTTTCAGTTTCCGCCTACCTACCTGCTGTGTGCTCCATAATTTGTGAAGCTAAGGATAAAAAGCTTGCCCCTGGTGGCCCGCAGAGGTGGATTGTCTTGTGTCTGCATGTGAACAGCCAGATGGTAGGGATATGAGAGCAGCATAACGGGGGGCCATTCGGATCAGGGAGGCATTGAGGGCCCGTTTTGAGAATGAGAACCAGTAAGGTGTGTGTGTTAGCAGCACTGTGCCGTTCTACGACTGCTATCCAGCTTGAGCTGCGTATTAGTGGCAGGTGAAAGTACCATGAGCAATGCAGAAATAAGTGCTTATTCTCAGAGCTTGTCTTTATTACATGCAAAACAGTTCACGACAAAAGCAAAGAAAAACTCCACAGGGCTGGAGGGAAGCAGTGAGGGCCAGTGTGAGCCATGACAGCTGGGTGTTAGTCGCTGGACTATCGCTCTCATGGCTGTCTGAAGGGGTGGAGTGTAAGGGGTAATGAGACAGGCCAGGTGTTTCGTAGGAATATATGGGGGAGTTTGGAGAGTGCATGGAAAGTAGTTCTGTAGTGGCTGCGGGGGGCTGCATGAACCCTGTGTGCAATGCCACTATCGTCTGCTCCTCCATGGCCTTGATCATGTGCTCATGACCTGCCATCACCTGTTGATGGCTGTCCTTCCTTTCCTGTGTCTCCATCTTCTGACTTTGGGTCACAGATTGTGGCTCTGCCTTTTCTTCTCTTTTGGTTGCCTCAGAGGACTGGAGGAGTTCCCGCAGTATCTCCTCCGTGCGTCTTTGCGTCACTTCCCTATCACCCGGAGGTGCTTCACTGGTGTAGGGGTTTTAGCTGTGAAGGTCACATCTGTGGAAACACAAGAAACAATGAACAGAAGCATTATTGTAGGTGCCCGAACACTGCAGAGGCAGTACTGTTAAACACACCTCTTTCTTACTGTCCCCCGGGCAGAGCAGCGCTCCGTGATCAGCCTGGGCGTGGTGAGTTTTGCAGGTGGGGGCAGAGCATCATGCTGGGGGGCAGGCATGTGCGCAGTGTTGCATTCATACAGAATTCTTATGTACAACAGAGAGGCTGGCTTTTCCACCAGGTGAGGCTTGATGTCAGTGTACAGCGGAGCTCACCCTGTACCTGAGTGCACTATACCAGGCCAGCAGGTCTTTGCAGCTTGCCTTGAGATGGTATACCAGTTTGTATTCGAACGACATGAGCAATCTGGACTGGGACTCGCAAAGGCACCTGCGGGAGTTAGGCACTCAACTCTTGCTGAGTTTCAAACTCCATCCCCCTTTGAAAGCCCCACCCTGATAGCCTCTTAGTGTGAGGGTAGGGTTGGCACTGTGCTGTCACGATACTGTAGAATCGCAGTTACGAACAGCTCGGGAACAGAGCTTGTTTGTAACTCCGCACAAAACATTACGGTGGTTCTTTCAAAAGTTGACGACTGAGCATTGACTTAATACATCTTTGAAACACTACTATGCAGAAGAGAAAAGCTGCTTTTCTATTTTGTAGTAGTTTATAGTTAACACAACACTGTACTGTATTTGCTTTTTTATTTTTTGTCTCTGCTGTGGTCAGATTGTGTACTTCCAATTCCAAATGAGGTGCGTGGTTGACTGGTCAGTTCGTAACTCTGTAATTCGGAGGTTCTACTCAAATACCTTTCTCCACCCTTTGCAACGGGATGAGGAAAGGCACCCAGAGCGGGTTTGGGCGCTCTCCCACTTATTTGATATTGGTTTAACTGAGAAATTAGCATGCTTAGACTGCCTTATAAACATGCCACGCTGGGAATAGTTAGTCTGTGGAGAAGGAGGGAAGCTATGGCTTGTTTGTGCTATAGATACTTACAATACTTCATCTTGGGCCCTTGGATACAAACTCCAAAGAGATCCTGCTACAGTTGAACCAATAGACCAGGATATAACAAACAGCTTTAGGCCATGGACCATTTCCTTCTGTTCATAAACCTAATCCTTCCACTTGTGTTCCTTGTTGCAGCTCCTGGTGGTCTCATGTGGAGATGGGACCGCCTGATCCTATTTTGGGGGTGACTGAAGCTTTTAAACGAGACACCAATACTAAGAAGATGAACCTGGGTGTTGGGGCATACCGGGATGATGCCGGGAAGCCATACGTCCTGAACAGTGTCCGCAAAGTAAGTCTGGCACCAGCTGCTTGGGCTGGGGGGGAGTAAAATCAAAGCATTGTGTGATATGAAGTACTGTAGCTACCTCTTTGAGGTGAAGAGGGTCTCAGTTACTTGATATGAAAGACTTTGCTTCTAATCAAACAGGTGGTGCATGGAGTTAATGTGCATTCCTATTGCTAGCACTAGGGTGGTCTGGAAGACGACTGTTGGATCAAGTTAACTGACATCTGAAGGAAGAACTAAAGTACTTCTCTAAAACCAAACCCTGCTCCCACTGAAGTACTGTATATACCGAATCTGTCGCCTGACTTCTATGGGGTCAGGACTCGGCTTCCTTGGGATTCCGCTGCCTAGCTCTCTTAAGCTTTTATGGTTTTAGTAAACAAGACTAAACCCTGCTGTGTCAGTGAGAAAACCAATGCTAATCTCATAAAGAGCAGTCTCAGAAATTCCACTGAGTCTTACAGGCTTCTCTCTAATCCACTCTGAAATTCTGGTTGTGGAAATTGGACACAGACTGTGCCCTTTAGGGGATTACAGTGAAGGTGGGATTACGTTACCTGGAGCCTCTCAGATCTGCATTGTCAGACTTATTCAAATCAGCCTCTCTGAGAGAGAGTTCCTCCAGGCAACTGAACCTTGGCAGTGACTGACCCTTTGTTGTGGGTCTACTGGCGTGTTCCTAAATGCTCCTCCCGACCTGGACAGGGTACAGGTGTCTTTGGCCGCAGTAGGTGAGACAGATGTGCTAAGGAGAATGTGGGTCCATCCACTGTTCTGGCTGCTACTCTGACCTATGTGGTTTGTGAGTATTCAGATTTGTAACTGAACTCCTGAGACCTTGCCTATGCCAGGGAGCTGCTCTCATATCTAAACCACTTTAGCTGAACTGTTTTTAAAACCAATTGGCGCCTCAGTGTAAACAAAAACTGACAGCCAGAACCATTTGCTTTTAGGCAGCTTAACTAACTCATTTGTCAGAGCTTTGGCTATGCTGTAGCTCTAGATGGTTTGAAAAGTGTCTTAAACATTTGGTAACTTCGCCGGTGTAGCTAAGGTTTACCTCTGAGCCAACACAAATCACTTGTATCTCAGCATTGAGATAGTGGGGGTCTATTTCCAGGCAGAGACATTTCTCCACTATAAATGGTAGCTCTCGCTTTCTGCAGAATGTTTTCACATGAAGCAGGGGATGGTCTCTGTTGCAGCTAATGAGGCTGGAAGGGGCTGTTTCCTGTAGTTTCGGGCTGTCTGGCTCAGTAGTAGTCACCGGGCAGGCACCAGTTTCTCACAAGCAGCAATGCTGGGTTCAGAGACTCAATGTTTTGTGTCAAGCTATCTGTAAACCTTGCTTCTGAGGCAATAGCAATAAATATTTCTGCTGACAGGTTGCCATAGATGGCTTTGACTTTGAGTGGAGCCCTAATCTCTGGGAGATAACTCAGCTGAGCTGGAGTTCATAGACTTTAAGGTCAGAAGGGATCATGATTATCTAGTCTGACCTCCTGCACGTTGCCTGCTACAGAACCTCCCCACCCACTCCTGTGACAGACCGCCAACCTCAGCTGCATTACTGACGTCCTCACATCATGGCTTAAAGACTTCATGTTACAGAGAATCCAATTCACCATTTACTCTAGTCTAAACCTGCAGTGACCAAAGCCCCGTGCTGCAGAGAGAAGTTTAAAAACCCCCAGGGTCTCTGCCAATCTGACCCAGGGGAAAAGTCTTTCCTGACCCCAAATTTCAGTTAGACTCTGAGTTTGTGGGCAAAACCCAACAGCCAGAATATCTGGGAAAGAATTCTCTGTAGTAACTCAGATCCCGTCCCATCACTGGCCATTGGAGGTATTTGCTGCTAGCATTCGCAGATTGCCTGCAATGGCAAATAGCCAGTCTCATCATACATTTATGGAGGGGGTGGTATCAAGCTCATTCTTGAAGCCAGTTAAGTTTTTTGTTTCTACTGCTGCCCTTGAAAGGATGTTCAAGAACGTCACTCCTCTGGTTAGAAACCTTTGCCTAATTTCAATCCAGAATATGTTGATGGCCAGTTTATATCCATTTGTTCTTGGATGGTATCATATCATAATGAGTGCTAAGAGAAGGAAACTTGTTAATGTATGTTACCCTTGGCAGAGCCTCGGGAAGCCTGTAAAACATGAGCAGAAACTGAATATGTGTGTTCCTTTCTTAGGCGGAGGCCCAGATAGCTGCTAAGAAGATGGACAAGGAATATTTGCCCATTGCTGGGCTGGCAGAGTTCAATAAGGCATCAGCTGAGCTGGCATTGGGTGATACCAATGAGGTTATCAAGAGTGGCCGGGTAAGGAGTTAGATGGAAAAATGGACTAAAATACTGTACAAGTGGGGCTGTTGTAAGAGGCAACCCTGTAAGCTTTGTAACTGTCAACGAAAGAATTCCATCACCATGTACAGACGTCTTCCAGCGTGTTGAAAGAGCAAAGGATAATAAAACCTCTGGCGCTTGTAATACTTTGCGTCAGTACATCTCGAAGCGCTTTACAAAGGAGGTCAAGATCATTGTCCTCATTTTAGAGAGGGAAACTGAAACACAGAGACTAACACTGTGGGCCCATGGTCATCCAGCTGGGAATAGAGCCCAGTGTTCCGGTCTAGCATGGCCTTGGTTTCCACTGAAGGCAGCTTTGAACACGTAAGAGGGGAAGTGACCATATCCGAGGGCTCAAAAGAAGCCAGTGTTAGAACTGGAGGCAGAGTTCAGCAATTATCATTGAGTCATAGAAGATTAGAGTTGGAAGGGACCTCAGGAGGTATCTAGTCCAACCCCCTGCTCAAACCAGGACTAACCCCAACTCAATCATCCAAGCAGTAACCCATTCCTACCTTCCTAGTGAAAAAGATTTTCCTAATATCCAACCTAGACTTCCCCTAATGCAACTTGAGACCATTGCTCCAAGTTCTGTCCTCTACCACCACAAAAAACAGCCTAGTTCCATCCTCCCTGGAACCCCCTTTCAGGTAGTTAAGGCTGCTATCAAATCCTCTGTCATTTATCTCTTCTGCAGGCTAAACGAGCCCGGGTCCCTCAGCCTCACCTCATAAATCCTGTGCTCCAGTCCCCTAATAATTTTTGTTGCCCTCTGCTGGACTTCAATTTGTCCACAAATTGTAGTGAGAGGCCTAAAACTGGACACAGTATTCCAAATGTGGCCTCGCCAATGCCGAATAGAGGGCATAATCACTTCTCGCGATCTGCTGGCAATGCTTCTATTAATTTAACCCAATATGCCATTAGCCGCCTTGGCAGTAAGGGCACACTGCTGACTCATAACCAGCTTCTTATCCACTGTAACGCCCAGATCCTTTTATGCAGAACTGCTGCCTAGCTCGTAGGTCCCCAGTCTGTAGCTGTGCATGGGATTCTTCCGTCCTAAGTGCAGGACTCTACGCTTGTCCTTGTTGAACCTCATCAGATTTCTTTTGGCCCAGTCCTCCAATTTGTCTAGGTCACTGTATATCTATCCCTTCCTTCCAGGGTATCTACCAGTCCCCCCAGCTTCGTGTTACCTGCAAATTTGCTGAAGGTGCAATCTACCCTATCCAGATTATTAATGAAGATGTTGAACAAAACCAGCCCCAGCACTGACCCCTGGGGCACTCCGCTTGTGACCAGCTGCCAACTAGACATGGAGCCGTTGATCACTACTCGTTGAGCCCAATGACCTAGTCCAGTGGTCTGCAACCTACCGCGGCTAAAGAGCCGCATGCGGCTCCGGAGCCGCGGGTTGCCGACCCTTGACGTAGTCAGCTTTCTATCCACTTTATAGTCCATTCATCCAACCCATAGTTCTTTAACTTGCTGATAAGAGTACTGTGGGAGACTGTTTGAAAAGCCTTGACTTTAGCAAAATATATCTCGTCGTCTGCTTTCCCCTCAGCCACAGAGTCAGTCACCTCTTCATAGAAGGCAATCAAGTTGGTCAAGCATGACTTGCCCTTGGTGAATCCATGTTGACTGTTCCTGATCACCTTCCTCTCTTCCAAGTGCCTCAAAATAGATTCCTTGAGGATCTGCTCCATGATTTCTCCAGGGACTGGGGTGAGGTTGACCGGTCTGTAGTTTCCTGGATCCTCCTTCCCTTTCTTGAAGATGGGCGCTATATTTGCTTTTTTCCAATCATCCTGGACCTCCCCCAGTTGCCACAAATTTTCAAAGATAATGGTCAATGGCTCTGAAATCACATCAGCCAACTCCTTCAGCACCCTTGGATGCATTGCATCCAGCCCTATGGACTTGTGCATGTCCAGCCTTTCTAAATAGTCCTGGACCTGTTCCTTCAGCACTGAGGGCTGCTCACCTCCTCCCCATTCTTTGCTGCCCAGTGTAGTAGTCTGGGAGCTGACCTTGTCTTCACTGAGTACTTCAGCTTTTTTCACATCCTCTGTCACTAGGTTGCTTCCCCCATTCAGTAAGGGACCCACACTCTCCCTAACCATCTTCTTGTTGCTAACATACCAGTAGAAACCCTTCTTGTTACCATTCATGTCCCTTGCTAGTTGCAACTACAATTGTGCTTTGACCTTCCTGATTTCACTCCTGCATGCTTGAGCAGTATTTTTATAATCCTTCCTAGTCATCTGACCAAGCTTCCACTTCTTGTGAGCTTCCTTTTTGTGTTTAAGCTCAACAAAGTTTTCTTTGTTAAGCCAAGTCGGATGCCTGCCATATTTGCTATTCTTTCTGCACGTCGGGGTGGTTTGTTCCTGTGCCCTCAATAAGGCTTCTTTAAAATACAGCCAGCCCTCTTGGATTCCCTTCTCCCTCTTATTAGGCTCCCAGGGGATCCTGCCCATCAGCTGCCTGAGGGAGTCAAAATCTGCTTTTCTGAAATCCAGGGTCCAAATCCTGCTGTTCTCCTTCTTCCTTTTGTCAAAATCCTGAACTCGACTATCTCATGGTCACTGCTACCCAGGTTACCATCCACTTCTACTTCCCCTACCAAATCTTTTCTGTTTGTGAGCAGCGGGTCAAGAGGAGCACGGCCCCTAGTAGGTTTCTCCAAGCACTTGCACCAGGAAGTTGTCCGCAACACTCTCCAAAAGCTTCCTGGATTGTCTGCCCTGCTGTATTGCTCTCCCAGCACATGTCCGGGTGGTTGAAGTCCCCCATGAGAACCAGGTCCTGTGATCTGGGCACTTTCACTAGTTGTCTGAAGAAAGCCTCGTCTACCTCATCCTCCTCGTCTTGTGGTCTGTAAGAGGCGACCACCACGACATCACCCATGTTGCTGTCGCCTCTAAACTTAACTCAGAGACTCTCAGCAGGCTTTTCTCCAGTTTCATACTGGAGCTCAGAGCAATCGTAGTGCTCTCTTATGTACAGTTCAACTCCTCCATCTTTTCTCCCTTGCCTGTCCTTCCTGAACCGTTTATATCCCTCCGTGACAGTGCTCCAGTTGTGTGATTTGCTCCATCAAATCTCAGTTATTCCATCACATCATATTTCCTTCACTGTGCCAGGACTTCCAGTTCCTCCTGCTTGTTTCCCAGGCTTCTTACCTCGTCTACACGAATGCAAGTTAATTAGTCTATTGCCCTACTTTCTCAGTCGGAATCTGGAGGCCTCCCCTGTTGCACTGTCCTCCTTGCACTTTCTCCTGGTGTCCCATTTACCTCCCCATCCCCTAGTGAAACTATTTTAAAGCCCTCCCCACTAGGTTAGCCAGCCTGCCTCTCTTCGCTAGGTGGATCCCATCACTTCCTAACAGTCCTTCCTGGAACAACATCCCGTGGTCGAAGGATCCAAAGCCCTCTCTCTGACACCACCTGCTTCCCGTCCTATGATTAGACAGCATTTCGACTGTTTCTGTTCAGCTAACTTTTTTGTACCCTCAAGTTGTGTTGCAAGTTGCCATTTGAAATTGAATAAAAGATCCATGAGCCAATGTTTTAACGTCTCAGGCAGGGGGAATTAGCTTGCTGTTTTGTACAGGATTTAGGTATTGCTGTGTCAAGAATAGAGTTGTAAGTTAAGTACTTCTCCTGTGTGGCTCATGCACAATGGCAAAGATGTGTCTGTTTCACATGGTTCATATTTTGTGTGGTAGTTTGGCATCTTATGCATTTACATCCCTTTTCTTTACAGTATGTCACTGTGCAGACGATTTCTGGGACTGGGTCTCTAAGAGTTGGAGCCAGTTTCTTGGTGAGTCCCTGGGAAATGGTGACAGGGGAAGAGAGGGGACATCTATAGCTGAAGCTCATGCATTGACTAAACTCCTTACTGCTGGGAGAGTGACTTTTTCATTGACAGCAATGGAATAGACCACTTGAACTTGTTCTCCTTCTCTGCTGTAGCAACGGTTCTTCAAGTACAGCCGTGACGTGTACCTGCCCAAGCCATCCTGGGGCAACCACACCCCCATTTTCAGGGATGCTGGCATGCAGCTCAACGCGTATCGCTACTATGATCCCAAGACTTGCGGCTTTGACTTCTCTGGAGCCTTGGATGATATTTCTGTGAGTTGACTGTTGGCATGGGGGTGGAGGAGGAAGGTCGTTTGTGGTCTCATGACCTTCCTTACTTAGTTCCTAGGCTGATCCTGAATCTCAAATCACTGAGCAGCTGCATTATCCTGTAGTCTTCAGAATCTCTGGAGACCTAACGAAACTCATCGCTCTGAGAGCATAAACTGATTTACTGCTGCTCTCCTCTGACTCCTCCTCTCTGGCATTGCTGGGTCTGCTAACTCATTGCTTGTCCTGTGGCGTCTCATGTCCCTGGTGTAGCATTAGCAATTGGCAACTGAAGGAGAAATATTGCTTTAAAGAGGTCTCATGTCGCTCTCTGTAACGTCTTATTTAGAAAATTCCTGAGCAGAGTGTCATTCTCTTCCACGCCTGTGCTCACAACCCCACTGGTGTGGACCCTCAACCAGAGCAATGGAAGGAGCTGGCTGCTGCGGTGAAGGTGAATGATGGGATGGGATGGGGTTTGTGTCATGAAGTGGTGCTATGTTCCTAGACTTTCTTAGAGCAGAGTCTTGCTAGCAATCTCTGTTCTCTGTTGCGCAATGGCCCATTTATCCCTTGGGTGGCAGCCATATCTGTCTGAGGGAGGGGCGGGGAGCCCAAGCATATTGGATTGGTGCAGAAGCAGAATTCATATCATATGCTCAGTTATCTAAACCCCTGTAATTAGTCTGCTGAAACTCATTTGAATTCTTGAGCACAGATCATAGCAAGAGTCCAGAAACAAGCATTGCTATGCTAAGGCTACCCGTGATGGGCGGAAATAAGAAATGCCTGGGAATACTGCAGATATTTGACTGTATTCCCTGTGTGAAGGAAAGTGCAGCTAGAATTGGTGGGAGTGAGTGCAGTGGTCAGTGTCTGGCTAGAGGACTCTGTAGCTGATGTACTCAGTTAAATGTTTTCATCTAACAACTAACCCTGCAGATTCACTCTGTTCTTTGAGTGGAGATCAGCAAAGTTCCAAACTTCCATCCCACAGGAAATTACATTTCAATATTTGATTGTCCCAAATTGGGATGAAAAATTGCAATTCTTCACAGACCAAAAATTGCAAAACATTTTAATTTGGAAATGCCAAAAGTGTCAAAACAGAAGCTTTGGGGAATATCGAAACAATGTTTCATTTTGGTTTGTTAACATGAGCACAAATGCTTCATTTCAAGTCAGTTCAAGGTTAAACTACATTTTTCATGCTGTGGTACATTGCCTCATGGGAGTTGTAGTTCAGGAGCCTGGCTAGAGTACATCTCCCATGATGCTCCAGAGTCATATGTTTCCCATGGTGCACCATAGGGGTCTTGGCCAGCGGGAGCTCTGTTATAATATGGGAGTTTGGGTTTCGGCCCCCATTCTCTACTGTGTTCTGAACTCCCTGGAGGACTACAACTCCTATAGGGAAATGCAGTTTAATGTTATGTTGACCTCATTTCAAACATTTTGTATTTGTTCAATAAAATGAAATATTCCAATTTGGTTCAAGCCAATATGCAATATTTCCTTTAGATTTTCCTAGTGGAAAAACAAATTTTGTTTGGCAAAACTGAAATTTTCCAACAGAAAATTCTGATTTTTACAGAAACTGCATTTTCCATGAGGAAAATCATTTGGATGGAAAATTACTGACAAGTTTTAGATCTGAGACTCAAGCTGGATTCTTTCTTATTGCACATCATCTGCAATGCTTGTTTTGCATGCCAAATGATGTCCTCAGCCACATCTGTGCAGCCCCATTGTCTTTGCAGATGTTTCTGATTGGAACTTAGTCATTATCAGCAGAATTAGTTACTAAGAAAGGATCAGATTCAGCTCACTTCTTAGCTGTACTGACAGGAGTATAAAGCAATAGAATCTGACAGTTACTAAACCAAGCAGAGATTAGTTGATGAATAGAGTGCCACTTTGACGCAGTCATTCGCCAGAGTACAACTGCCATTGAGCAGTTTAAAGGGCAATCTCTCTAGCTGTTGAAGTAGAGTTTCCTGTTCCTGAATGGAATCTTGTCCAACACATCAGCTAGTAGAATGAAATCTGAAACTCAAGTCTTGCCTGGAGGTTCAAATTAGGTGGCTAAACATTTATGGCTGACAACAGGAGCTCTCAGAAGCCAGTTGCCATGGGAGGAGATGTCTCTCTGGCCCCACAAAAAACACCTTTTATATTAAGTCCTGTGGCATGTGTCAGTGGCTTGGTGATACTGGAAACAGTTTCTAGTAAACCAGGGCCAAAGACTCTTCTGCCTACTTCCATAAGGATTTGCTTAGGGTATGACCACTCTACTAAGTGATTAGTCCCTGAATGGAGAAGGGAACCCAGTGATGTTGGCTTATTATAACGCTGTGTGAACGCATTGGGGCGTTAAGATTTGGAAGAGGGGGGTCAGAAGACAAAAAAAAAACCTGAACCCAGCTGAATGTGGGTCTTAGCCATGGGACAGAGGAAGTGAGGGGGACAGGAGAGGGCCAATCAACCTGGCTAGCTGTCACATTCACCATATCCTCTGCAGAGCATCTCCCCTTCAGACATGCGGTTTTCAAAGGTTAGTGTTTATACACCGGGAATGCAAGTGGAATGCACTGGTATGTGCTACATGTGTGACTGCCTGCCACTTTATGCTGCCTTTTAGTAGCCAGGAGCCCTGGTGTTTGTGGAAATGGCCCACAGATGGCACAGTAACCCCTGGGTGAGGCTCTGCATAAAAATCTAGTAATGGCTCGTAGATGACCCTCGGAATTCAGCCATTAGAAGGGTGAATAACTGAATCTTTGTTTGCCCCGCAGAAAAGGAATCTCTTTGCATTCTTTGACATGGCGTACCAGGGCTTTGCCAGTGGAGACATAAACCGGGACTCCTGGGCTGTGCGTCATTTTATTGAGCAAGGCATTAATGTTGTTCTGTCCCAGTCCTATGCCAAGAACATGGGCCTCTACGGTAAGCAGTGAGCGAGGAAGATGTCTGAGGGTTCAGAATGAACTGTGGAGCCTTTCACTTCTAAGTTGCTGATGTGAAAGCCCGTGCACCATTAGTGACCAAAATCACTGCCTTCTGGTGGATGCCTAGCAGACACCCCCAGCCCAGCCAATCCATGTCCTCTCTCCTCCCTTTGGCACAGAATGGAGACCTGTTCAGGTCTGAGGAACTGGGGAAGTTCCTCTGCTCCACCTGTGATGTCCCCTCCACAAATGGAGGCTGCTGTGGTGTCCCAGGGCGAGTCTAAGCCAAATGCTGGAGGCCTCCAGCATACGTTGTCTGTTGTGGTAGACAGGTGTGATCTAACCAGGAGTGTGTTTCAGGGGAGCGCGTGGGTGCCTTCTCAGTGATCTGCAAGGATGCAGAAGAGGCCAAGAGGGTGGAGTCCCAGCTGAAGATCCTGATTCGCCCCATGTATTCAAACCCGCCCATCAACGGAGCTCGTATCGCCTCCGCCATCCTGACCACTCCCGACCTGCGGAAGGAGTGGTAAGGCAACTCCTTCAGAAGCCTGTTTGCTTCTAGTCGGCTCCTGATGAGAAGGTGCTGTGTAGAATGATGCAGAGCATAGTACGAAATAAATCAGACTAGCCAAGCTTCTCCATTGTAGATGCAGAGCACAGAGGAATGGAACTGTAATGGAGGGTACCTTAAGGTGATCCATGCTGTCAGCCACAATGGGGCTTCATCCGCCAAAGAAGGGGGAAATTCAGGAGACTTCCTTTTGGGGGATGTTTGTAAACTGTGCACGGTCTCCCCACCAGGCCTGCTTGGGGACTGTCATCAAAGAGAAGTGCCACTCAGCCTGAACACTGTCCATCAGGACTCCTAGCTCAAATACACTGTTCAAGGTGCTTCCCGGCAGGGCTGTTCTCTGTTGCAGCAACAGGTCCATGGAGCCTGGTCACCAAGCTGCTAGCGAGCAGAGAAACAGAAGAGCCACTTCCACCTCTTTACCCTAGAGCTGCAGGAAAGGTGTCAGTGTATAGGCCAGATCTTCCAGGAGGGGAGTCCCTTTAAATACAGCATACTCCTTTCCCTTCATCCGGCTATGGAGGCTTGCTGCTGCTACAGATGTAGACCCTAGCAGGGCTTTATGAACAGGTGGCCTGATCAGATCTTCATGTTCCCCCTGGGTAACCACATCCCAGCATGTATGGCATCACCTAGTGAAAATTCAGACTGGCATGTGCAGCTCTCCCTTGCTTCCATGTGAACAGAACAGAACTCATCTGTAAATGGAGCTGTCCAGGTTCCCCAGCCTGCGCTGAGCAGCTCAACGTTGTGGGCCTTAAAGGGTCTGACTAATGCAGTGCAAGGTTTTTTGAGATGAAATGGTGTTTGTTTTAAACGCTGCTCCTCTCTGAGGACAGTAACCTCCTGGTCCCAGGCTCTGATGTAACCTGCCTAGTCCCATTGATCAGTTGCTAGAGTTCAGGGTCTGTGCTGGCAGCTCACTTGGCAAAACAAAAGGGGAAGGCTGTGTCTTCCTGCTACCCCTGCCGCCGCCTCCTCCTCCTCTTTCCTCCTCCTTTCCCCCCCCCTCCCCCCGAACTCTGATATGCAGCTGTCTTCTTTTGGCAGGCATGTTTTTAGCATGGTGCTAATGTCTGAAACTGACCTACACAGATCTAGGCCCCAGCAAAGCCCTCCCCTGGCTGGGTTGCTTTGTGGAGTAGTGGGTGTCACCCTCCAAATGCAGTAGAATTCCCTTGATTCAGATTTCCAATGGATACCCAGAATATTTGGTTAAAGGGAAGTGGGGCATGGCTGTCAGTACCAGGGAACAGTGATGCTAGCCCCGAAGGGTGAAGGAGTGCAGCTAAAGGAGACTGGAGCCTCCTTGGTGTTGCTCAAGCACTTGCCAGTGCTAAGAGCCCCGGGCTCCACAAGTGCCAGTACAAATAGTGAGGGGCACAGCTGGCTGCCTACCCAAGGCTGGCATTGCCAGAGAGCGTGCTGCAGTGCAGCAAGGAGGTTCCAGATCCCTGTACCTATGCCTCCTCTCCCTCCCTCTCTGCTCTCCTTCACCCTTGAAGACCAGCATGGGGTGGGGGAGGGGGTAGCCAATCATACCCATACTCCCATTTATCTGGAAATCCTTCCAAATTGCAGGTCCCATAGCCTTAATGTTTGTTAATCAACAGGTGACTGACATAGGGCTACAAGGTGGGGACACTGCTGATTTGGATCATTAGGACTCTCATATAAATGGAATTCGGATAACTAGAATACGCCTGTAAAGGTTTCCCCTCCCCAGTGAGGTCTGTAGAATGGAATGTTTTGGATGGCATCCGAAATATTTTTGTTGATGATGAGCCCCTTGATATTTGCAGTCCAGGGCCTGGGTGTGCTTAGCAATCACCCCTCTGCAATGGGAAATCCTGTGAGTATGGTGATCTCAGCTTGGTCCCCCCTAAACGAGTCCATATCGCACCAACTGTGCATAATCTGGGTTAATAAAAAGTCTTCCTCTTGTGATCACAGGAGAGAGAGGCAGCTCCTAACACAATGTTGACTCAACTTTCCACACTGAACAAAAGTCCTTGGCTTGCTCTACCTCTTTGACTGAAGCCACCAAAGTGATCGTTTGCCTGTAGCACTCAGTTCAATGTGTGCATGACCAGTTTAAAGCAGCAGTTCACTTCTTCAGGTCAGATAGGTGCCAGTGTGGATTGTGAAGAGGGTTGCTTTAGAGGGGTTTCCTTGGGTAGTGGACTGCATGTCTGTTGCTCTCACTCTTGTCTGAATCCGATGTCCATGACCTCCTTTCTGTTGCTCCTCTTTCAGGCTGGAAGAGGTGAAAGGGATGGCTGACAGGATCATTGGCATGCGCAACCAGCTAGTGGCCAACCTCAAGAAAGAAGGCTCCTCTCACAACTGGAAACACATTACTGACCAGATCGGCATGTTCTGTTACACAGGGCTAAAACCTGAGCAGGTGAGTGCAGTTCCCCCTAATTTGGCTGAAAAACAATTCCCCTGGCCTGGGGGGGAACAGGAAGCCCCTGGATATCCTTTGCAACGTCCATCAGGCTGGGCTCACGGAACACATGCTGTTCGTGGGAAGGAGGATAGCTGATGATAAAATAATCTCCCACTTCAGCATTGGCTTTTTCTTTCTAAATGTGTCTGAGATCAGTTTTAAATTAAACTGATCAGATGTACTTGACGGTGTGCATGTAGCCTCCTGGAGGGAATCCCAGTGGGACCTAAGCAGGTTGTCTTAAGGTGATCCTCTGGAGAAATTCCAGTCCTGTTGGATTGCGTGACTCTTGCTGGTTCCATGCTGGTCTGCTCAACGCATTGCCTTGAAGGAGCAGCTTGTCCTGTTGTTGAAAAAGATGGTTCCTTCTGAATTGCTAGTGGCTGCACAAGGGAAAACATGTCATCCGTGGTTGTATTTCCAAATGGAAGTCACAAATGTGAAGCCAGTTAAGAGACTGGTGCAACTGAGGAACTCGGTTCCTTACAAAAAAATGCCTCATGCTCTGTGTGAGAATCTTGTGTGCGGTCAGCACCTGTCTTAGCCTCCTGCTTACATAGGATATCCCCTATTGCAGCTCCCTTCTATCCCTTCAGACTAGTGACATAAAGGTACTGTGACGAGTCACTTTCTCCAGTAACCCAAGAGATTTCACTGGCGAGGCAGCGGTCTGAACAAAATCCTGCAAATGTCAAGTCCAGCCCCCTGCGCTATGGCAGGCCCCAGTAAACCTAGACCATCCCTAAGCTCAGTAAGCTCCCTCTTGGCATGTTCTCAGAGCAGGGCTGTGCTGTCCATTGCTCCTACCTAAAAACTAACTACAATGATTAAAAAATGAAAGTAAAACTAAATCACTTCTGAAATGCGAACATGTAGATGTCAGTGTGCCCACAGAATCGGTGAGCATATCTGTGTGCACACCCCTTTAGAAACGCGGTCCAGAATGCTAGACTATTGATAACTTACATCGTTTACAAATGTTGTTCCCCATTGATCTGCCTGTCAGATCTTTGGGGTTCAGCATCCTGTTCGGGATTTTGAAAATGCTGTCAACCCTTGCTGCAGGGCAGAGAGCGTGTCTGGGAATTAGGTCTGGTCTACACTACAGACTTCTACTGGTAAAACGAGGCTGCTCAGAAGTGTGAAAAATCCAGAGCGCTGAGCGATGTCGTTATACTGAACCACCCCCTGTGCAGACAGCACTTTGTTGGTGGGGGAGCTGCAGCTGCTGCCTCTTGAAGAGGTGGAGTAACTACGTTACGGGAGAGCTGGCTCCTGTCAATGTGGAGTGTCTTCTTTAAAGAGCAACAGCAGTACTGGTGCAGTGTTTGAAGTGTAGACCTGCCCTTAGCAACTGGCAGATCAGCCCGGAGGAGCTAACTCTTCAGGCACTGTTAATCTATTAACCTCTCTCAAATGCCTTCTGTCCCTTGATCTTCAGTGTTCATTTGAAACAAGCTTTGCAATTGCCTTTGGCATACAGAAGCCTTTCAAGCATAGCCTACTAACATGGGCAGGCCTCTCTTTATGAGGAATTCCCTTCCTACCTGTTTCCCCTCCCCCTCCGCCCCCAAAGTCTCTCTTCTCCAGTCTAAATGTTTTAGTGCTCACACGACACCCCTCAGTTGTAGGGATTAAAAGCTAAACTCGCTCCTTCAGCTGTAAAGTGGAACGATCCTGGGTTGCTCTTTAAAAGATGCTGTGAAAGTGCAGCTGAAGTCATGTGACTATCTTGGCGGCACATCTTTAGTGTTTTTATGTGCCACAGTGCCCGTGAGTGGGCTTTAGGGCCGCCCAAAGCGCATTCTGGGGCCAAGTGCAACTCAGATCTGTGGTGTGGCCTGGGGCAGCTGTCTTCTCTCATATAGACTACAATTCCCAGAATGCAATGCTAGTCTCTGCCTGTACTGCTAGAGTCAGGATGGAACACCATGCTGGGATTTAGCCTCTGTAGGCTACACCTTCATTTTAGGCAAACGGGTTGTGACTTGAGCCCCTGGCAAGCTGCCAAAGCAGCCCTTTACTAGGGTGAAGTTTGGACCCCTAGAGCTAAACCCTGTTTTGTTTCTCTTCCCACTACCCCCCAGGTGGAGCGACTAACCAAGGAATTCTCCATATACATGACAAAAGATGGCCGAATCTCGGTGGCAGGGGTCACTTCTGGCAATGTGGGTTACCTAGCTCATGCAATACACCACGTCAGCAAGTAAACACAGTGCAGCAGACGGCCTTCCATCAACAATCTTCGTATTCTCTGACACGAGATGGAGGAGGGGAAGTGCATTTGGGGTGGCTGGGGCAAGCAGAATATTTACTTTTAATCACAGCACTTGACTCTGTCATTGGATGTATCTCATAGACAGGGCTGCGGCTGCGGGAATGAACACCTTGTAGCCAAAGCCACCTGTCCTCTTGGACAAGGATGTCACTGGTTCCTGCTCTTCTCTTCAGAGGTATCTCCTCATATTACGCACCCTCTTCCCTATCGAGGCACCCTTCAGGCTTTAAATATCTTGACAGAACTACTGCACATAGAATGGTAGAACTCTGCCCAATAGCCCTGGGCCCTGAGTGGAGTCTCGGTGCCCATCCCTTACTTGGGAGGAGAGAAGCCTTCCTAATATAGTCCAGTTACTGTTTTTAAATGAGCTAGAATAGGCACAAGATCCCTTCCTCCCATCCTGAAAGGAGATCAGAGTAAAGCAGCATTGCAGTCATGTGAACAGGGAAAACTGCCTTTCTTCACGGGGGGTGGGGTGGGGTATGGCATGGCACCAGCCTGAGCTGTGGGTCCAGCGTGGCTGCTTCCTTGAATGATTTGAGTAAAGCAAGGTCACTCAAGCTGAAAACTCTGTATGTCCAGAAGGTTTTGGAATCTGCTCCTCCAGGTTGGTAGGTGCATGGGCAGTGAACGTGGCATACAGGTCTTGGTTGAAAACCAGCACTTGATCACATGATCTAGAAAACTGGCCCAAACAATTAACCCTACCTGTGTGAACTTGCATAACCACTGTGTTTTAAAATTGCTTCCTCTTCACCTGCCAGCGAGCTACAGATGATGGCCTGTAATACCTTTACAGCAGCAAAGCACAGAAGGAGAGAGCACTTTTGGGGGGGATACTTATTACACAGTGGCAGTCTAAGGAATGCAGCCTCTACACCCCACTTCGGGAGTTAATTTTCTCTTTAACAATTGCAGAGAGGACACAGAGAGTCTGAATTTGCTTCAGAACAAGTAAAACTGAAATTCTTGGCCTTTCTGTCTAATCAGGACTCTCCCCTATGTTCAGAAAAACTAATGATGCTGTTAGGGCGGGTAACATAAATCAATGCCTTTCCTGGGGTTGTCATTTCTCACTTTAATCTTGTGTGGAAACATGGCTTGCTTCATCCTCTCCCTCCCATGCTTCCCCAGTGCCATTCACATAGAAGCAGAGTGATTCTTCCCAGTCTAAGATTCTCCTCTGAAAAATGGCCCCTTCTTTTGCTTGACCTGATCCCTGTGTGTTCTCACCTTTACCTGCTACTATAGTGACAACCAGCCTTAGCCGTTAGGTACCTTAAATTCCTGCTGGCCCTCCAGAGCTGAGAGCTGGCGTCACTTCTTTATGCATCAACAGACTTGTTAACTAATTGGCCCTGTGTTTGGAACTTAGTTATATCTGTGTAACCTCCTGGAAGCAGGGCGGATGTACCCAGGTATCATGAGGCTATACTTAAATAGAATTCTCAGCATTAATGACTGTATGGAGGAAGGAAAGTTCCTAGGCTTTGTCAGAAGGGCTGCTTGTTTTTAAAAAAACCCTAACCCTCTCCTTGTAAACAGAGAGTTGTGTCTGGGCAACTGATCAATAAGCATGGATCCCCCTGATGTCTCTTCCTCCCCAGTCACTCTGCAGCGTGGAAGTGGACTTTGATATTGAATCCTGAATAGATTTGCACACAACTGAACTCATATTGATCAAATCTGGCTTTCCAGTATTTGTCAGCGGAATCCAAATCTTAAGGCTGAGGCCCTCCCCATTTTTGTCTCTTCTTCCACAGTGTATGTCATCTTATGTAACCAATGAGTTGTTTCCATAGTCCTCCCCATCTCACCCCACCCCAATTTTAGAGGTCAAGGCTGCATTTTCAGCTTTGCATTCAGATGTCTTGGGCTGTGTGTAAAGTCTGTGGCTTCCCATTGATTTGAGCAGGAGTTGCATGGCTAAAACTCCAGTCCATTTAAAAACTAATAGGAACAATGGGAATGGAGATTGGTTTTAAGTGGGCAGCAGGCCTTAAGACAAACACGACAATGAAGTGTTTCCGGGGTGTCAGGCAGCATTGAGTTCTCCCTTGCTGAAGGCAGAGGCATGAGCACGAGCGTACATGAGGTAGACACTTGCAAGGTGCTGCCGCCACCTCTGATCTTCATGTGCATTCTTCTCTCACTCCCAGACTAAATGGCTCCATCTTTTGTTAACTGTGCATGGGCATCTTTCCTATTTGAGTCCCGGTAGGGCTTTTTGCTGATCAATAGTCAGCTGTCCCTTCTGTAGTTCTCTTCTACTACTGTTCCACCCTGAACAGCTGAAAACAGCCTGGTCTACTGTAAGCCACCTCTAGCCTCAGGGCTAAAGGAGGATTCCAGCAAAGAGACGTCGACTGCACTTTAATTGCAGTGGTGATGTACATGTCCCCCTGCATGGGAGTTACTGAAGCCACCTGCCCAAAGTTTTCATTTCTGTCTGATGGTGCAATAATAGCAAAACACACAGTGCTGCTTCTCAGTGTGTGTGTGTGTTAGGGAATGACTGTTTTTGTGCTGCGGTTCTAAGCTTCTGTGTGCTTCCAGCTCTGATCTTCACCCTTCCTGGCAAGCCGTCTGCCATTGTGTAATCATTTAGGCCTTTATGCAGCCTGTTCTCTGTTACAATAAAACAGCTGAAGTGCATCCATGTTGCTCTGAATAAGTCTGTAACACCTTCATTGACCTATTTTTCTGCTCGTAAATTACAAACACAGTCCATGTAGGCTCATAAGTCGCCCTGTTCTTAGGAAGAGATGTTCTAAAGTTAACACTTAGCAAAACTTCCTGCAGCACTGTATCCAAAAATTAAAACCGGATATTTCAGTTTTTAAAAAAAAAGTTCCACACGAGAGTGGCTGAGTTACTGAATAAACGAGAGTCCTGTAACATCTTAAAGACTAACACATTTCTGCGGGCATAAGCTGAATTATTGAATGTCTCCACATGGTCTCTCTCCAACTTGAGCCAGCTTGGGCCTGACTCTTCAGAGATGCTGAGCATCAATATTTTGAAACTGTTGACAAAAGGGCTGAAAAAGCAGCCAGGAAGGTCCAAAAACTAAAGAATCTTTAAACAGAAGACTGCTCTTAGCAGCAGCAGGTGGGGGACAGGGACTGAACGTGGACATTATATCTTGGGGCTTGGCTGAGTCAGGAAAGGCACATCTTGTTACTGAGCACTGCTGCAATGTGCCCCTTCTCTTATGGGGCAAGTTTGCCCCTCCTACCCTTGCTCCCCCAGCCTTTTGGGGGGGAAGTAGTCCCCTGAGTTCCCAGGTGGGCTTACTGAACTAAGTGGCCTCAGTGGTGCCCAGCCAGCCAGCACCTCTTGCTTCAGCCTGATCACGTAGCAAACCAGCTCCTTCTAGCTTTGTCTAATCCATTGAATGGGGAGAATTGGTGGTAGGCCTACGCTGATCCTCCTCTAACTTTCACTGCCTCGGAGAAGAGAAAGTGAGGTGGTGATTGATGAAAGGGCGTGGGGCAGGGGGCTTCGGTAGTGGCCGTTAGTCCAGTGTGTATATGTGACACCGAATAGGTAGCTGGCATACCACTACAGCAGACGCATATAACAAAGCATCCTCCGTATGTCTTATTAACTCGTGTCTGAGATGGGCCAGGTGCCATCAGTCAGGGCTTAGGTGTTTGCTCTCAGAACTCAAGCAAGAAGGGTCTGTGTTCACTCCTGGGGGCATTTCCTGAAACAGATGTCACCTTGTCAGTCAGTATCTGTCAGTCAGACCTGCTGCTCACAAACAGAGGATTTGGTAGGGGAAGTAGATGTGGGTGGTAACCTAGGCAGCAGTGACCATGAGATGGCCCAGTTCAGGATCCTGACAAAAGGAAGAAAGGAGAACAGCAGGATATGGACCATGGACTTCAGAAAAGCAGACTTTGATTCCCTCAGGGAGCTGATGGGCAGGATCCCCTGGGAGGCCAATATGAGGGGGAAAGGAATCCAGCAGGACTGGCTGTATTAAAGAAACCTTATTGAGGGCACAGGAACAAACCATCCCGACGTGCAGAAAGAATAGCAAGTGTGGTAGGCGAGATGCAATGCATCCAAGGGTGATGAGGGAGTTGCCTGATATGATTTCAGAGCCATTGGCTATTATCTTTGAAAGCTCGGGGTAATTAGGGGAGGTCCCTGATGATTGGAAAAAGGCAAATCTAGTGCCCATCTTCAAGAAAGGGAAGAAAGAGGATCCAGGGAACTACAGACTGGTCAGCCTCATCTCAATCCCTGGAAAAATCATAGAACAAGTCCTCAAGGAATCCATTTTAAGGCACTTGGAAGAGAGGAAGGTGATCAGGAGCAGCCAACATAGATTCACAAAGGGCAAGTCATGCCTAACCAACCTGATTGCCTTCTATGAAGAGGTGAGTGGCTCTGTGGATGTGTGGAAAGTGGTGAACGTGATATACCTTGACTTAGCAAAGCTTTTGATATAGTCTCCCACAGTAGTAGTATCAGCAAGTTAAAGAAGTATGGGTTGGATGAATGGACTATAAAATGGATAGAGAACTGGCTGGATCATTGGCTGAAGGGGTAGCGATCAATGGCTCCATGTCTAGTTGGCAGCTGGTCACAAGTGGAGTGCCCAGGGGTCGGTCCTGGGGCTGGTTTTGTTCAACACCTTCATTAATGATCTGGAGGATGGAGTAGATTGCAAACTCAGCACGTTTGCAGATGACACTAAGCTAGGGGGAGTGGTAGATACTCTGGAAGGTAGGCATAGGATACAGAGTGACCTAGACAAATTGAAGGATTGGGCCAAAAGAAATCTGATGAGGTTCAACAAGGACAAGTGCAGAGTCCTGCACTTAGGACGGAAGAATCCCATGCACAGCTACGGACTGGGGACAGATGGGCTAGGCAGCAGTTCTGCAGAAAAGGATCTGGGGGTTACAGAAGCTGGATGTGAGTCAGCAGTGTGCTCTGGTTGCCCAGAAGGCTAACGGCATATTGGGCTGCATTAGTAAGAGCACTGCCAGCAGATCGCGGGAAGTGATTATTCCCCTCTCTTCAGCATTGGTGAGGCCGCATTTGGAGTATTGTATCCAGTTTTAGCGCCCCTCTCTTACTCTCACCCCCTCCCCCGACTACAAAAAGGATGTGGACAAGTTGAAGAGGGCAACAAAAATGATTAGGGGGCTGGAGCACAAGACTTATGAGGAGAGGCTGAGGGAATTAGGCCTATTTAGTCTGCAGAAGAGAAAAATGAGGGGTGATTTGATAGCAGCCTTTAACTACCTAAAAGAGGGTTCCAGGGAGGCTGGAGCTAGGCTGTTCTCAATGGTGGTAGATGACAGAACAAGGAGCAATGGTCTCAAGTTGCAGTGAGGGAGGTTTAGCTTGGATATTAGGAAGAAGTTTGTCACTAGGAAGGTGATGAAGCAGTGGAATGGGTTACCTAGGGAGCTGATGGAATCTCCATCTTTAGAGGTTTTTAAGCTGTGGCTTGACAAAGCCCTGGGATGACTTAGCTGAGGTTAGTCCTGCTTTGAGCAGGGGGTTGGGCTAGATGAACTCCTGAGGTCCCTTCCAACTCTAATGTTCTATGATTCTATCTGGGCCACTAATTTCAAAGCGCTCTGTTTTCTTCCCCTGGATGCACTGAAGATGGGCAGCGTGGCCTGTCTCTGGAAGAAAAGCCTAGAACTTCCATGTTGCTTGCCCACCACGGTCGTGTTTTTGCATCATAGAAGTGACCACAAACTCGGCTGAGTGGCAGTTAAAGTTGTCTCTTGACATTAACCCACCCCACAGATCCTTGAAAGGATGGTAAAAGGGAAGTGTCCAATATTCCCTGTCACTCCTACGTTGCTATGGATAATGCTTCATGAGGCATTTATGTCACCAGCTGCAGCCTATATTGAAAAGCACTACCTACCCCACCCTCTCCTCCCGCACAGCAACTCAAAACGGGAGAACCCTGTGGATTGTTGGGGCACTTCCCTGTAGGTGAATAGCAGGTAGGGTAGGTATGTGTCCCAGTCCTACAGCTGCTCGGCCATTAAGCTCTTCAGCATCTTCTTTAGGGCCCTGTTAAACCTCTCCACCAGCCCGTTGGACTGAGGGTGATAGGCCAAGGCCCAGGTGTGCTGGACACCACAAGTCTCCCATAAGCACTGAAGTAGGGTTGACATGAAATTGAAACTGGTCCGTAAGGATCTCCTGGGGAAATCCAGCCCTGCTGAACTTGGTCAGCGGTGCATGTGCCACAGTATCAGCCTCAGTAGAGGAAAGCCACAGCCACAAGGTAGTGGGTAGAAAAATCTACCGCTACCAGAATGTATTTTTTCTCATGACCCCACCGTGCCAAGCTGCAGAGAAGGACCCTGCTCACTAGAAGTTCTGTACCAGCTTTTGCCTGGTGCGCTGCATCCCCTGGTGCCCTGAGAGCAGGACATTGTGGGCCAGGTACGACAGCCTGTGGTGGTCCTGCTCGGGGACCATGAGCTGTCGCCTGGTTCCCCACAGTCACCCTCCCCAGGGGGAGCCCATTCTCACTACAGGCAACCTTTCTCCCACAGGAATCTTTCCCTGCAGTCTCCCCCAAGGGGTTTTGGAGCCCCGTAGCCAACAAGCTCCCTCAGCTTCTCTCATGAGGGGTCCAGCTGCAGCTTGGTCTGAAACACAGCTGCTGTGGTGGGGGTGGAACTAGTCCTTTTCCCCCCCGCCAGCCCCTGGTAAGCCCTGCACCCAGCAACTCCCACCCTGCCTTGGCAGAATCCCCCATGTCTGTCTGCGTGGTCTCCGTGATGCCAGGCTGGCGTGTCCCTCTCTGGCTACGGGCAATGGCCAGGGCACTCGGGTTGGCCCAGCCAATCCTCCAGCTCACCTCCATCAGCTCCTCAGCTGGCAACTGACCATGCACCCCCCACCTCCTTGGGGCCCTCCTTGGCTCCCTGCCTCAGACGTACCCTCGCTATGGGTACCTTACCTGGGGGCCAAACACCCTCAGGGTCAGGTAGGTATCAGGCACCACCCAGTCTGGGCCCACACCTTGGACAGCGCCAGCATCACCTCAGTGCCCACGTCCCAGAACCCCTGGACCTTCCTTCCCCCCACTTTGAGGGGGATGGGGTGGTGCTGGCCTCTTTGGGGCAGCCCCGCGCTCACCCGGCGGATGGAGAGCTCCTCCTCCCGGGAAGCTCCCATCCAATTAATCCTTTGAGGGTTTGGGTTGTTCATCTTTGGGCATCTCTCCCACTTGTGGGCCCCCCTGCCCACTGTAATGGCACCTCCAGTCCCGTTGGTCTCTGGGGGTCAGTCAGTCTTTCCTAGATTTTCCAGATTGGCAGGGGTCCCGGAGGTTTTTCGCCTTCCTCTGCAGCATGGGGCATGCGTCGCTTGCTGGTGTATTCCCTGCAGCTGGAGGTCTTCAAATCTCACTTTTGAGGATTTCAATAACTCAGTCATGGGTTCGGGGTTGTTATAAATGTGTATGGGTAGGGTTTTGTGGCCTGCCTTGTGCAGGAGGTCAGACTAGATGATCATATTGGTCCCTTCTGACCTATGTTTCTATGTATTAGCTGTCCCTCTTGGGGGAGGCTTCTCTGGGCCCCCCCAGATGGAGGGCCCATTGGTGGCTTTCCTTCAGTATCCTCAATCTGGCCCAGCCCCCCTTTGGACGTGGTCCATGAACTCGTCATCCATTTTGCCTGCACACCGCAGATCCTTAGGCTTCTTGTCCACCAACCACAGTTTCAAGTCAGGGGACATCTCATACAGATGTTCCAAACCCCCCAGTTCAGTTATGTCCTCCCTGCTAACAGTCCTGGGTCCACTGGCCCATTTGTGGATGTCATCTATGAGGGTGGGGATTGCCAGATTGGTCGTCCCTGGGGTTTTTTGCACTGCCTGGAATCTTTTCCAGTACGCCTTGGGGGTCAGCTCAAACGTGAGCAGCAGAGCCTCTTTGAACCGCTCACAGTCTCCTGTCTCCTTCTGTCCATCTGGCTGAACACATCTATGGCTTGTGGCCCCAGGAGGGGTGTCAGGTACCGCAGCCAATCTACAGAGTCTACCTGCTTCAAGTTACAAGCCGTTTTGAATGCAGTAAGGTAAGCGTCTATATCCCCTGCCGCCTTGAACAGGGGAAGCAATTTAGTGTCTGTGTGCCCTGCGGAGCTGGCACCCCAAGATCCACCCCCACTCATCACGGGGGGATCCCCCTGCCTCTCTGCTCGGCCAACTGCGGTTCATACGGCCTGTTTGTCTTGCTGTTCTCTCTCATGCTGCCTCTGCTTCTGTGGTCTGCCAGCTCTTTGTCACAATTCTGTCTCCAGCCATCTCACGCCCACGGAGAACTCAGCTGTGAAGACCCCCTCGTGGCTGGGGATGTGCGACAGGACTCTAGTGCTTGGAATCTGCCTCGGGTCCCCTCATGCCAGTGCAGCCCTTCCCGAATCTGACCTCAGTGTCCAGGCCCTCCTCCCTCCGCACCACCTGAGCTCCCCTCAGTGAGTCCCCCTGGATGGGACACGTGGGGAGCTCTTACACGCCCCCAAAGGGGCCCCGTGCCCCGCCTTGCAGTCAGAAGCGATTCCCAGCTGGCATGGAAGTAAGAAGGGTTTATTAGCTCTCAGGCTCACACCGCAGAACGACTTTGTTGGCAGATGAATCAAAAGTTACAGCAGTGACCAGCTGGGGGGCTCCAGAGCCCCATTGCTGGGCTCTGCCCCATGTGATCCCCTACAGGGTCTGGCCCTTCTAGCCACCCACTCCCAGGCATGCCCCCTGCCCCTCGCCTGTTCTTTGTCTCTATTCTGGGCAGGGTGGCCACCTCTCTGTGTTTCCCCCTGCCACAACCCCTCGCCGCTGGTTGACCCAAAGCTATTGTCTGTGTGGCTGGAGGAAGGCCCATCCGCCCTCTAGTGATGTCTGCAATGATCACCCACCAGTCCCATCACTCAGACACCTGAGTATTGGGAGAAACTGAGGTGCACACCCAGCACTCAGAGAAAACGCCAAGAGCATCTCCCCTTCGACAAACAAAAAATTCCATTTTTTCACCAGAATTTTTTTTAAATGATTTCAGTTAAAGGAATTAATTTTTTCACCAGAATGTTTTTCACCTTTTGTGGTAAATCATTTTTTTCACATTTTCTATTAAAAAATTCATTTTCTTCACTAGAATATATTTTTTTAATGATTTTGGTTAAAGAAATATATTTTTGCCATTTTTTCACATTTGATTTATTTTCATTTTCAATTAAAAAATTGAATTTCTTCCTGATTTTTTTTCCACATTTGCAATCAACATAATGGATTTTCTCAAACTTTTGTCATGTTTCAATTTTAAAAAATTAGGTTTTTTCTGCCAAAATTTACTTCCATATTTTCAATCAAAAATTATTTTTTCCTCCAATTTTTTCACATTTCTTGGAAAAAAAGAATGTTTTCGTCAATTTCTTCAGTGTTTCCAATTTTAAAATTGATTTTTTTTCCCAAATTTTTTTCATGTTCACAAAAAAATCTTTTCACTGAATTTTTTTATCACATTTTCCATTTTAACAATTGATTTTTCTGATTCTTTTCCATAATCAAAAAATCATTTTTGCCATTTCTTTCATGTTTTCAATAAGAAAATCTAGTTTTTGCACTGCATTTTTTCATGTTTTGATAAAAAAAAATTCACTAAAATGTTTCACATTTTGTTAAAAATAATTTTTCCACATTAAGATCACAATCTATTTTATCTATTTTTTCACATTTATGATCAGAAAAATCATTTTTTCACTGATTTTTTCACATTTTCAGTGAAAAATAATATTTTTTCTGACAAGTTTTATTTTCACATTTTTTATAAGTTTTTCCAAATTTATTTCATGTTTTTTATTTTAAAAAATCGGTTCCTTATATAATGTTTTTTCATGTATTCAGTTTTAAAACTTTTTTTGCCAATAATTTTTCATATTTTTGATCGAAAGTTTTTGATTGATTTTTTGAATAAAAAACATAGAAAAAATGGGTTTAAATCATTTTGAATTGAAAACCTTGAAAAAAATCCACTGAAAAAATTAGTTTTTTTTTTTTATCAAAACAAGCTACGGGGAGTGGTAGATACCCTGGAAGGGAGGGATAGGATAAAGAAGGATCTAAACAAATTGGAGGATTGGGCCAAAAGAAATCTGATGAGGTTCAACAAGGACAAGTGCAGAGTCCTGCTCTTAGGAAGGAAGAATCCCATGCACAGCTACAGACGGGGGATTGACGGGCTAGGCAGCAGTTCTGCAGAAAAGGACCCGGGGGTTACAGTGGATAAGAAGCAGGATATGAGTCAGCAGTGTGCCCTGGTTGCCAAGAAGGTTAACGGCATATTGGGCTGCATTAGTAAGAGCATCGCCAGCAGATCGTGGGAAGTGATTATTCCCTCTATTCAGCATTGGTGAGGCCACATTTGGAGTATTGTGTCCAGTTTTGGGCCCCCCACTACGAAAAGGATGCGGACAAGTTGGAGAGAGTCCAGCGGAGGGCAACAAAAATTATTAGGGGGCTGGAGCACAAGACTTATGAGGAGAGGCTGGAAGAACTAGGCCTGTTTAGTCTGCAGAAGAGAAGAATGAGGGGGGATTTGATAGCAGGCTTTAACTACCTGAAAGGGGGTTCCAGGGAGGATGGAGCTAGGCTGTGGTGGTAGATGACAACAAGGAGCAACAGTCTCAAGTTACAATGGGGGAGGTCTAGGTTGGACATTAGGAGAAAGTTTTCCACTAGGAGGGTGGTGAAGCACTGGAATGGGTTACCTAGGAAGGTGGTGGCATCTCCATCTTTAGAGGTTTTTAAGCTGCCACTTGACAAAACCCTCACCAAGATGATTTAGCTGAGGATAGTCCTGCTTTGAGCAGGGGGTTGGACTAGATACCTCCTGAGGTCCCTTCCAACTCTAATATTCTATGAATGTGATACGCAAAGGCCCAGACGACATCCCTTTAATGGACCTCACATAGTAAAATTGAATCATGCAAAAGGAAGTCTCTGTAACTCCTATATGCTCCTTAAAACAAATAAATGTATGTCTTGCAGGTTTAAATGTGTCCAAGGCAATCCCCATATTGCCCATTTGTCCAAAACTTTTATAATAGATGGGCCATGGTTTAAGGAAACAGAAAGGGGGGAGACCTCCAGGGATATATTGGGAATCACATTGGCCGGAATTAGCCTTGTGGTTGAAATATTAGGTGCCACCAACATAGAAGTGTTGGCAAATAACTTAAGTTAAGGATTTGTTGATACTAGCAGAGAACATAGAAGCAATACAGAATAATGTAGCCCTGGCCCTAGCATGTACACAGCTCAAGAAATGAGCCAGCAATTGGTTATTCAAATAATTTGGGAAGGAATCCAAGGGATACTACCCTTAGAAATAAAAAAAAAAATGCTATGGGAAAGTGTATCTAAGGGAGAAAGACCATTGGTGTCCTGGTGGAAACTGATAAATTTTAACTTTTATGAGGCTCAAATGGCTATTCAGGTGTAAATCATAATCATCTAACCTCGCCACATCTCATATGTACAGTAGAAGTTCAAGGCCACGAGCCCCTCGGGAATGGAGGTGGTTCGTAACTCTGAAATATTGGTCACTGAATAAAACATTATGGTGCCGCACCCTGAGTCTAGGAGAGATCTCTGCAGAGGTGGCATCTGGCAGCACTGCCTGGTTTGCAAGCAGTGCCCTGCCCTATTCCTCTTGCCTTTGGGCTGAACGGGGGGGGCCTGCCCCGCACTCTTGGCACTACACGCCCCAGCCCCCAGCCACCTCTCCCCAGGGTTGTCCTGCTCAATGGACTGCTTCCTGCGCTCCGAGGCAGCACGGGACTGGGCTGCTGCCAGCCTGCTGCCAGCGCCCCTCCCTCCCCTGCCCCTTGCACTCAGGGGCTGGCAGGATCCAGGAGTGCAGCCGCGGAGCCATTGGCCATTATCTTTGAGAAATTGTGGTGATTATGGGAGGTCCCGGATGATTGGAACAAGGAAATCTAGTGCCCATTTTCAAAAAAAGGAAGAATGAGGAACTGGGGAATGACGGACCAGTCAGCCTCACCTGAGTCCCTGGAAAAATCATGGAGCAGGTCCTCAAGGAATCCATTTTGAAGCACTTGGAAGAGAGGAAGGTGAGCAGGAGCGGTCAACATGGATTCACCAAGGGCAAGTCATGCCTGACCAACCTGATTGCTTTCTCTGATTAGATGACGGGCTGTGTGGGTGTGGGGAAAGCAGTGCACATGATATACCTTGACTTTAGCAAAGCTTTTGATACGGTCTCCTGCAATACTCTTATAAGCAGGTTAAAGAAGTATGGGTGGGATGAATGGACTATAAAATGGATAGAGAGCTGGCTAGATCATGGGGCTCAATGGCTAGTGATCAACAGTTCGATGTCTAGTTGGCCACTGGTAACAAGGGGAGTTCCCAGAGGTCAGGGCCAGTTTTGTTCAACATTTTAATTAATGATTCGGCGGATGGGGTGGATTGCACCCTCAGCAAGTTTGCAGATGACACAAAGCTGGGGGGGAGTAGTAGATACATTGGAGGAGGGGGATAGGCTACACAATGACCTAGCCCAGTAGTGCCCAATCTTTTTGAGTCCTGCACTTAGGATGGAAGAATCCCATGCACTGCTACAGACTGGGGACCGACGGGCTAGGCAGCAGTTCTGCAGAGAAGGACCAGGAAGTTACAGTGGATAAGAAGCTGGATGTGAGTCAGCAGTGTACCCCAGTTGCCAAGAAGGCTAATGGCATATTGGGCTGCATTAGTAAGAGCATTGCCAGCAGATTGAGAGAAGTGATTATTCCCCTCTATTCAGCATTGGTGTGGCTGCATTTGGAGTATTGTGTCCAGTTTTGGGCCCCCCACTACAAAAAGGATGTGGCCAAGTTGGAGAGAGTCCAGTGAAGGGCAACAAAACTGATTAGGGGGCTGGAGCACAAGACTTATGAGGAGAGGCTGACGGAACTGGGCCTGTTTAGTCTGCAGAAGAGAAGAATGAGGTGGGATTTGACAGCAGCCTTTAACTACCTGAAAGGGGGTTCCAGGGAGGATGGAGCTAGGCTCTTCTCAGTGGTGGCAGGTGACAGAACAAGGGGGAATGGTCTCAAGTTGCAGTGGGAGGTCTAGGTTGGCCATTAGGAATAAGTTTTTCAGTAGGCAGGTGGTGAAGCACTGGAATGAGTTACTGAGGGAGGTGGAGGAATCTCCATCCTTAGAGGTTTTTAAGGTGCAGCTTGACAAAGCCCTGGCTTGGCTGATTTAGTTGGGGATGGCCCTGCTTTAAGCAGGAGTTTGGACCAGCAGGAGGTTGACCTGCTGAGATCCCTTCCAACTCTAATCTTGTATGGGTCTATGAATGTGATAGGTTTAGTACAGGTAAAGGTGGTATCTAGTTCTACGTATACAATGTAAAACCAATGCTCTCTGGGAGAACCATCCCTGGAGTGCAGTTCAGCAGCAAGCTGCTAGAACTCTTAGGGCCAGGCGGAGGGCCATGGGGCTCAGGTCCCGGGTTGCGATGGGGAGCAGCAATCAGGGAGCGCCAAAGAGAACCGGGTGCCAGCGTTTCTGTGCAGGCCAAGACACATGAGATCTGGGATGCTACAACAGCCAGGCAATGCTGCTGTGACCTGTCACCACAGGGCAATGAACCAACCCTGCTATTGATCCATGTCAGTCAAAGTGGGGCTCTCGCCTGCAAGCCTTTTACAAACATTAACCAGAAAATCCCCACAGGGCAGGGGCATCAGCTGGAGATCAGTGGGCACCTGCGTTGGCAGCACCATGGGCAGCAGACTGTCCACTGGGTCCTGGAGAGCTCTCTGGCCCCTCTGGAGGGGGCTCATAGGGATGTGATAAGGCGGAGGAGCGTGGGGGAAATCTGCCCCCACCCCCATGTGCAGGGGCAACTCTCGCGGTTCCAGGCCCAGCAAACGGGCTTGGCCTTCCTTTGACAAAGGCACAGCAAAACCCAGACTGCCCACTCCAGCCAGGAGATGGGATACGGAGGGCAGAGCTGGGCGGGGACTTGGATCAGCCACCAGCTTCCTGCCCCTCAGGCCTGTGCTCAGACCCCAGTACACACTGCCCCTTGTGCCCCTCCAGGGCTGCCCCCCGGAGATGCTGGGCAGGGGCTGGGGGAAGCCTGTTCTCTACCCCAGGAGGACTCACCAGCAGCCTTGGCTTCACTTCAGGTACAGATGAGCTCGCATAGGGCCCCCGCTCACCCAGTGAGTCAATGAGCCAGATCCCCATTGTCAGTGGGGCCGGGGCCAGCTCGTGTCTATCAGCCCTGGCACCACTTGAGTTGATGGAGCCTGTGATGGGGCATGCATCCCACACCAGCATGGATGGGGTTAAAGTGGCAAGTGAGGCCAATTAGCCTTCAGCCGCACCCACTGGGAGCCAGAGGTGATGAGACTGGTTGAGAAGGAAGCTCACCTGGGCAGGAACAAGGGGGGCTCCTATAAAGCCTAGCAGTGAGGCCACACAGTAGCTGCAGGGAAATGCGCCTGCAGGCACACCCCTGAGACCTGGGGGAGAGCAGGAGGCTGAAAAGGGCGGGAGCAGTGAGGATGGGGAAAATGGACCCGAACTGCTGGTTCAAGAGCCCCTGGCTTGGATCACATGGTAGAAGGCCAGCTTGGGTTCTCCTCCAAGGTACCGTGGGAGTGGCGCAGTAAACACAGTGGATAAGGAGGCTGCAGTCTGAGACTGTGTGGTGATACCCTGGAAGGGGAGGACAGCGGTGACTTGGCTGGAGGGCTAAGGCACAAAGGAGAGGTGTTGCAGCTGCTGCCCAGCGAGAGGGGACACACAGCGAGTGACCGAGGCAATGGGCTGGGTGACTGCAGGACGGGCCGTGAACAGGGCTGAGCTAATTCCTCAGATGAGCCATGAGGTGGCACCGCTGAGCTGTGAGCAGCATGCACCGTTGGGCCAGAACCTCGCCTACTGTCAATTGGCCATAGCTCCATTGGAGTCAATGGGGCCAGATCCCTATAGCAAGGGGGTAATCCCTGGGGAATAACAGACTCCTCTTATATGCAGAACAGGGAGACAAGGAGGCTGGAGCATGAATTTAAAACCCCGCATACTTGTGTAGCTTCAATGTATGGCCAAACAAGTTCCCTCCTTCCTATGGGCCTGGCTGCCCCTAGATGGGGAGGTCTAACTGCCATCCCGGTACCAGTGCAGATGGACACCCTGAATGTGCCTGTTCTCTCACACACAGCTCCATCAAACAATCTCCAGCCCGTGTATTTATGTTGATACGCTAGGGTAAACCGCTCAGGAGCTCAACTCTTCCAGTTTTGCATGTGGCCTGTGTCTTGGGCGGTGGCTCCTATTTGTTTCAGTTAGCAAGTCCATAAAGAAGCTTAATTGCTTCTTACATTTATCCTGATTGAAGGACAGCAGCTGTCACGTCCATCAGCTTCAACAAGCTTTCACCCAACCCCAGCCTCACATTCATGTAACTCCTCGACAGCTGCCGTATAACATGTCAACATAGCATGTGGCTAGTCCTCAGTGATGGGACAGGGAAAGCGTTTTCAAACTAGGTGGTATCGTACCAAAACAATCCAGATGCAAAGTGAAGTTTTGGTTCAAACTAAATTAACAATCATTAGGGCTGGGATGACAAAAGAAGCCAGTTTCCAGTGAACTTCACAGGGATTCTGTGAACACCTCGCTTTCCTAGGTGCTTCTGCACAGCCCAGCCTAAACTGGAGCAGATGAACCCACTTTAGCAAGCAGGAGGGGAATGGCACTCTTGCGGGGGAGTTTCCTAGCCTGGGTTGATGCAGTGTAAGATCTTTGATGTGTGTCCACCATGAATGTATCCTCAGATTGCTCCTCAGAGAAACAGCTGGAGCCTGTTGTCATGCGCTGCTGGGCAAGGGTGGCATGTAACGCCAATCTCAAAAACCCTGCCAAATATATTGATACCAAATTAATTGTTACATCCACCATGTGCCACACAGCAAGAAATTCATCATGGGTCACCATAGAGGAAAATTCCATCCAGCAGCAGCTCTTTTTCCCCCTCCTCTCCCCCTCTTTTTTTTAATGTAAAACAAAAAATGCAATAAATGACATTAATGTCCCTGTTAAGGATTAAGATTTAAATGCAACAAGGCTAGGAAAGTCAAAAGCAAAGGTTCCCACTGTGGCAGGAACCAAGCCCCACTGCACATCCTGCGGTGTTAAGGACATAAACAGCCATCAGAAAGGCTGCTGTACCCATCTGCCATGGGTCTAAAGAGAGAGAGAAGGTTGTGAGGACGCTGGAATGTGGAGGTTGATGGAAACTAGTTTAAAGCTTAGGTGGCTGTAGGAAGGAACGTTTAAACACACACCAGCCTGCCTGGTACACAGTTCTTTTGTGTATGTGTTTATTGGCTTACAAACACCAACTGTCTCATTCACGCACACCCCCACACACCTCGCAGTAGACTGAGCATCCAGCTCCCATTTCCAAAGGCACGTGCCCAAAGGGAGAGCTACCATTGCTCTTGGACGCACGCTGGGCCTAGCCACAAAGCTTTTGCCGTGACTAACAGGTGGTTTCGTCCAGGCTCACCTGAATCGAGCTAGCAGCTAGGCCCCAACTAACCCTTCTCCCTAATGTAGACGCAAGAGTAACATCTTTGGCCTGGTCGTGTCCTAGCCCATCGGCAAAGACGAAACCCAGCGCCTGCGCGTGGCTAGGAGCCGGTGTCAACCAGGCTGAGCGCTGGCTGTGGGGCTACGTCCTCTGGCGCCAAGGTGTGGCATCGACCGTCCTACAAAGGGGTCTGGACAAGGCCCTCCGCCCCCCAGGCGCCATCACCTCGCCATGCAAAGCAAGGGCCCGATGCCTGGTTAATGGCACCTCGCCCAGAACCTTTGTGCCTCCGAGACCCCTCCCTGGTGGCCTGAGCTGCTCCCGGGCGGGGGGGCCCGGCGAGCCCCGCTGCCATCCCAGCGCAGAGCAGCTCCCCGTGCTCCCCGGGACACGCCCCTGCCGCAGGAGCAGCTCCGCCCTGCGGGGACGGGCCGGAGCCGGCCGGACGTGGGGCCGGGCCGGGCGGGGACTCCACGGAGCCCCTGCGCGGGGCCAGGCGGCGGGGCGCCTTCCCGAGCCTGCCGGCAGCCCCGCGGCCAGGGCCCCGATCCCGCCCCCGGCACAGGAGCGGGCGCTCGGGCGCGCGCCACAGAGCACCCCGCGGGGCTCGCGCCCCGGCTCCCCCCCCCCCCGTTACCTAGGCGACGTTGTCAGCAACCTTCCATCCCGGCGCAGCGGACGTTCTGAGCCCGCCCCCCCGGCCCGGCCTCCGCCAATCCCGCGGCGGCCCTTAACCTGCCGGGGTGACGTCATGGCCGGGGGGCTCCCCCCTCCCCCGGCCGCAGGAGCCGCAGCCGGCGCGGGCGCGGGGGCGGCGGGGCGGGAGGCGCGGCCCGGCCCGGCCCGGCCCAGCATGGCCAAGCACCACCGCACGCCGGCGCGGGGCGCCGAGCCCGTCGTCGAGGTCAAGAGCAAGGTGGGGGCGGCCGCGCTCTCGGGCACCTGCGCCGTGCCGCCGCGGGCGCCGCTCCCCGGGGGGCTGTTCGTGCGCGAGGCGGGCCGGGTGCCCGGTGCCCCCTGCGCAGAGCCCTGCGGTGCGCCCGGGTCCAGCCGCCTCGGCCCGGGCTGTGCGGCAGGGGCAGGGGGCACCGGGCAGGGGGCAGGGGACACGCCTGGGGGCAGGGGGCAGGGGGCAGGCCCGGGGGCAGGGGGCACAGGGCACAGGGCACGCCTGGCTTTGAGCCGTGCTCGCCCACGCCAGCAGGCAGCAGCGCCTCGTGGAAATGTCCCCGTGGCATTGCCTCCGGACCCGGCGGGCACAGCATTGCCGCCTGCACGTGCCAGGCTCACGGCGGGTCAGGGAGCCCAGGGCCAACCCGGCGCTGGACGTGGAGCCCTGCCCCGGCTGTGTCTACCCCGGCTCCTGGAGCTGGGCTCACGGCGGGTGGGGGGCTGTCTAGAGGGCTTTTTGTGTTCCTTCACGTGCGGCAGCCTAGCTGCGGGTGACCCAGATCTGCTTCCTCGGCCTTGCAAACGAAGGCTAGGCAATGGACTTTCCATTGCCCCGCGCACACTGACTGCACGGCGGCTAGGACTGGCTGCGTGCGGCGGCAATGCCTCGGGCACAAATTGTGCATGTGGCTGCTCTGCCTCTTTGCACCCGGTTCAGGGCTCCTCACACCTGGGAGCTTCTCTCTGATCTGCGGTGCCACCTGGCATGCCCTGCGGTACCTCTTCCCGCCGCTCCTCTGCACGCGTGCTAGGCCCAGGCACATCTGAGAGGCTCCAGGGATGACCTGGTGGCACCTATGTGTTGAGTCTGTGCGCCCTGGCTACCACGTTGGCCGGAAGTGCTTGTGGTCCTGATCTCTCCTCTCTGCCCCCAGTTTGACGCCGAGTTCCGCCGCTTTGCCGTGAAGCGCTCCAGCGTGGGCGGTTTCCAGGAGTTCTACCAGCTGATCCAGACAGTCCACCAGATTCCCTGCGTGGATGTGTTGTTGGGGTACACGGATGTTCACGGGGACTTGCTGCCCATCAACAATGATGACAACTACCACAAGGCGCTCTCCTCCGCCAACCCGCTGCTCAGGATCATCATCCAGAAGAGGGGTAAGTGTTGGGGCGCCATCAGCTGTCCACATACGCCTCAGGTTCCTTACCCAGCTGCAAGCTTCCTCCACAGGGAAAGTGGGGAGTGGACTGGGTTAACCTGACATTCCAGGGCACAAAACATCAGACCAGCTGCAGCCTAGTTTTGTGATCACCTTGAGGTACGTTGGTACCTAAGCATTTCAGCTGTGACCAGTGTTGGGACCCCTTGCTCCACAGGAGACCATAGCCAGCTGGCACATGTTATCAACTGGTGAATTTTATCCTGGCTGTGGTGGAAGCTGTTCACTGTGACAGTTCAGTTGTTTGGATGGTGACTTGTGGCCCAGTGGGAGAGGTGGCTGTATGGGGAGGGGAGAGGGATCTCCTGGACTTTGAATGTTCCCTCTTCTTACTTGTGCGGCTGTCGAGCCTATAGTAACATTCCCAATGGGTCCATGTGAGGTGTGGGAGGCAGGCTCTGGGTTGCTTCTCTTCCCACTGAGAGTGAGGGCTGGCACGGCATCTGCAGCCCGGGAACGGGCGTCGCTCGCCCAGCCTGGATCCAGTGGGAGCAGAGCCTGTTTAATCACGGCCCTTTATAAGGCGGCAATACCAAAATCATTGAGCTTGTTAAGTTCCTTAAACCGTGGCTCTCTTCCCCAGGCCTCGAGCAAGGCATGGTGTCCTAGGGCAGAGAGGTGGTGAGGCTTCATTAATAAAATGCCAGCGTTGTCACCCATCTCTCAAAATGCACGGATGTTTCATTCCAATCAAGCAGATGGGCCGACTGCGAAGTGTCCAGGGGGACTCTCACTGCTGTCCCTGCTGCGCTGGGCATCCTTTAACAGCTGGGTGTGTGCTGCGAGAGATGGTTACGGCGTTTCCGGCACCTGCCCTTATATTGCCGGACAGCCCAAGTCCTTGGTGGAATGGGTGAAACTAGGAGCCAGCATGAATGAAAGGCCTGAGAATGGGGCTGGGGGGAGCCTGCCAAGGGTCTGGCTCTGACCTGCTTGGGGAGAGCAGTGCCACTTCGGGCAGCCATCTCACCTGCTGGCCCCCATCCCAGGCCCGGGGAGGAAGAGTCCAGCCCCCTTGCAGCCAGCTGCACTCAGTTCTCCTGGCTGGATCCCAGCTTGGGCAGCGTCTGCCTACCAGGTTCCCCCAGCAGCTCCGGTAGGGCGCAGGAGTCCCCCGTCCAAGCTGTCACTTTGTTCCACCCCAGAGGGGGCTGCGTTTCAGCGGCGGGTGAGCGATGCTTTCGGATGACTCTGCGCTGGCTCTGGGGGAGCGAGGCACTGTAGCGGCACAGGATAGTGAGCCGGGATCCACTTGCTGTGGGGTCGGTCCCCGTCTGGGGTCTGGCTTATGCCGAGGATTGTGTGTGAGAGCCCAGCCCGCTAATGGGCAGCGACATTGGGGAATTCGTGCCATAACGGCCGGGAGGACTCTGCACCGTTGGAAAAGGAAGCTGCTGTGTTGGGTGGGAGGGGGCTTCCTTCTGGGGGTATACTTCCCCGCCCCCACTGTACTGCTCCAGTCCTGGGCTCGGGGCAGGGACACTGCTGGCAGGTAGAGAGTGATTTATTGTGACCGGGGTGTGGGGAGATTCTCAAATTCTCCTCGCTTCTCTGACCAGCTGTGCTGGCCCGAGATGCTCTGATGATTCCACGTCTGCAGCCAGGTGCTGGACTGGCCACCCCAGAGACTGACCCTCTGTCGGCACAGGTAGGGGCAGGCCTGGCGTCACCCGCTGCCCAGCAGGGAGCCTCCGATCCTGTCTCTGAGGACTGCTCAGCCCTTGGTTGCCAGCAAAGGGGCTGATGGGTGGTGGGCTCTGAGCGTGGGGTGGGTCTCTGGTGCCACACCAGCCATGCAGTCCTTCCTGGTGACCTTTGGAGTGAGGCCGTACCGATGTGCTGGAGTCCAGGGCAGGACGTGGAGTTCTCCAGTACCCTAACCGCGCACCCCAGCCCCTCCTACTCAGCAGGGAGGACGCCCTAGTCCTCGCAGAGCCGGGGTGCGGGGAGGAGTGTTGCCACCGCACCGGGCAGTGTTCTGCAAAGCCCTGTCCCAGGCCCGCTGCTGCACCGGGTGCAGTATTGCTGGCCAGCACATGCCACGAGACCAAGGGAGGGCTCTGGCCATCGTGGGCAATGGCTCCTGGCTGGCGCAGTGCTCAGCGTGTGTGAGCTAGGCCCTGCAGTGATGGGGGAGAGCTTGAGAGATTCCTGCTGGGGGATGGGCGCGGGGGAGCTTCGCCTCTGCATTCACGGCCCAGCAAGATAGTGCTTGCCCTGCAGAGCAGCCTTGGACCCTCTCCTGGCTTCTCAGAGGCTGGACCTGGCCTGAGGCTTTCCTGGGGGCCGGGGTTGGCGTGGGGAGGCAATGTCCCCTGTGTTCGGCAGACCTGGAATGGCAGAAATGTGGGGCTGGAAGGGACCTCGAGGGGTCGCCCCTGTGCTGAGGCAGGGGCTAGTGAACCTAGAGCAACCCTGACGGGGCGTTTGGAGGTTTTTAAGAACCGGTTGGACAAGGACAGGGATGCCACGACTTCCTTGCCTGTTCCAGAGCTTTAGGGTTAGAAAGCTTTCCTAATCACTAACCTCGATCTCCCTTGCGGCAGAACAAGCCCGTTTATTTCTTGTCCTGCCTTCCGTGGACATGGAGAACGATTGACCCCTGTCCACTTTATAGCAGCCCTTCACAGATGTGAAGACGGTTATCAGGTTCCCCCCAAGTCATCTTTTCTCCAGACTAAACACGCTGGGCTTTTTAACCTTTTCTCAAAGGTCAGGTTTGCTAAACATTTGATTGTTTTTGTTGCTGTTCTTTGTCCAGTTTGCCCCCATCTTTCCTAATGCGTGGTGCCCAGAATGGGACACAGTACTCTAGCTGAGGCCTCATCCGTGCTGGCAGAGAGGGTAACCCCCTTTTTCTGGGTTACTTGGGAGCAGGCAACACTCACCGGTGTGCAAGGGCACCTAAGGTTGCTCACAACAAAGGAGATCCTGCGTATCCCAGTGATGACGTAGGATAGGTGGGAATCCTCTACCCACCCCTCTGCTGCGGTCCCTTTACTCTTAAAGGAATTTAAAACTGGCGGTGCCTCCACCTGGCTGGCTCCTGCACACGCTCAACAGCGGGCCTTGGGAGCTTCCAGGACTAAACTTAGTCTAATCATAATTATCTGTGACATCGCTCTAACTCAAAAATTGCAATTATGCAAACTCAACATCCAATATACTTAAATTAGTGCTAACACACTGTTACTTAACAAAGGAAGGCAATACGGCATAACAGACTGAAATTAAACATCACTGTTTTAAATCCACAGGGGCAGTCGAATAAATCAATTAATCAAATTAATTAATAAAAACAGCATACAGTAATAAATGATAAGTATCTAACTGGCATTTACACTGCCGCTATTTACCCCACCTCCGGAGTGTACACGCCCCTAGAGTTCAGAGCCCTGACCCCTTGCTGGCGTGGGTGCGCGTGAAGATCTGAAGGAGACAGCGCTCCGTGGGTTCAGTGTAACAGATCAGCCCAGGGTTCAAGCTGAAGATTTGGAGTTGGCCCAACCAAAAGTCTGCAGTGCTGGCCCTGCTGGAAGGGACTCTCTCTCTGTGTCTTCTCAGGTCCAGTCAAAGTCGCTCTGCTGTGCCCCTTCCTTTACCAGCCCTGCCCCAAACGGGAGGGCACTCACCCCACCTTCACTGCAGGCCCACCTCAGTCCCTACCCTGGCTTGGGCAATGCCACCAACCTCCGAAGCTCCCTGCTCCATCAAAAACTCCAGCAGCAGCATCCAGCCTCAGCCCCGCTCCTCCCCAAAACCAAAACGGAGTCCCCCACATGCTTTTTTTTTTCTGAGCTCCCTGGAAGGCAAAGAGTCTCTCTCTCCTTTTTCCTTAGGGTATCATGGGAGTTGTAGTCTCCCAGGATCTTCCCAACTGTCAAACTCGCAATTAATCCCAAGGCCCCTGAAGTACTGGGTGCGCACACATGCCCTACATGTGATTAACAGAAGTGTAGGACTGGAAGGGACCTCAAGAGGTCATCTAGTCCAGCCCCCTGCAGTCATGGCAGGACTAAATGACTAGACTGTCCTGACAGATGTTTGACCTGTTCTTAAAATCTCCAATGATGGAGATTCCACAACCTCTCTCAGCAGTTTATTCCGGTTTTTCCTGATGTCCAACCTAGACCTCCCTTGCTGCAATTTAGTCCATTGCGTCTTGTCCTGAGAGGTTAACGAGAACAAATTTTTCTCCCTCCTCGTAACAACCTTTTATGTGCTTGAAAACTGTTACCAGGTCTCCCCTGTGTCTTTCCTTCTCCAAACTAAACAAACCCAATTTTTTTTTTCAATCTTTCCTCACAGGTCATGTTTTCCAAACCCTTTAATCATTTTTCTCCATCTGTAGATTCTCTCCAATTTGTCCACATTTTTCCTGAAATGGCGCCCAATACAGCCCAGAGTATTAGCCTTTTTTGCAACTGCACCACACTGATGACTGTATTCAATTTGTGATCTGTGATAAGCCCTGGATCCTTTCAGCAGTCCTACCACCTAGGCAGTTATTCCCTGGTTCGTATCTGCGCGTTTGTTTTTTTTTATTTTTTCCCTCCCTAACTGTAATACTTTTCACTTCTCTCTACTGAATTGCATCTTGTAGCTTTCAGACCAATTTTTCCAATTTGTCAAGGTCGTTTTGAATTCTAATCCTGTCCTCCAAAGTTCACGTGACCCCTCCTAGCTTGGTGTCATCTGCTAATTTTATAAGCATATTTCCCACTCCATTATCCAAATCATTAAACAAAATAATAAATGACACTGGACCCACGGCAGACCCCTGCGGGTTCCCACTACCTACATCTTCCCAGTTTGACAGCAAACCATTGATAACTACTCTGGGTACAGGCTTTCAACCTGTTGTGCACCCACTTAAGGGAACCATGGTGTAGATGAAATGACTATAGTTTCCTTGTGAGAATGTCATGCTGGACCATGTCAAAAGCCTTACTAACATCAAAATATAGATCACATCTACTGCTTGCCCCACACCCGCTAGGGTAGTATCCTTGTCAAAGAAAGAAATTGGGTGGTTTGGCATGATTTGTTCTTGACAAAGCCTTGCTGGCTATTCCTTGTAACTCTGGTATCCTCTAGGTGCTTACGAACTGTAAGCAAATGGTTTAATTTGTTCCAGTATCTCTCCAGGTATCAAAATAACATCTGTACTTCCCTGGGTCCTCATTGTTTCCCCTTTTAAAGAGAGGTGTGACAGATGTGGCAATTTCTTGCAATACCTTTGGGACTTGGAGATCTCCCTGTATTACGTTTCTGTATCATCATGGTGGGCCAGAGATTACATGTAATTCCACGTGGGAGAGGGCCACAGCTCACCCCAGGAGCTAAGAACATTGAGGGGTTGAGAACGTAAATTCACGCAGGTTGTAAAACCTCTGGAGAGGTACCACCACCTGGCAAGGCTCGCATAGACTGGTTCAAACAGGATTCTCAAGAGGCCAACAGACAAAGAAAGGACTTTTGGGTAAATAGCCTGAGTTTAAACTGAGCCAGGGCCTGCTTTCTGATCCAGAAACTGGACAGGACCTGCTTTCCAAGGTGGCCCAGTCCTTCCTGGGAAGGGCTAGAGGACTTTAGCTTGCGGAGGCCCCAATACATGATGGGCGACCACTGTAAGCTTTTAGCAGGTGTGCAGGAATTTTTATTATTTAATATTTTCTCTATAGCGCTTTCACCTTCAGAATAAGTGTTTGCTTACCAAAGACTGTGTGGTGACATGTAACTGCTGGCAATTACAGCTGTTTGTAGCCTCTGGGGAGAGAGCAAAGCACAGATGCTGGCCTGTTTAGACAATCTGGCTTGCTAAAACAGCTCTGTGTAGGCAAGGAACTGTGCGGTCTGGGAAAAACTTTGGGCAGGAGGTGGAAGGACGCACGTCTCTGCCCAAGAGGGGAAGGCCGAGGTGCTGGGTGCCTAGAACGGGTGCCCTTGCTGGACCACAAAGGGGGAATATCAGTGCACGTGCTTGAAGTGTGACCATAGGTGCTGTCTGCCCTTCCCTAGCCCTCTGGGACTTCACCCGTCCTCCAGGAGATCTGAACGATACCCACAAATGGTTCCGCAATTCCTTAGGTGCCCTGCGGTGAATGGCCCCAGGCCCTGCTGGCTGTAGTACATCTAACCCACCTAATATTCTAACCCCTTCTTTCTGTGCTTTGCCATGTGTTCCGTCCCCCTTGTTAATGTTCAGTGTGGTGAGTATCCGGTCACCGTTTCCCTTTTAGTGAAGAGTGAATCAAAAGAGGCATTAAACACCTCCACCTCCTTGAGGTCCTCAGTCATTAGCTTTCCTTCCCTGCTACACTTTCCTTCCTCGTTTTCTTGTTCCTAATAGATTGATAGAATCTCCTCCTGTTGTCTCTTGTGTCAGTTCCTAGGGTAACTCATTTCGTGCCTTCGCCGTTCTGATTTTTCTCTCCACATTCTTGTGTTATTCTCTGGGATTCCTCCTTCGCAACTTGTCCAGGTTTCCACTTTCTGTGGGATTCCTTTTTGATTTGCGGGTCATTAAAGAGCTCCCGATGGAGTCACATGGGCCTCTGACTATTTGTCCTATCTCCCCTTCACATCTGGGTAGCTTGTTGTGCCTGTAATCTTGTCTGTGGGAAACTGGCCGCTCTCCTGAAAACCTTTTGCTCTTGGGCCGGGTCTACACTTAGCTCAGAATTCGGCAGCAGTCGACGGGAGTTAGGCCAGGTCTCCACGGCCCGCTCAGTCGTTCTGGATAGATTGGCAGAGCAGGAAGGCTGAGTGCAGCCACACAGAGGGCCCTCTCCAGGCTGGCACAGCCACTGTCAGCGTTCCCCACTGGGTCCCTTGCCGCAGCGTGCCCTGTGTGCTGGCGCTGATCCCAGCCCGCCCCATGCCCAGCTCTCGGCACAGCTGGGCATGGATAGCAGGGGGTGTGGGTCAGACGGGATTGGGGCAGGGACCACCTGCCCCCCACACCCCAGGGCTGGCTTGCAGTATGTGTGGAGTGAGGGAGCTGGGCAGGTGGGGGTAGAGAGAGGCAGCAAAGGGCCAGGCAGGCAGCTTGGCTTCTGGGGGATGTTGGAGCCACCTCTCCCCACTTGGCTGGGACCCTTGGTGTCCTGCCAAGATGCTGAATTCTCGCTGCCCGTCTGCAGGGAGCCTCCCGCCGTGGTTGGGGACAGGCTGCTCAGGTGCACGCTATCCCACCCCCGGATCTCCACTGTAAGAGTGGGGTGACCGGAGCCGCCCCCCGCTAGCAGTGGCTGCGGGGAGGCTGGCGCGTAGGTAGCACCCGGGGCCAGTGCAGCCAGGTCTGTCGCTGCTTGTTTCAGCTCTGTAACAATCAAACCTGGCTCTTTATCTAGTGCTTCCCATCAGACCTCCAATGGCGAAGGGTCGCTGTCACCACTTCCCGGCCGGGAAAACTGAGGCAGCGAGGGCAGCAGTGACTTTCCCAGGCTTACCCCGGGGGCCAGTGGCAGAGCCAGGAATAGAGCTCAGGTCGCCTGACTCCCAGTCCTGTGGTCTGCCCGCTGGGCCATGCTGCTCCAGGCACTGCCCCTGTGGCTGGCAGTGCTCCAGCAGGGCGGGGAAGGGGTGCGGAGCCTTGCAGCCCGTCTGTGTGAATCCTCCAACCCCTCGCCACATGCCCACTACCCCGTCTAGGCCCATTGCCCTGTGGGCACCGGCTGGGGAGGGTGGATCCCGGGGGGGCTCACAGGAGAGGGGATGCTGAAGGAAGAGCTTGCAGCCTGGTAAGGAACAGCCCTGGCTCTGTTCTGGGCTGTGAATTGACTCCATCCCTGGGCTCTTCCTCAGGCTTATGGTGTCGGCGGGGGCAGCCAGCCCCGCTCGGCTCCACGGTGGGGCCTGGTGTCTGGGCCCTGGAGTCGGCCTGCCCCAGAGGCAGCTGGCCCCGGAGGAGGTGGTGCTGAGCTGCTCGCATCCCTCCCCCAGCGACTCAGGCAGCAGGAGGGGCTCGCTCCCAAAAATAGCTGGGAAAGGCCTGGCAGAGTCTCCTGAGCTAAAAATACAGCGTCCTGCGTGCGCCGCGAGGTGCCTTACAGCCGCCAAGCCCCGGCAGGCAGGCAGGCGCTGTGCTCAGCCAGGCAGCTCTGGGAGGAGCCCTGGCAGGGCTCACGGCTGGCTCTGGAGGGCTCCTGAGGTGACTGAGGGTGACCAGAGGGCAAATGTGAAAAATTGGGATGGGGGAGGGGGTAATAAGGCACTTCTGTAAGACAAAGCACCGACTATTGGAACTGTCCCTTTCAAACCGGGGCAGCTGGTCCCCCTACTGCAGTCTGGCCCTGCCTCGCCCTGCTTAGGCTCTTGCCTGCCTAGAAACACGGGGGCCTGTCCATAAACTCCACATCACAAGTTTTGCGATGCTCGAGAAGCAAACCTGCTTGCTGGCGGGGCCTGTGCAAGGAGCCCTGGCAGCCCCCGGAGCCGCCCTCTCCTCCCTGCCCCGGCTGGGCAGCGCCGAGCTCTGTCCTGTCCGCAGGGCACGGCTCAGTCCAGGGGGCAGCCAGTGGTGCTGCAGGGGCAGGGTCTCTGCTGCAATCCCGCCAGGGTGATGGGGCGCTGCGGTGTCAGCGACGGGGCTGGGGGTGTCTCAGTGCCGGCTGGGGGGCGCTGCGGTGCAGGAAGAGGCACGAGTGACTGCTTCTGTTGTGCTGCTGGGGGTGGCTGGATGAGCCTGGCTGCTCCTGGCCCTGTGAACCCAGGAATTGAAGCCTGGGGTCCTTGGCTAATTTGCGATGGGTGTGGGCCAGCTCCCAGCCCTGCACTAAACTCCCCGGTTGCCTTTTTCGCTCCCGTTAACCTGATCCTCTCCCCCCATCCGCCGGTTCTCTCCTGGGCAGAGCTGTGGGGGAGATCCCAGCAGAGGATTCTCCGCCCAGCCTGGCTGGCAGACGCAGCCACCCGCGTGGTGGAGGGGACTATGCCTGGAGTCTCCCGAGCCCCTGTGGCAGCAGCTGGGGTTGGGGTGCCCCTGGGCGAGGCTCCGCTAGGGGCCTGGAGTCATGGGGAAGCTGCGCTGTGAGTGGCACAGCCACGACGGCTCTTCTGGACAGGGAGTTCGGGGAGGGGTGGGGAGATGGGTGTCTGGAACAAGCTGCCTGCCCTGGTCTGCTCAAGGGGCCTCAGGGCCAGGGGCTTATCCCTCGCTCTGGCCAGCGAGGTGAGGGGTGGCTGTGAGCTGCCAGTCCCATGGGGCCCCTCTTGCGCTCAGCGTCTCTTTGGCTTGATCTCCCAGCGCAAGCCACGACGCAGCTGTCCTGCACCCTAAGCCAGCGTGTGCCGGCCACTTCCCTGGTGGCTCGGGGCAGGGTCTCTGGTTAGCTCCCAGCCCGGCTGGCGTGAGCTGGCACAGGGGGCCTGGCTGCTGCTCTGTATCGCCAGGTTGGAACCGAACGAGAGGTGGCAAGCGCACCCCCGTCACTGCCCTCGCCTGGCGTGCCAGCGCTGCAAGGGGGTCAGCTCGGAGCTGGAGGACAGAGCATCCCCCACTGAGCTGGCGTCTCCCAGGCCTGATCTGCTAAGCTGGCAAAGTCCTTCCTCCTGGCGAGGGACCCCCGGCATGCCCCCCTCCCCGTTGTGGGCTGATCCTGAGCATCTGCCCTTGCATTACCAGCCACGCAGGAGGGAGCGAACAGCAGAGCAGGGAACGTGCACAGGGCTCCTGCCTGCCAGCCAGGCCTGGCTTTCTGCTCTGGTGGGCCGAGGCCTAGCTGGCATGCAGGTGACGCAGTGGTGCCGTCAGACCTGGCAGCTCCAGGGTTAACTCCCGGGGCACGTCTCTCAGTATGATTAAAGCCAAATTATTGAGATCGCTCTAATCCCAGCTGGGACGTGCTGTGCAGTCCCTGGGCCCAGCGCCTGTGCTCTCACAGCTGCTCTCCCCCACGGCCGCAAGGAGGGGCAGGCGCGTGCTGCGGCGAGGGGGACTGACGCAGAGCGGGGGCCCTTCGCGTGAGCCCCAGTCCGAGGCTGCGCTGCGCCCTGGAGCTGGGCTAGTGGTGCGAAGGGAGGGGAATTTGCTGCCATGTGAGTCGGCAAAGTCTAGGGCAAAACTGAGAGTGGGGCGAGCCGGGAGCAGCCTGAGCGCCCGCCCCAGGAGCGGCAACGGCCGGGTGATCTGTGGGTCCGTCAGGGAGAGGGGCTGTCCCAGGGTGCAGAGACCCCCCCCTCACACACACAGGACACAGGGAGCCGGGCTCACAGTCTGGCCAGCTGCTCTGCCCAGCTGGAGATCACGTCTGCTCTGCTAGGCTGCCCTCCTTTGAGGGGGCAGTGATGGGGGAGGGGGGTGAGCAGGGACGTGCATGCAGGGAAATGGGGTGTTTTAAGGGGGACATAGTGGGGCCCCGACGGTGGCAGGAGCACTGAGCCAGCAGTTGCATGGGCTGGCATCCCTGAGTGGCCCGTGCCCTGGTGTTGCCCGCCTGGCCCCTGGTTCTCGGTACAGCCTGGGGGCCTTGGCTCTTGCTTTAAGGCTGTCATCACAGCCACAGCCGAGGCTGCAGTGCAGAATGGCCCCAGAGGCCACATAATCCACAGGGCCACGGGCACAGGCTGCTCTGTGGGGCAGGGCATGAGGAAAGGCAGCCGGGTAGAGGGACTGGGACGGGTCTGAGCATCCAGGCTGCCTTTGGGAGGTGGGGAGGGCTGGGGAAGCAGCCCCCCCCTGGTGGGACAGAGGGCAGTCTGGTCTCGAGAGCGGGAGATGGGCCGGTGGCGGGGCGGCTGGAAGAGACGGATGGGGTGTGCAGTGGGAGGTGTTGTTCAGGGGTTGCGGCCGTGGGGGAGGGAAGAGAACAAGTCGGGTTGAGGTTGGGGGGGTGGCAAGTGGATGGGGGTGCTGGGGAGATGTCTGGGGGGGGCTGGCTCCCCTCCCCGCTCCATGGGCAGCACGTGGCCCCGCACCCCCTGGCAGCAAGCAGATCTGGCCTAGCTGAGCTAATCCTGTGAGCAGCGTTCCCATGGGGCCAGCCTCCCTGCTGCCACGGCAGCCCAGGAGCCCGTGTGGTGCTGCCTGGGCCTGGCACCCGGCCCAGTCCCCCCAGGGAGCTGTCAGCACCGTGAGGGGACGGCCCGGAAGGCCTGGAGCACTTCAAGGCCCATCCTGTGGGATTGGTTCGACAGAGCCTCCTGCCAACAGGCACCTGGGGTGCTCCTGTCCCTGCTTGCGGTGTGTGGTTCGCTTGCCGGCCTCTGAACAGCAGAGCCTTGAGATTGTTATTGTAGGGTCTACTCCCAACCAATTCTGGGTGGGGTTGTCACAGGGTGTGGCCTCGGTTCTCTTAGCCATCTCCCTGGCCCTCTAGCTTGCTGCGCCGGGGGCTGCCATTGGGAGGGATGGTTCCCCAGATGAGCCTCCACCGAAGAGCCACTGATGCGCTGGGAGAATGGCTGCCAGGGCCATGATCCTGCGTTTCCTTAGGGTGTCAGTCGCTGCAGCCACCTCTGGGGCAGAGCAAGGCGGTGACAAGGGGCACCCTGCATGGCAAGCGCTGTGGTGCCCCGGGAGCAGGAGGGGCCTGTCTCGGAGGGGTGGGAGGGGTCAATCCAGGGAAATGGAATGGCATCTCCCCCGGATGCCAGGGTTCACCCCAAGTCCTGGGGCAAGGGAGGGGGAGGGGGCGTGTGAGATGTGGGATGTAACAAGCCCAGTTGCCCAGGAGGGTGAAACGAGTCCGGGTGAACCCTCCGCTCTGCTCCCTTGGGGGGCCAGCAAGCTGGGAACCCGCTGGCGGGTGGGAGCTGGGAGGCCGTGCGATCCCTCTGAGTTCCCCAGCCCAGTCCTTGGGTCTCCTGTAGGCGCCTGTGCCCTTCCCCCCCGTCCTGAGCCATGCCGGGCTCTTATCAGCGGGCTCCAGACCTGCCCGGGGAGAGGCAGAGGCTGGGTCTGGTTGGGGAGGGGCCGGGTGGCGGGTGGAGATCATGGGCTATTGCTGGGGAGGAGGATTCCAGCTGGGGGGCAGGGAGAGGACGCTGGCTCTAGGGCTGCCTGGTGTCTGTGGGGCTGGCGCTGTTGGCAGAGACCAGAGTGCTCCCTCCCTCGGTTCAACCCAGGGTCAGAGCCCCCCGCCCGCAGATGGCACCGCAGAGTCTCGCTGCCACGCCACCGACCCCTCCTGCCCAGCTGCCAGGGGCTGGCTGGCCGTGCCGGCTGCTGCTGGGCGAGTGGGCTAGCTCCGTGCTCTGGAGTGGCTGCCGAGGTCTCTGGGAGGCACCCGGCCCCGTCAACAGCACTCCCGGGGCTGGGCTAGCAGGGGGCTGTGGGTCAGGATCGAGGGGCAGCGGCAGAGCGAGGGGAGCCCAGAGGCTGGGCGACCGGGGGCTGCGGGTTGGGACTGCGGGGAACCAGCAGAGTGGGGGAGCTCAGGGGGCTGGGGTAGCAGGGGCTGCATGTCATTAAAATAACCCAGGAAGACAAGCACGAAGCCAACGTGGGGAGGGGCCCCTGCCATGGGTGAGGCCGAGCTCTGGGTCAGGTTCCCAAAGTGGGCAGCTGGCTGTGGGGCCGGGCGCTCCTAAGGGGTTGGCCCTACGGGCTGGGGCGCTAGTCTCCAGCCGACTTGGGCTCCTGTCTGACCTGGGCACTCTCCTTGCTCCCTGCAGCAGAAGCCGACTCCAGCGTCTTCGCCTCCAACTCCCTGCAGCGGAAGAAGAAGGGGCTGCTGCGGCCGGCTCACCACCGGGCTAAGGCCCAGCTGCTGATTGGCCTGCCGCAGGATTTCCGGCAGATCTCCTCCATCATCGACGTGGACATCCTGCCTGAGACGCACCGGCGGGTCCGGCTGCACAAGCACGGCTCGGACAAGCCGCTGGGCTTCTACATCCGCGATGGGGTCAGCGTGCGCGTGGCCCCCCAGGGCGTCGAGAAGATGCCCGGCATTTTCATCTCCCGCCTGGTGAAGGGCGGGCTGGCCGAGAGCACGGGGCTGTTGGCCATCAACGACGAGATCCTGGAGGTGAACGGCATCGACGTGGCGGGTAAGTCGCTGGACCAGGTGACGGACATGATGGTGGCCAATAGCCACAACCTCATCATCACCGTCAAGCCGGCCAACCAGCGCAACAACGTCATCCGCAGCAGCAAGGCCTCGGGCAGCTCGGGCGTGTCCACGGACAGCACGCCCAGCCAGCAGACGCCCAGCCCCGCCTCCCAGTACCTGAGCCACTACAGCACGGCGGAAGGAGAGAGCGACGAAGAAGGCGACATCATTATCGAGAGCGACAGCGTGGCCCGCTACATGCCTGCCGGCTGCCCCAACGGCGGCCTCCTGGACAAGAGCTGCCAGCAGAGCGTGGCACTCCCCGGCTCCCTGCCCTTGGACAGTCACAACGGCAGCAGCCCGGGCAGGGGCGGGCGGGGGGGAAGTGTGCGGGAGGACGGCACGCTCCTCACCCTCTAGAACGCCGGCCCTCCCTCGGGCCAGGTCTTGGACCATCTCGGTGTCAGGCCTGGGGGGCCGCTCACCTGCCCTCCCCCCTCACGGGAGGGCCTGGAAGCCAGCCAGGCTCTGCCACTGCTGGTCTCTTCTCAGGCGTGGCCAGGCTGCGGGGCGCCCAGTCTCCGCCGCAGGAAGGGTGGCAGCCAGGAGTGGAGACATGGAAGCCCCCTTCCTGGGGGCTCTCCCACCCTCATGGGGATCCAAAGGGGGTGGCTTTGTCCTACTGCTCCCGTCCCCATGCAGACCATTTCCCCCCCCCCCGGACCAGATCCGCCCCTCCCTCTCCCCTTGCCTTCCAGTCAAGTGTTTTTTAATTGTTTTATGAAAATATGCATCATAAATTAATATATTGCGATGGGCCATTAAACCTTTTCTAGAAAGTGCTGGCTCTTCTCGTGTGCCCCGTCCCAGTGGGGCAGGTCCCCACAGCGGGGCCAGGGCTCAGGGCTTGGCCCCCCCAACCCCCCGCCCCGGGGCTGGGTAAATACAGGCAGGGCCTGCTCCTGGCCCTTGAACATGCGGCACAAGGAGGGGCTGCGGGCTCACCTGGCCCCTGTAGGGGCCTCCTGCAAGGAGGGGAATTGTTCCTCCCCAGCGCCCTCCCTCTCTGCAGCCGTTGGTGTTTCAGGGCAGTGACTGCCCCATACGTGCCAGGTAAGCGCTGCCCAACCTGCGGGCTCCACCCTGCACCCCGGGTCTTCCCCCCGCCGCGGCCTTGGCTAGCCCTGAGAAGCCCACGGGGTGCACGGCTCCGGGCTGGGCTGTCCCTGCCGTGCAGGCCTGCCGCCTTTTGAGCTGCAAGAGGGTTAACGCCCGTCTGCCAGGGCCTGAGGGGCCATACAGCTCGAGGGCACCGGGGGCTGCCCGCCACCCCTTCCCCCTCCCACCCGCCTCTCGAATATCCTCACTAATCAGTGTCCAGTGTCAACACCAATGGGGCACGCACCCCCCAGACCAAAATCACCTGTGCCACATGCTGCCCTAGAATGTGGCATCTGTGAGGTGCCCTTTGCCCCCCCCCCATCCCTGCACCACAGAAACACGGGGAAGGCCCCGGGCGAGGCCTGGCTGTGTCGCGCCAGCGCGGTGGCCCCCTGCCCCTTGCTGTGTCAGAAGGATACTAAAAATGCTCCGCACCAAGGGCTGCATGTGCCCCTGCGGGGCTGCCCCGTCTCCACTCACTGATCAAAGCGAGTCACGGCTTCAGCGCTCAGCAGGCAGGAGGCCAAGGGCCATAGACCCAAGCCTGCCTAGGGGCCGTGCACGGCTCCAGTGCCACGAGCCTTAGCGCTGTGCCTCACTCCCCTGTGCTCCCAGTACCCCCAAAACACCCTGGAGGGGCCCCCGTCCCCCTCACTCCACCACCTGCCCCTCTATTCTGCCGGGCCGCCAGTGGCCTGGCTAGCCCTGGGCTTGGTAGGGAATGACAGTGGGCCAGTGAGCGCTGGTTGGCATTGGCTTGGGCTGGCCTGGCAGGGGCCGGTGCCGGGCCAAGCGCTGGCTGGCAGGGGCTGGGGCCGGCTCAAGCACCGGCTGGCGGGGCGGGCACCGGCGGGGGATTCCCAGGCAGTTGCGCGGGGGAGCCCTGAGCACCCAGAACGGGCCAGCGAGGTGCAGGCCAAGGGCTCTCCCGCCCTCAGCCCAGCTGTGCTCAGCCGGCCCCTCGCTGGGCTTGGCCGGAGCCGCACCTGCTCTGGGCCCCTGGGGCTGGTGCAGCTCTATCGTTTCACCCCCTCCCCGCCATGGGGGTAACACAGCTGCTGTTCCCTGCCCCATGGAGGAGGCCATAGGCCATGGCTCCCAGCTGGCTCTGGGGCGGGCCCTAGGGCAGGCTGTGTGGCGTGCCCAGCTGCCTCCGCGGCAGGTGACAGTCAGCAACGAGCAGGGTCTGGCCCTGTCCTCAGGGAGACTCGGAGCCCTGCGTCTCACCCCAAATATGCCGCCTGGCCCCTTGGGGGCAGGGGGAGCTGCTTGTCTCCACCGCTGCCAGGGCCTGTCTCTGCCTGCTCGCCGAGCCATCGCACTGCGGCCCTAGCGGCTGTGGGCAGCGGGGCAGGCCTCAGCTGCTCCGCAAGGCCCGGAGGGGTGTGGCCGCTGGCCATCTCCTGTCTGTGCTTCGGGACCACCTGGGTGGGCTGGGACTGGCTTTGTTGGGGGGGCCGAACAGCACCCCATACAATGGGGCTCCGGCCAGGGCAGGGCTGTCTGCGTCATACACGAGCAATAATACGGGCTGGGTGCTCCCGGCCTGGCTGCAGCTGGGGAACGCCACCGCACAGGGCCCTCTGTGCCTGGCACGGCCACCTGGCCCCACCACCTACAGGCAGGCGCCAGCACCGTTCTGCTGCCCGGCCCTAGAGCCTGGTGCCAGGGGGCCGGCTGGAGCCTGTGTCACGCTGGTGCTGCTCAAGCTGCACGTGGCACTGAAACAGCCAGGCGCCCGCACGGCCTGAGCAGAGCGGGGTTGTTCCCAGCATTGACAGCACTTTTGGGGACACCCCTGGACTAATGGGGGGGGCCTGTTCTAACCCCGTTTCGCTCATACAAATATGGATTCACCTTCAGCAAACCCCTGCTTTTCCGTACGTGCCACTGGTGAAGGGTTTGATTTTGTGGCCCACTGGTCCACCACCTATGGGGACACAGCACTATAGTTTGGATGGCCTCCCCACTGTTCTCAGGGATAGGCTGGCTAGGGTACGGAAGACGGGGCTAGTCAAGGGGGGGAAGGTAAAAGGAAGGAAGATAAGAGCCCTCCTTTAGCGCAGTGAGCTGGTGAGAATAAAATTAACCAAGGAGACAAAATTCTTTCCTTTCCCAGCATTGGTGCTTAGGTGTGTGGGTAACAAGCAAGTGGAAGTGCTCATGTGCGCGTAAATTGGATCTAGTTAGTATTGCTGAAACCTGGTGGGAAGGGTCCCGTGACTGCCATGTTGAAGTCAAAGGTTAAACCCTATTTAGGAAGGATCGAGTGGGCAAAAGTGGATGGGGCTTGGCATTCTGTCAAAAATGACATTACCGGTCCCCGTGTCACTGGTAATGCAGAAGACAATGATCGTGAATGCATCTAGCGCAATAGCCTAACAGATAACGCACAAGGTGGGGTATTAGTTGGTGTCTGCTACAGCCCACCAAATCACACTAGGGACCAGCCTGCATGGTTCCTTGTGCACCTACCGATCATGTGTAGGAAAAGCAGCTGTGTGATCACGGAGCACGCCAAGCTGAGCGGCACACGCCAAATCCTTGGCATTTCTAAATAGTAAAAAAAAATTACAATTTCCCAACGCAAACAATGTTGCTTCTAACACAGGGGGATTCTGTATTAGACCTTGTCGGAATAGGTAAAGAGTCACAGAAGTAAAAATAAATGGTACAAGGATTCACGATTCGATCACATTTATAATGTACAAGCAATAAAGGCCACACCAGTGCTACATATACTTGGTGCGTCAAAGACGCCAATTTCACAAAACTAAAAACAATTAGGGGGCCAAATCACTGGGACGATAAGGTTAATCAGAACTATGTGAATTAAGAACACATTAGTCAATGCTCAAAAAAAGCCCCATAATTGAGGGAAAAGGACCTATTGATCAAACCTACCCGGCTTAGCGGGTAACTGAGGGCATCTATAAAAATACTATATAACAAATGGACGAAGTGGGAATTGTAGAAAATTGATAAAGGAAGCAAAGTTCCACAAGGACAATGAGGAGTTTTTAAAGTAAATTAGGAACCAAAAAAATAGCCTAACAAGGGTATTAGTATATTACTAGCTGGAACTAGCAGCATTATTACTAAGAATGCAAAAAAGGAAGCCATGTTCAATACATATTGCTGTTCTATGGTTGAGAAAGACATGCACGCATCATTGGATAATACTTTCCATGCCACTGCAATTGCAGGATGCGAAGCAGAAACTACGAAAGTAATTTTTAAATCAACAGTCAGTTAATTTGCATCCCTGAGTTTTAAAAGAGCTAATTGAGGAGCTGGCTGGATCCTTAATGCTGAGTTTCAATACGTCTTGGACCACCAGGGAAGTTCCAGAAGACTGGAAAAAGCTAAAGTGCCCATATGTCAAAAGAGTAAATAGGACAACCACAGTAATTATAGGCCTGTATGTCTGATCTCAATCCCAGGCAAGATACTGGCACAGCTGATACAGGACTTGAGTTAATAAAGACTAAACGGCGAGTAATTTAATTAATGCCAATCAACATGGCTTTATGGAAAATAGAGCCTGTCAAACGAACTTGGTATCTTTTTTTGATGAGAGTAGAAATTTGGTTGATAAAGGAATTGCACTGATGTAACGTGCTGAGATTTCTCTAAGGCATTTCACATGGTGGCACATGACATTTTGATTAAAAAACTAGAACATATAAAATTAACACGGCCCACAGTAAATGGATTGCAATCTGGCTGAGTGATTGAAATGAAAGGGTACATCACTGAATGGGTGTGTTTCCACTGGAATTCCAGAGGGATTTGTTCTTGGCCCTTCATTTGCATTTAACATTTTTATTAATTATCTAAAAGAAAACAAAATCATCACTGATAACATTCATGGATGATGCAACAATTGGGGGGAGTGGTCAGTAATGATTCAGGGCTCTCTGGAGCGGTTGGCAAGCTGGATGCACGCCATTAGGTGTTTAAATGTAAATATATTCATCTAGGAACGAAGAATGTTGGCCATACTTACAAAATTGGGGGGTGGGGTGGGCTCTGTTCTGGGAAGCAGTGACTGAAAAAGATTTGTGGGTCTTGGTGGATAAACAGCTGAACCTGAGCTCCCACCTGGACACTGTGGCTACAAGGGTTAATGCCACCCTGGGAGCAAAGTAGAGAGGTTATTTTACTTCTGCATTTGGCACTGATGAGATACTAGGCCCAGGTCTGGTACCCATGATTCAAGAAGGGTGTTGATAAATGGGAGGGGATTGAGCCAAAAGCCACAAGACCAATGAAAGGATTAGAAACCTGCCTTACAGTGATAAGTCAGGGAGCTCAAGCTAGTTATCTTAGTAAAGAGGTTAAGGGGTGGACATGATTACAGGCTATAAATACCTACATGGGGAGCAAATATTTAATAATGGGCTCTTCAGTCTAGCAGACCAAGGTATAACACGATCCAGTGGCTGGAAGTTGTACTTAGACACATTCAGACTAGAAATAAGGTGTAAATTTTTAACAGTGAGCATAATTAACCATTGGAACAATTTACCAAGGGTCACGATGGATTCTCCATCACTAGCAATTTTAAAATCCAGATTGCATGTTTTTCTAAAAGCTCAGCTCTAGGAATTCTCTGGGGGCAGATCTCTGGCCTGCATTACACAGGTCGTCAGACTAGATGATCGCGCTGGTCCCATCTGGCCTTGGACTGTAACACTCACATTCTGGTTCTCAGCGACCCACCCAGGCCAGCTGGCTTTCCTGCTGCTTTTCTAACTGGTCCACCAGCTCGTCTGCCGTCTCCCTTTCCTGAAGCCATCTCCTCAGCCCTGGTAACAGCAGGGCCCCAGCAGCAGACAGCTGTAACGCAGCCCCCTCCAGCACAGGCCTTAGCAGCAATGATCTCCCTTCGCAGGGCACTGCCCTATCTGCCCATGGCACAGGGCCCTGCCTCTCCCATTCTCACATGCTCTGCTCAGGGCACAAGACTGTAGATCTACAGAAACCAGGGGCAGCTTCCATTCCCGCTCCTATCCCCGGGCCCATCGCGCCGTAGGCTGGGCAGCTCTGCCAGTGCAGCAGGAACCCGTCACTCTCGGAGCCAGGTTATTTTACTCTCACTAGTAAGCTGCCAGAGGGGCGGGTGTGGGGCAGAGATCGGTGCTGAGGAAGGGGGCCGTACTGACTGCAGGCCGTGGTGGCAGCACTCCCAGCCAGGGTTGGGGGACCCACGCTGAAAACAAGCCAGGTTAGGGGCTGCACGCTGACACACTGGCACCTTAGCATCCTCTGTGGGAGGGCGAGCAGCCCATGCGGCAGGGGAACGAGACAGCCGCAGGTATGATGCAAAGGCCACTGGCCACCACTGCTGAGGGGCTGGAGTCAGCTGGCCACAGGGAAGGTGGAAGTCTCCATCGCACACCCATCTCTCTCGCCCTTTAGTGGTGCTCACGGGCTCCTGCACCACACAGCCTGGAGCCCTCTCCCCAGCAGCTCATCCCTCGCCTGAGGCCAAACCAGCTAGCCCAGCTGGGAGACCGGCTAGGGCAGCATGCGCCAGGGCTTGCACATCACATGCCCTTGCCTCCAGCAGCAAGACTGGGCTAGCCTCAGGAGACAGCGCACACCACAAAGGCCTGGCCTGGCCTTCCCCTCCCCAGCCTTACAGGCTTTTAGCTGCTGCTCCTCCTCTGCCAGGAGTTTCTTTCCTCCACGGCCCACAGCAGGGCAGCCGCACCAGCAACCACTCAGAGTCCTGGACCGGCATAGCTCCACAGTGTGGTGACAGTTGCCCATACCCCTAAGGGGCTGGTTCAGCCACCAGCAACAGCTGGAGGCATCCCTGCCTCTCCCCTATGCAGCAGGCAGCTCAGGGCGCACAGTGCGGCTGGACCAGCTAGACCCAGCCAAGGGACTAGTCCTGGCCAGGGCCAGCTAAGCCAGCTTCCCAGATGGCTTGTGCAGCTGGAGAACAGCAGCATCTGGTGCCACATGTGCACACAGCTGGATCACGAAGGAACATGAAAGACGCAGGCTGCCCCAGATCCTGCCCCTGGCCCAACTCCCGATGAGCTCCCCCCTCGGCCCCTGGATCCCAGAGCAGCACCCAGTGGGCTCCCCTCTCAGTCCCACTGCCCACACAGCAACCTGCCAGCCAGCCGGCTGAACCCCTCCCCACACACACCTATTGCACACAATACCTACAAAACCCTTTATTTAAAAGCTGTCCAACACCTTCCCTGCTGGGTCCCCAAGCTCCCCTCCCCATCCCCCCAGGCTACCCCAGTGCCAGCTCCCAGCTGGCAGGGACAGGATCCCCACACCTGCTCACCTTGCCCCTTCGCTCATCTTGGGCTACCCAGGGTCCCTGGCAGGCAGGACAAGCTGCAGCTGCAGGGCTGCATGATAGGGGTGGCCATATCAAAGACGCACCATACAGCATCCCAGTGTGGGGGTTGGGGGAGGCCAGGGGCTGGCGCTCAGGCCTTGCTGTGCACCACCCTCTCCGGCAGGGGAGCTGGGACGTTGCAGGGTTACGCTCAGACTCTCCCAAGCGGTAGAGTTGCCGATCTCCCCGCCTTAAGGGATCTCCCTCCAAATGCCCCCTGCAGCTCTCAGCTGCAGCCCGCGAGGCAGCCGGGCGGGAGAGGGGGTGCTGGGCACAGAGCAGCACAGGAACGGCCACTCCTGCTACCCCACAAACCATCTCTTCACGTGAGCGAGAGGCTGAGTGAGACCAGTCGTGCAGAGCGCGGGCGTGGTTCTGCCAGGGAGGCTGAGCAGCACGGACCAGGCCAGCTGCTTTCCAAGCAACACTGCACAAAAGGTTCTCCTCAGGAGCCCGCCACACACTGGGCCCCGCCTTGAAGACAATGGCCCCAGGTGGCACCCCTAGGATTTGTTGGGTGCCGTCGCCCAAACAGGCCCAGCTTCTCTCTGCCCAGGGCTGGCTAGGCTGCGCGGCATCAGCTGGGCTGTGGGATCCACCAATGCAGAAGCTGCTGCAGCAGCCAGTGAAAGCAGACGGAGTTTGGTTTCCCTCCCCCCACCCAAGGATCGGAGCTGCCGGGAGCCCCCAGCAGAGCAGCAGGTTCACGCACAGTACAAGGCTCCCACTCATGAGTCCAGCTTGATGAAGACTTTGGGCCGGGAGAAGATTTTGAGGGCCTCATCAATCTGTGACAGCTTCTTCTCCAGCTCCACTCGCCTCTTCTGAATGCTCAGGGTGTCAGCCCGCACCGGCAGCATAACCAGGTCCTTTACCAGCTGCTCCTGGCCTGCAGAGGGAAGGGGGCGGGTGAGAGCAGGCCCGGCCAAGCCTCTCCAGCTCTACCGCTAAGCCCTGGCTTTCAATCCCCAGAGACTAACTAGGCATTATGCAATCCCCTGCGGCAGCCCATCAAGCAACCTGCAAGAGCCATGTGCACAGAGGCAGCACAGTGCAGAGGGAGCCCCTCGCTAAGTGCAACTACCCTGGGACAGTGTCCCCCTCCAGGCATCGCACTGCAGCAGGACCTTCGGCTGGAGGGAGGGGGGATGGTCAGGCGTGCATGACATGCAGGGTGGCCAGGCCAGGGCTGGGAGTCTGCGCCTGGCCTGTCGGGGAGGGAGGACTAACAGCACTAGAGCGCTCCGGGGAGCCGGGCTGAACGGTGAGCTAGGACTTTCTATCGCCAACACTGCGGCTTCTGCGAAGAGCAATAACCCACGGCTGAGGCCAGTGCGGCAGTAAGCGGAGCCGTGCCACCTTACAGCATGTGCCACTGCAGAGCAGCACCCGGCTCGTCTCCCCCCACCCGTCTGGGGAGGCCTCTCCCGCAGCAGCGAGTGGTTCTGTTCCCCTTACTCTCTTTCAGGCTGTTGAGGGTTTCCAACCGCTTGCTCTCCGGCATCATGGTGTGATCCGGTGGCATGTCAGGGTCGGGCAGGTTCCGCTGCCGTTCCTCCATCTCCCGGCGCCAACGATCCTTCCGCTCCAGTAGGCTGCCGAGGGAGGAGGGGCTGTCAGCACGCGGCCAGGGGAGGGATGCAGGCAGGGCCGGATGCATGGGGGCAGGAAAGGACACTGGGCAAGGTTCATATGGGATGAGCAGCCAGCCCTGCCCAGGGAGTGGGATGGGTACCAGCCTCACAGATCCCGGCCCAACAGGACTCTACTTGTCACCCTACTGAGTGACCAATAGCCCTGGAGACAACAGGCCTCGTCTCCCCACAGGCCTGGCACAGCACATGCAGTGCAGGCTTCCCACACACCACGCTGCCAGCAATGGCTCTGAGGGTGATCCGGAGGGATCAGCCCCATGGCGCCATCACTCAGCCCTTCAGCTCTGGGACCGCCAATGACTGGGGTGCTTTCAGGATGTGCAGGGACTGGAGAGCGACACCCAACTCACTTCCCATGGGGCAGCACACAGCAAGCCCTGCGCTGGGTCTGGCCCAGTGAGAGGTTCTGTGTCCTGTTCCCAACGCCCGGAGCCAACCAGCTCCCCGCCTTTCAATGAGACGGAGGCTCCTAAGTCACTTGGCACCCAATCCCAGCAGGGTTGGGCATCTACAAGTCAACGGGAGGGCTGACGCTCAGCTCCTCTGATAATCACTTCTAGCCACAAAGCTGCATTGTGCGGAGCTGCCAGGCCACGCTCCACGGCCTTCCCCAGAGCAGCCAGGCAGCCCTGGTGTAGCTGCACCGCACGCAGCAGCTTCGCTGGGAATTTTGTTTGACCCTCTTAGGCCAAGCTCATCACGGGTGTAACAGCCCTGACCACGGAGGTCACTAAGTACAGCGACCAAGAAAGCGGCCGGGCTCGGAGGGAGCGCGGGCTGCCAGGTAACAGAGCAGCACACGCTCAGGACACCATGAGAGAAGTCCTTGCTGTTCAATGCACAGAGCAGCAAGTGGATGTGGGCCGGAGGGAGCCCAGCTTGTTCATGCCAGAGGCGTTGGCTAGGCAAAAGCCTACGTACTACTGGGGCACGTGGCCCTTCTGCTTGGTGTTGTACTCTTCCTGCTCCCGGCGCTTCTGCTCCAGCGCCTCGGCCAGCGACTGCAGCGAGCGCGAGCGCCGCAGCTGGGCCTGCTTGGCGGTCCGGGCGTTGTGGCTGACAAAGTCGATGCTGGAGCCTTCTACCTGGAGCTGAAAGGAAAGTGGGCAGCATGAGGGGCCAGGGAGCAGCAATCCCTGCACACAGCACCGTGCCTTCGGATGCTGGCGGGAAGGAACCCGTGCCAAGCAAGACACAGGAGGGACACCCAAGTGCCAGGAGCCCCCCGGGGTGTGGAGTCAGCGGGAGGGCCATGCAGTCTCTCACCTTGGCATTGGTGCTCTGTGCTCCTGCAGCCTCAGCGTCTGTCACCGCTCTCGTTTTGGCAGGGCTGGGCGACAGCGACCGGCGCGGCTGGACCCCTGAGCCGCAGCGGGAATACGCCCGCAGGAATTCCCGAGACTCCGGGCTGGGCAGGGGAGAGCTCTCCTGCAGAAGGCAGACGGACACTACTGCAGGGCCAAGGAAACCACATGGCGAAGCCCCTTGGGACCCAGGAGTTCCATGGCCGGCAGGGGACCCCAGACCCTGCTGCCACATGCCAGGGGACATTCTCCTCAAGGAGGCAGCCAGCAGAGGAGATGCAGGGCCAGATCCTGCCGGTGTAAATCTGCATTAGGCCATTGAATTCAGTGGAGTGGCACTGGAGCACGAGAGGAATTTGCAGGAACAAACCCATGGGCTGCCAGTGAATTTAACACAGCAACACACAGTGTTAAAGCCAGGCCAGGGTTCACACTGCAACTGGCTGTGGCAGGAATGAGAATGCCTGTGTGACAAAGGGAATTTTCTGTAATCTTTTTATGATGCCTCTGCGTGCCTCAGTTTCCCTCTGTACTTTGCATTGCCACCCAGTGGCTGCAACAAGGGTTAAATCTGCTCCTAGGGCAGGGCAGCAAACATGAGAGGTGTGTGTCTGGGGTGGGAGGAAGAGGGCGTGGCTCCATATCCATGGAGGATCCAAAACAACAATGGGATCAAACGACTGACACCTAGCATAGGAAATCTCTGGCCAGAGGAACATGTGACCGCCGTGTGGGTCGTCAGGGAGGGGAGCCATGTGGAAATGAATCCACAACAGCATGGCTTGCTTAGTGGAACAAGGGCTTGGCCAGAAAGACAATGTCTTAACCTTTCCTCCTCTGTGCTGACCTAAGGACGTCCTCTGCTGCGTTCCACAATAAACCCAGCTCTGCTGTGAAAAGGCTGCCTGGTGTCCCTGCGAGCACTCGCTGAGAGCACTGCGCCCTGAGGGCAGTACAAGCCTCCCGCAGGAGTCTGGATGGGCTGGATTTGCAGCAGGGAGCCATGGAGAGACAGGAGTCGCAGGTGCCTGAGGGCTGGTTTGGAGACCAGAGGCCTGTCCTGTGGAACCACGTGGGTCCTTTAGGCCTGGCCGTGGTAGACCCGGCCCTGTGATTCTAACAGCCTGTTAAAATGCTGGGAAACCTGGGAGATCTTGAAGTGCCAAGTGTCCATAACACACAGTCACACTGGGTGGGTCCGAGCCATTAAGAGCTCCATGGCCCTCTGGACAGGGGCACATCCCGCGGAGTGGGACAGCACAGGCGCCATGAAATACATGGCGTGGACTGGCCCAATTCCTTGCAAAAGGGCTCCCATGCTGCAGTAGGCACAGACTGCAATGGCAGCTTTCTCAGCGGTGCCTCAGAGATCCTTAGTTTGCCACCTCACGGCGTTGGAATGCCCTGCTCTCTTCATGCTAACAGGCACTGCTCATGCCCATCTGCTGGAGCAGCCAACTGCCATGGGGGCAGCTTCTGACCCCATCCCACGCCAGTCACAGAGCAGAAACCTGGTGGGGATTCCACCTCTCCCCAACTTGGGCAGTGGCCAGATTCTGTCATCGCGGTGAGGCACCTTTAACCAGAGGTTAGCCACCAGTCTCCTTGGCCAAGCCCGGTATTCCTGCCTGGTCCATGGCTCTCACCTCCCCCACCCCCCACTCCACACTCCCGTCCCCTGGGCTGCTGGAGCATTGAGCAGGGCTCTTCAGAGCTACGAGGGTCTCCCTACATACCCCAATCGAGACAGCAGCACCAGAAGTGCCATGCCCGGTATCTGCAGGACACGCCGACGGGGCTCATGCTGCTGGGGCGATGGGCCGTGAAAGGTAAGGGGCAGTGGGCAGGTACCTGCAGCTTGGCCTTCACCTTGGACTCCACGTTCTCATACTTCTGGGACTTCCACAGCGCCTTCACAGGTTTGGCCTGGCTGTGTTCCCGGGCCAGCTCCTTCTCTTTGCACTTCCTCTGGATCTCCCTCATCCGCCTCACATTCTCCTTCTCATGGTCCTTGGACTCCTTCCCTGCACGCCCAGGGGAGACGCAGCTTTTATCCCAGGACCATGCAACAAACCCTCCCAAGCCATAAGTGGGTCCCCTCAGCCTCTGCTGCCTGAGCTACTCCATTCGCTGCAAACAGCAGCAAGCTCTTATCCACCCTGTGTGCCAGCCTCGGGGGCAATAGACTCGTAGCCACTGAGCACGTAAAACACTGGCTTTTCTGGAATGACGCAACCCACCCCCTGCAGCTGGCCTCAGAGCAGCGCAGACACGCGTCACAGAACCGATCCGTAGAGACCAGGAGACTCCCCCACTCACAGCTGGACGTGGGACTAGCTTTCTAGTTTGGGGTCACGTGGAGACCAAGCGACAGGCTGCCTGTCTCTCTCCCTCCACGGTCTGACCCCCCCTGCAGGCCAGGGCAATGCTCTAACTCAGCATCCTGCAGCACACACCATCTCAACACCCCAGCACCCCCTTCCAGGGAAGAAAACCACTGCCAGTCATTCCTGCCTCGGGGGAGAGTTGGGATGGGAACCGCTGGCCCTTCTAGGGTTGGGAGTGTTAACATCATGAGACTCCACATCAGAGCCATCTCGCCTGAGGGCCAGCCGGACTGATTCACAAAGATCAAGGGGCCAAAACTGATACTTTAGGGCAGATCCTCCGTCCTCGGATCAGGTTGCAGAAATTACCCTCAACCCTCCTGCTGGGGATTCCAGCCCTTCCCCGCCCCGACAGAGGAGCTCTCTGCTGACATAGCCAGCTCCCACCCCGTCCTGGCAGAGGAGTCATGTTGGGACAGACAGTGGTTGGCGCGCTGCACGCTGCACAAGTGAACGCATTCTCCAGCCAGAACCGGTTCAGAGATTCCAAGGCCAGAAGGGACCCTCGTGATCATCCAGTCAGACCTGTACAAGACAGGCCAGCCCCTTCCCCAACAGAATTGCTAGAACAGATCTTTCAGAAAATCTCCAGTCTCGATTAAAACTTGCCAGGGATGCAGAATGACCTTTGGTAAATTGTTCCAATGGTTACTTACCCTCACCGTTAAAAATGTACACCTTATGTCCAGCTTTCACTTCCAGCATTAGACCTCTCTCTGCTGGACTGAAGAGCCCATTATTAAATATTTGTCCCCCATGTAAGTACTTACAGACTGTCAAGTCACCCCTTAACCGTCTCCTTGGCTGTTCTCAACTTCTCTTCCTCTCCCAGGTTCCTCTGGTGGCTGTGTGGGGGAGCAGACCCCTCCTTTGCAAGGCACTCCCCATAGCTGTTCTCATTACCCACGTGCCTGAATAATCACCTTGAATCTACTTGGCTCTTGGCCTCCATGACATCTTGTCACAGTGAGTTCCACAGGCTAACCATGTTGTGTAAAAACCCACTTCTTTTCATCAGCGCTTAAGAGTGGTGCCTCTCGATTAACCACCATCCCCTCAGTCTTGAGTCCGTGTAAACAGAAGCGCTCGATTTGCTCCCAGACAGCCCCATAGCCTGTCCTCCACCAGCAGGTCTTCTGGTCACACTGCACACTCCCACACTTTCCACTCTTCACAGCCCCAGACAAAGGCCATGCTGGAGTCAGGTGAGGCCACGACCTCAAGAATCCCAGGATAGGGACACTGCTCCCATCGCAGCATGCCCAGAGCCAATCCGCTCCCGCAGCAAATCCAAACTGTTGCCCCCCGGTGGCTGTGGGATGTGGTGGAAATCCCCAACCCTAAGCCCTTGCCACTCTGTCCCTTTAAGGCATTTGCCCTGCCCTTAGCCACTGTCAGCTACAGCTGTTCAGTTGCACTTACTTTTCAGAGGCGGCTCCCTGTAGAGAGAGATCCCCTCCAGTTGCAGCAAGACCCCGACCGTCCCCTTCTGCCCCTTCTCCAAGATGTCCTGACCATTGGGGCGGATACGTGGCGCAGGATGGGCAGGACGGGCACTGTAGCAGGTGGGATACAGGCTGGGATCTGGGGCTAGAGGGCCAGAGAGGAAGTCCAGCTTCAAAGCATTCCCTTCCAGCCTCCCTCGAGCTACAGAGAGACAGTGTGAGAGTTAAGATGTGCAGCACCACCCCGTCGCTTTCTCTCTTCTCACCCCACGCTTGCTCCGGGCTAGCCCCATCCTGGCCATGGCAACGTCAGATGAGGCTGGAGAGCCCCCTGGCCTACTCAGCCCACCTTCTACTAACTTCCAGCCAGCTGGGCAGGACCCCTTTGCCTCTCTTTGATGCTGCTCCTAATGTCAGCCTGGTTCTGGCACTGGAGCCAACGGGAGCTGGGAGCGCTCAGCACCTCAGAGGATCCAACCTTCTTTGCAGGGTGAAGTGGACCCATTCTGTGCCCTTGGGAGCAGAGTGTGTCATCTCTCCAGGACTGCCTGCCTGCCCGCACAGGAGTACTTGGGGAAGCTATGTCAATGACCAGCCCTCTGGGCTGGCACACAGCGGCAGAGCCCTCAACAGGCCCTCACGCTGACCTGTCCAAGGATCCAGCGACCGTGCAGCAAAATGGGACTGCGAAGGGAAGACCTTAACGAGAACAATGACTATGCAGGACCCCATCCCTGCTCCGTGCTTCGCCGGCACTCACCTGACAGGGGGTGTTTGTAATAGTCCGGGAAAAGTGTGGGGTCGGGAGGGATGGGTCCTGAGATCCTGGAAGGCCCCTCAGACATCCTGGCCACGGCTCTGCAGCTGCAACCGACATGCGGACACCACTGAGAACAGAAGCCAGCTGGATTTTTCCTGGGAATCATTTACCGACCACAGCAAATATTTCAAATACATCCGAGTCCTTGCTCTTTGCGAGAGAGAGACTAGGGAAAACACGATTGCCCTGCAAGCCGGGAAACACCACTCCCATCTGGACACTGATCAAGCCACAGGCATCACTCGGGAACCCCCACCAGGTAGTGACTGACCAGCACCCCCACCAGCAGTGTCCGTGGTTGCTGTTGTACCCTGCTGAAGCTGGGAGTGAGCGACAGGGGATGGATCATTCGATAATCACCTGTTCTGTTCATTCCCTCTGATGTACCTGGCACCAGCCACTGTCAGAAGAAAGGATGCTGGGCTAGAGGGACCATTGGTGTGACCCAGTATGGCCGTTCTAATGGTATCTCCCCTTCGCCAGAGTCTCCTCGCTTGGCTCACATGCACTCACAATGGAGTTACCGTGCAGCTCTGCTCTGCAATGCAGCTGTAACAACAGCCCCTTCTCACTCCTCAGGAAGCTGAGTTGCTCACTGCAGGGACTGCGAAAGCCACATGCTGCTTCGGGGAACGAGAGGGTTTCTCTCTGGGCCCCATCAGCAAAACGGATAGCCACGATCCAAGCTCAGGGTGTGTGCATGTGTGCAGCCTGCTGGAGACAGTGGGAGGGGTTCTCCCTCCGGACTTGGGCTCCGCAGGCTGCCTTGGGGCTTGGCCTGCCTGCGTTCCACCGGAGGCCACTTTGGCCCCTGCCACAGCCCTGAACGGGCCACGAACATTGTCGCTTAAAGCCTTAGTTCCTGCTATGCTGGTCCTCTAGGGGTGCAATACTCAGGCCTCCCAATTAGTGCACCTAGCATCCCCATTCCAGGAAACAATGCATAAGGAGGAAAATGTCCAGCCAGACCCTCAGATCCCAAGGAAGGGGCCGGTCTGGCAGTTATCAGTTAGGGAGATTTAATGCAGTCAAACACAGACCCAGGATGCCATTTGCACATCCACTCTTCAGGGCAGAACCCTGGTCACATCCGCACTTGCTGGTTTCCTTTAGCCCCCCGACAGCCAGGGAGGCATCAGATCTCCAGCACAGGGGCAACCAGTAACTCTTCCTTTGCAGCACTGAAGGAAGCCATTCAGAGAACCCCTGAATAATGGGGGACATGTGCTCCCTCACTGAGACTTGCTCCCCACTCAGAAAATCATAATAATAAACTGGGTCAGGCCAGAGCTGAGCAGTGTCATCTCCCCAGGATTTTGGGAGAGCTGAAGGTGCACTGCACCTCCTCAGGATCAGGCCCTGTTCCTGAATGGCAGCGTTCCTGAGGCTCAACAGTTCTGACGGACAGGAAGATTCCTTCCCACCAACCTTGTGTCTCAGCACCATTGCGGTGTGATGTGCAGCAGCAGGGAGACCACAGAGGCACTTCAGGGACAGACAAAGTCCATCAATTCCATTTACAAGCCAATGAATTATTGATAGAGTGGGGATAAGAGAGCCTCTGACGCTAATGGCTAATCCGCCTAAGCCTCCCTGTCACCATCATGGAGGTAAAGCTCTTACTGGAATGAGAATCATTAGCAGAGAGCTAATTATTCATCCCCCAGGGGCTAATGCAGAGGTGACAAACGTGGTGACAGTTACATGTCAGTAAGGGCTTGTTGACACATTAAGCTATTCTAGAATAGCTATTCTGGAACAGCTCCGTTTGTGGATGCTGCTACTCTGGAATAAGAGCGCCTTGTTCCAATTTCACTTGATCCACTTTCAAAATTTTGGCCCACAGGGTCTGACTGTCAGCCTTCCCCTCCTGGTAAGGTCACTAGTTTGAACAAATCCCTGTGCCATAAGAAAGCCATCAACACGCACACAGTCAGAGCAAAGCAAAGGCAGCCACGTGCCATTATCAGCTAAACCCTGTGGAAATCAGAGAGAAAGATCACGCAGCACCAATAAAACATTTGTCACAGAGATTAATGCAAAAGAACAATGAGCAGAAGTACGTTTACAGCCTGTTATGAAAGACATACTGCAGTGAATTCTGGCGTGCACAGGCCCGAGGCTAGGAGGAAGCTGCGATTCAATTCGAGGTCTGTAATAGTAGCAGCAGGGCCTCCAGTGTGAATTCAAAGGCCCATTTAAGATCTATCCTGTCTTTCCCTTTCTAGTCTCTCTCGATAGGATTGGAATAGATGAAGCATTTGCTGTGCAAACAGCCTTCCAAATGAGGCAGGGTGACGTCCACTGCCTGGAATGCTGGATGGACTGGTGGCAGATCACAGAGGAAAAGGGCAACGAAGTGCCCTTGGAGCTGCTGGCATTACACCTAGAGAGCTATTGCAGAGGACACAGGACAGATTCAGAGCCAACAGGAGAGGCACTCTACATCACAGGACTCTGAGCCAACTCCAGTGGTAGAAATTTCCCCAAGTTCAGCGACAGCAGGAGCAGGCCCGAGGCCATCAGAAAGAAGTTCTGGGTGGGTTTGACGTGGGAGCAAGGGAGCTAGGATGTGGCAGGAAAAGCAATTGGCAGGAGAGGTGGGATGGGAAACCGCCATCCTCTGCCAGTGGGGGCTTTCCCAACCCCTTCGGTGTCTAAGTTACACCTGATGTGCAATTCGCTCCACTGCTCAGAGCCCAACAACTCCAGCCTCGTGTGTACAATTCCCAGTGGCTGCTCCATGCAGAGAGCAATAGGACAGGTGAGAACTCTGTCTTTAACCACGTTCTGTGGGAAGTCAGTACTGGCAAGAGATGTCCACTGCAGCCATCGATACTGCAGGCCTCATTGTACCCTCTGCCCTACCACGGGGCCTCAGCCTTCAGTCTTCAAGGCCTGTTTGCAGAGAGGCTGAGGAGCAGACAAAGGGCCAGTTACGGCCAATTGTGCTGGTGGCTTTTTCATGGGGGACATCTGTTCCCTAGGAGCTAGGCAAGTCTCCACACACAGCCTGAAGGAACAAAGCCAGATCAGCTCATATGTTCCTTCCAAGGAGCAGAAATTACACTGTACAGCAACAGCCTAAAACAGGAGGTAAACTGGGCTCTCCTCCAAAAGGGATGGCAGGAGGGTTCTGCGTCTGGTGCCTCGAGAGGATGCTGAGCTGGGAAGGCAATGTTCCAAAGACATGGGGGTTGGGGTTCTGGGGGCAGAGCTGGTAGGATAACGTAGGTCAAGGTATGCAGCTTCCATCATCTTTAACACAGGGTGCACCCTGCTGAGATTACCAGGAGCCAGCATGCAATGATCCATCTGCTTGGATAAAAATGGAACGTTACATGCTGGGATCTGTCGTCTAGCTGGCCCACACCTCTCCTAGAAGAGATATGGGAAGGGGCTGCCCTGGGAGCCCTGCTGAGTTCCTATTGCAGCTCTCCACTGGGTAATGTTTGGGTGGCCCAGAGTTCACGTTTCTCAGAATCTTTACCTTTTACTTCACAGACGACAGGCGGCGAGAGACGTCAACATGCAGTGGGAAAGGGAGCGGCCAGAGGACTCGGCACCTTGGAGCTGTGTTCCCACAGACCGTCCACCTGGAAATGATGCAACGATAAATACTTATACATGGCAGCTCCCAACGATCACAACACATTGCAAACCAGTGGCCTTCCTCCCCTCAATTCCCCAGGCGGACGGGGAGGGTTGGATCTAACCCTATGCTAAAGGAAATTCAAATGGACTCCATCAGAATAATTCAGTTGATCTCAACTAGCTTCTATTGGTTTCTCCTGTTGCACCACACACCAGCAGCCACATAGCTCTGGTTCCCTAGCTGGCCAACCAGAATCAACCGAAACCCAGCTGAAAATTTTCAAATGAAATTTCAACTATGGTTACAACAGAACAAAGCCCTTCAGGATCACCCTCTCCTCGCACTAGGCACAAAGGGCACATCTGCACTGGAACTAGAAGTCTCATTTCCATACCTAGAGTCTCAGACAGGATCATACTTGGGGTGGCTAGTTCCTCCCACCACTTGCACCGCTGTGACTACACTGCTATTTTAGGCATGCTAGCTCAACTGTAGCTAGCATGGGCATGTCTCCTCGAGCTGGAATTTACATCTTCCCAGCTCCAGAGCAGACTTACCCTAAGCTCATTTCCTCGAGATTTCTAAGGTAAGGCTCACTGGGAAAGGATTTTGGTTGATTGGCCAAAGTCCATTGTATTCTACCACATACACACCTCTTCAGATATGTCCCAAAACGGAGGTTCTGACCAAGCCTGGTCACTGATGATCCCGTATCTCTTTTCTTAACTGACAAGGTGTTCTAATCTGGACAAATTCCAACACAGATAATTACTTTCTGCCTCCCTACATCTCATCATAGCAGTTGATGCTGCAGAGACCCCTCTTCACTTCCTGTCCTTAACTAATGCATGATGTTACTGCACACTGTTAACCAGCTGTCGCACTCCACTCCAGAAGTGGCTACATTTCAGTAGCAGGCAAGTGTTCCCCAGACACAGCATGTACAGTGCTTTGGGGTTCTTGGAGAGGAAAGGTACTACAGAAATGGACGCCATTCCTTCTCCCTCAACTTTTTATATAGCACCTCTCCCTGTAGCATCTCCAGTCTATCACTACAGTATACTACCATGACCACAAAAAAACAGTAACTGACTTGACCTGGACAGTTGCTGAGAAGGTTAGAAGGGGCTGATGCAAAGGTGAGTGAGAGATAGAAACCCTTCCTGACTATGGTGACCTGTTTCCCAGACCATCTCTTACTGCTAATCTCCACTGGCCAATGATTGCTGCTTTCTGACCACTTTTCAACCCGGCATTTTATAGTTGCCCAGAACTAGAGCCACTGGAGTTGTTTGATCCGACCTATCCTGCCACATTTCACACTGCCACACCAAGCCATGGAAATACGCCTGCTATGAACAGCCACGACACATGCTGCTCTAAGCTAGTGGGTCAGAACAGAGAACCAGGTACTAGCGGGACTACCCGCTGTGGACAGTTACTGGTATGATCAAGTGGAGCGAGCCCCATTAGTTCAGGCTTCTGCATCCTTAATTGCGAGTGCTGTAACCTCCTTTACGGCCTCCCAGTGAGTGCTCCCAACACACATTAGAAATGTTAACCAAGTGGGGCACATCAGTGTGGTTCCTCCTTTCTGCAGGGGGCAACTGATGGCTGGAGAGAAGAGAAGATCCAGAGCAGTGCTTCCCAACCGGTGTGCCGCGGCACTGGTGCGCCGTCAGGCCCGAGCAGGCGTGCCACGGACCTTTTCGAAAACTACTTGACGAGTCCTGAATTGGCTCATGAATATTCAGGAGTTCCTTTGGAGACTCTGTGGTGGTGTGCCTCAAAATAATTAAGCTGTCAAGGTGCGCCACGGCCCAGAAAAGGTTGGGCACCACTGCCCCGGACCCACGCCCTTCCCAACGCGGCCCCCCTGGAAGCAGCAGGCCCGAAGACCCAAGAAGCACAAACCAGCCCCGCCAAGCTCACTCCCGCCGGCAGCCGAGCGGTGCCGGGCCGGGCATCTGTGCCCACAGCAAAGGCCCCTGGCCACCCGCCAGCCTGGCGACGGCGCGCGTTACTCTGCGCCCCACATCCGCGGGCAACGAACCGGGGAGCAAGAGTGACCCGCGGGGAGGAGAGCGGGGGTGCCCGGGGGGAGGGGTGCGCGGGGGGCAGGGGGGAGTCCGGGGGAGAGGCCCCCGGGGGGGGCAGAGGAGCCAGGGGAGAGGTGTCTCGGGGGGGGGGCAGGGGAGCCCGGGAGGGAGGGGTGCGCGAGGGGAGGGGTGCCAGGGGGGAGGGGTGCCAGGGGAGTCCGGGGGAAGGTGTCCGAGGGGGGAGGGGTGTCTCGGGGGGGGGGCAAGGGGACCTGGGGGGAGGGGTGTCTCGGGGGGGGGCAAGGGGACCTGGGGGGAGGGGTGTCGCGGGGGGGGGGGCGGAGCCGACTCGGGCCCCTTAGCGCCGCGCCCTGCCCCCAGCGCGGGCCCGCGGCACGCAGCGCCCGCCCAAGCCCCCGCCGCGGGCCGGGCCCCCCCGCCGGGCCCGGCACTGACCCGCTCGCGCTCCCGGACGGTTACACGTCGCCAGCTTCTCCCAGCAACCGCGCCGCGCGCAGACGCTCCCGCCGGCCGCCGCGGGGGCTGCTGGGAGATGTAGTTCGCTACTCGGCCGGGCCCGCAGCGCCCCCTGCCGGCCGCGTCCGCCCCAGGCCCCGGCGCCGGGTCATCGGCCCAGGCCGGGTGGCGCCTTCCAGTTTGGGTGCAGGGGCCGGGCATGGTCCCCCCATTCCATGTCGTACTGATCCCCCGTGCGGGTTCCCTGTCGCCATGTGCAATCCCACCCCCACCCCCGTTCCGTCGTGACCCCTGCCCCAATTATGTGTCATGACCCCTGCCCCCCATTCCACGTTGTGACCCCTGAGGTAGGTCAGAATGATCGTCTGCAGATGATCAAGCTGGCCTGATTAACCACACACTGTCTGTATCTATGTGAGTGTGGCTGTGTGCGTCCGTGAGGATAGCCACTCGTGTGGCATGTTCACTGGCAGACATGGACTCAGAGGGCTTGTGTCTGCGTCACACGCAGCCCGGCTGGACTGACTTGCTCACCTGTGTTTGCTGGCAGTCCAGACCGTGGGAGCCGTGCAAGGGGGTGCCCAGTGACTGAAGGAGGGGCGGCCAGGTCAAACCTGCATGGTGCTGCCTGGGACATCTCGTGCCAGGTAGCAACACCGCTGGGTTTGGGAGCCCTCTCAACCAAGGGGGTCTGGAACAATCGCCCCCTATGCTCTTCCCCTCTGGGTGGCCACATTTCTTGTGAAGCTCCAGAAGAATTAGTACTCCTTTGAGACAGAATCAAACCAGACCCCCCGAGATGTCTTTCCAAGCACGCTCTAGCCTTCACTTCTAGCAGATGCTGGAATCGGCCCTTGAAAAGCCAAAGAACTCTGCCTTCCGGAAGAGACTAAGAAGTAGATGGTGGAAAAGTGGCGACTGCAGGCCACTTAATGGTTCTAAGAGCCAGTGATAGACCATGCTGAGTCTCAGATGGGACAGTCAAATCTTTCCTTCCTTCCCAAAGCGCTGGAAGAATTTGCAGGCCGGCCGGGTGGAGTCCTTGTCTCGTTTTGCCTCCGTACTGATCCCCCGGATGAAAGTTGTATGGGAAAAGGAGCTGGCACAGGCCGGGCGAAGTTTGATGTCTGCTCTACCCACGGAACGACCACAGTTTTGCAGCACGACTGGGCACCTGGCAATGAAGCAACTGTGCTTTTCCCCTCAAACCTCCCTTTCTGGCTCTGGGGGAACGGTCATGTGAAAGCGCTAGCAGCAACAGTGCTAACAGGCTTTTGTCTTTGCTTTATTCAAAGGCGCCGGATAGCCACACTGCCTGATACAAGGCCTTTGCCACGCTACCATGTCACGCACAGGACAAAGCCTCTGGAGTTAAGCGCTTGGCTTAGCATCATTTCCACCTCACCTTTCCGCCTCTGCAAACCTGGCCCGCGTGATCATTGTTGCACCGTCTGCTTCGGTGCTGCGGCTGCTCCATCCAGGGGAAGAAGAGCAGGGGTGGAATTTTAGCAGTTCATAATGGGCAGGATTCAAACGTACAAGGGCAGCACCCTGGCAATTTCTAGCCCAGCATCGTAACCTCTTGGTCACAACTTCAGCTACTCGGGCTGGGGGCAGGGAGCTCCGGAAACTCAGAGCGGATCTTGTGCCTAGGGTGGTAAAAAGAGTAAAAAGAGAATCGAATCCCAACATTTCAACTGAGGGTTTGACATGCCAGGAGTAATTGGACCAATCTGTGACTTTAACCCCTTGTGGGGCCCCACCTGCCCCCGACCGGTGTGGGGCCATTTCAGGTTTAAAGTGCTCCATTAACTACACACAATGGGGGCCTCCCTGCTAGCTGGAGAGCCCACTGCTCTTCTCCTGCTCTGAGGTGGGGAGCAGCCTCTCCTGCCCCCTCTCAGGCCTCTCCTGCCTTGTAATCCTCTCGGGTGATCACCTGTCCTTTATTTAAAGGGACATCCCTTGACGCCCCTGTTTTACTGAGTCGTCGCATGTGTAAGGGCAGGCTGAACCCACCCTTGGCAATGTAACGCTTGACTGAACCTTCTTTTCGGTGTGGCATTCAGCCAGTCTTTGAAGAAAAGCTACTCACAGAGCCCCCAGAAAGCCAAGGTTCTCCTTTGGTCTTGTACTCAGCCTGCAGCGACCTGCACACCTGAACTAGAAATCATGGAAGTTTGCAGGGGCAATGGATCAACCCCAGGCCAGCTTGCCTCCCATCCTGAACACACTTGTGGGGGGAAATTTCCAGCCTGCTCTTTGTTTTTATGTCTGCAATTTTGCAGGTGCAAGTAATCTCCAGGGCAAAATTGCCACCAGAAATGCTGGGGGAGCCGAGATTGTGAGACAAATGGATGCCTGATGGGTGGGCACAGCCGTACCAGACGCCCAGCCCACGTGACATTAGTGCATCTGCAAATCATTGCAAGGGGAAATGGAGGCCAGCATTGGAGCCTCTGGCCCTTAAAAGCCATAGAAATTAGCCCCTACTGTGTGCTAGTCAGCCAGGATCTTCGGTAGCCGTCACGGAATGGCAACCTGTTGCGAATGGCAGCGGGACCCACTGCAGTGAAGCCCCCAAAGCCCAGACGCATGATCCTGGGGCACTGCTTGCAGTGTCTTTGCTTCCTTGGAAATGACCCTCTTTGCCTTTGGTTCTTGCTTGCCTTTGCTGAGCAGGGAGAGCTGTTTCCTCCCACCGTTTAGCTAGGGACAGACTTTCGGGGGAGACTCTAAACACTATTGTCTTGAGTCCCCTTCCAGGTAAAGAGACATTTACTTAAAGAGATGTTTTCTGTAGCAGTGTCAAGTCTTTCACCAAAGGCTGGAAGCTTTCCCCTCTGGGTCTGCCCCAGGCATCCCGTGCATCTCAAAGCCAAGACCCAGCTATGGGACACTGGCTCTCAGCAAAGGCCCTTATGAAAAGCAGCTGGCCCAGAAGCTGGAACAGGACATTTGTTCATGGAACCTCCACACCACTTTCTACAGCCTCAGCTCCACGCCTCAGGGTTTCTTCTTCCGTCTGTGCTAGTGAATTGGGACATGGTGTCAGGGTTCTTCTGGTACTGACACAGACCCAGAGCCTCCGCTCAGATCCAGCCAATTTCAGGACGGGATTTCGGATCACAGCCTTTTTGTGTGCCTCGTTTCCCCCACTCCATGAAACCGAGACTCATAGACTCATAGGTCAGAAGGGACCAATATGATCATCTAGTCTGACCTCCCGCACAAGGCAGGCCACAAAACCCTACCCATACACATTTATAACAACCCCGAACCCATGACTGAGTTATTGAAATCCTCAAAAATGAGATTTGAAGACCTCAAGCTGCAGGGAATCCACCAGCAAGCGACCCATGCCCCATGCTGCAGAGGAAGGCGAAAAACCTCCGTGGCCCCTGCCAATCCGCCCCGGAGGAAAATTCCTTCCTGACCCCAAATATGGCGATCAGCTAAACCCTGAGCATGTGGGCAAGACTCACCAGCCAGCACCCAAAAAAGATTTCTCTGCAGTAATGATCAATCAGTTTGGAGGGGCAGGAACCAGTAAGCATAGAAACATTAGACGAATGGCATATGATCAAATGTGGGCAAAATGTGACTGATCTGTAACTCCACTAACTGGCTGGGGACGTGTCCTCTAACTTCACGTATCGCTCATCTTTGCCTGGCAACTTTCAGACCAAACAAAGCCTCCAATCCAACATCACCTGTATGCTAAACAGAGCTTCAGAACTGACACCAGTGGCCAATTTAGCTGGCACTACTGGGGCTTTGCGTGTTTGAGCATGTCTCCCTCTAGTTGCCAGACTGAGCATTTCTAGCAACTGGATAATTAATGCACCCATGAGGCTGCATGGTTGTGATGGGGCTTCCCACCTCTGCCTCTGACCTGCTGTGTGACCTGGAGCCAATCACTACACCTCCCAGCCAGTGTCTGTCTTGTCTATTTCAACTGAAAGTGCTTTGGGGCAGGGACTGCCTCTCCCTATGTACAGCACCTAGCGCAAGCAGATCCTCATCTCAGTCAGAGCCTTGAAGTGCTTCAGTAACATAAATAACAGCAGAATAACTCCATTAGCATGAGTAGGTGAGGGGTCATAGGTTCACCCCGGCTGACGACCATGGCATGCATGGGTGCTCTCATGGGAGATTGTAACACTGCCAGTGGATAGTCATCGTCACAGTGTTACCCCTTTTGATCTTAGTGGTTAGCCGATATTCAGGGTCTCGCAGGGAGAGAAACTCATAATGGAGTCAGGTATTTGTCTGATGCAATGCTGTTTGTTTACACCGAATAGCTGAAGTCCTGTTTCCCTGAACACAGTAGGAATCAAACCGCAGGAGACAGTTTCTTTGCCCATTGTCCCAAACCAATTTTGAGGCAGCATGCTGCCCAAAAGCCTTTTCTCTCTCTGTAGGTGTTTTCCTCAGGGTCACACTACAGGTGTTTTTTGTGTGATTCCTACCTGCTGCCTTCTCTGCGTCTGTGTTGGTGTTTCATTCTGCTGCTTCTCTTTCTTTCAAACAGCTCCACCAAAACAATACCCATTCCCCAGCATTTGCATTCAGCCCCCAGTCAAACCTCTCCACCCCCACAGCTCAGCTCCTGACCGACCTTGCAAATGGTCACATGTTCATATAGCTCAGCAGAGAAGGGGATCCAGAGAACTACCGACCGCTCAGCCTCACCTCAATCCCTGGAAAAATCATGGAGCAGGTCCTCAAGGAATCCATTTTAAGGCACTTGGAAGAGAGGAAGGTGATCAGGCAAAGTCTGTGGTTGTGATGTCATGGGAGAACACTCCTCCCTAGCTGTGATGTCAGAGCAGGGGATACGCATCATTTAAAGTGTGAGCATGAAACAGAATACCCAATCAGATTGTAGTATGCAAATGAAACGCTGTCCCTCAACCCCCTCTGGCAGGCCAATGCCTCAGTTTCCACCCCCCATACAAGGCTAATGACACTGCCCTACCTCACAGGGTTATTTTATGTAACCCCAGCCCTGCAGCATGGCTTGTTAAACCTTTTCCCTGGTGCCTGCTCCTTGGAGAGGCTCCTTTCCTCAGGGGATGGGGCCTGAGTTCTTTATTTTGGTGCCTGGTGCCTCCATTCATGGGGAAAGCATTTTAGTTCCTGGAACACCCCAGGGTGCTGGCCCATGGGGAATGTTTTCTACTCAGTACTGTACTGGGCATGGAGGGATAAAATATTGATCACAGGTTCCAAAACAGCAAGACAACACAGGGATGAGGGGATTATTAGGTCCAGGGAACAAAGGGAAAAGGCTATGGCAAGAACCATAAAGCAGAAACAATCCCTTAAACCTTTCCTCTCCCCTCAACATTTACAACTGGCCTCGGCAGCCAGGGAGCTGAGAAGCAGTTCTTGGAGCAGCAACACAACTCTGTGACCACTGGCTGAATTAAATACAGAACAAAATAAACAGGCATGGGATTTCTTACAAGGGTTTCCCTCTTAAGGGTAAGGATGGTCCTATGGCTGGTTCTCGGTAGCCTGACCTGAAATTGCTCCTCAGAATCTTGGGTTGCTGGTCTCTGCTGGAGAGACTCTTTTCAAATAATCCCGCAAACACCAGAGTTCAAATTTACTGTTTGAGTAGGAATGGCAAGTTTAACTGGGACCGTTAAGTTCTCAGCATCACCATTCTATACACATTAATCTGGTTTCATCTCGGTTGCATCTTCTAGCAAGAGCTGCTCTAGCCAAAACCAAGACTGCATCACTCCTTGTGCATAGATGTGTGCTAGTAACACTCTAATTATCACACACACGGGCTGTGTAAAGCCAATACAAATTTTTAAAAATTATGAGGCTTGACGGAATTTGATTTCTATTTTTTTATAATTTTGACAGATAATGTTATTTATTTTTAAATATTTCCATCAATTTAAATTTTCACATTTGTGCAAAATTATGGGTTTTAAGCATTCTCGCTCCCTCCTACCCCTCAATTTCTATCTATTTAAATTTTCACAGTTGCAGGAAGTTACGGGGGAGTCCAGAAATAATTATTTGACAATAGACACCGAGCCTCAAAAAGTTTGTTAAAACACAAATTCTCAACATCACATGTCAAAATAGACAGTAATTACTCTTCAATAAAATCTGAATAAGTTCTCAAGCAATATTTTTCTTACTTAGCCTATCTGTAAATTTTGATGATTATCAATGGAAAAAAGTTTTGGTTTGTTTGTGTGTGTACAATGAAACTGACATCAACATTTAGCAGTAAAAATCGAATCCTTCTGAGCCTAAAAATATTCACATTTTGGAGCCAATCTCATTATATTGATAAGTCAAACTGCTTTCCATACCCTCCCCAAACTTCACTCACACATTCCTACCAAACTACTGGCCCATATCTGTATCCCATTCACTTCACCCTTCAGACAACTTCCAGAACAATAGCTGGACCAGCTGTCATTGGTCACACTGCCCTCACTGCTTTCTCCCCTTCAACCCAGCTTTTTGTACGTTGTGAATAATTATTATTCAACAAAGGCGTATTATGAAAAATGAGCCATCTTTATTTGTCTCTTGCACATGGTGGTTGCAGCTTACATTGATACACAGTGCAAGCTGGCTAGCAGTCATAGCACGGCCCGGTGCTGTTTACAAAGACACCTTATTGGTGCTCATTGTCAAAATGGCTCCTCAAGGACTCCCTGATTTGAAAAGCACCCCATTGTGTCCCTCTAATAGCCCTGACATCTGGTTGTTCACAGTTAGCCGCAAGGCAATCTGCCTCTGCACTCCACTCAGTGGAAATGTTTCACTCTTAGCTTCGCAAATATTATGGAGCACACAGCAGGCGGCTATAACCACGGGAATATTTTCCTCATTTAGGGTTAACCTGCCATAAAGGCATCGCCAGTGAGCTTTCAATCAGCCAAACACACATTCAGTGGTCATTCGACACCTACCCAACCTGTTATTGAAGCGCTCTTTGCTGCTATCCAGGTTGCCTGTATATGCATTCTTAGCAGAATGTGATTAACGGCCCTGCATGCTTGCGATAACACAGCTCCAACGCCGGACTTCCCAACTCCAAACTGATTAGCGACTGATCGGTAGCAGTCTGGAATTGCCAGCTTGCACGCAGCAATTGCCATGCACTTCTCCACCAAGAGGGAAGCTTCTCATTCTGGTGTCCTTGCACTGTGGGGCAGGGGCGAGCTCTGCACAGCGTTCCAAGAAGGTGGTTTTGTGCAGTCTAAAGTTCTGCAGATGCTGTTCGTCAGCCCAGATGCGTGTAACAACGCAATCCCACCACTCAGTGTTTATTTCACGGCCCCAAAAGCGGCAGTGCACCAAGTGCACATGCTCCATGAATGCAAACAATAATCCAGCATTGTTTGTTTGCATGGCATGCAGCAGGTTGGGCACCTAGGATTCTTGTTCTGATTGGGAGCTCACGATATGCGGCATGACCAGCCTCAGTGCGTGCAGAACACTGACAGCAATAGAGAGCAGGAGCCGTCCTTTCAGATAGAAATGGCGGGCACACAGGAAACTGGGGCCATTGAAAAATGCCGTTAGAAACCCATGGAACGACAGTACAGAAATTGCTGCATCATGGGACGCTGAGCCCGCACCCATGAGGCCCTGCAAGCCTCTCTGCTTTCCTACAACGCCTAGTGGCACAACAAAGTGGAGAGTTGCACAGTGGACTAGCAGCCCACAGTGCACTGCTTTCCCTGTTGATGGTAGAGCGCCAACGATGGAGGCGCTTTGGTGACACGAGTGCTGTGTGGACTGGCCCAAGCATTGTAATTATATCGATTTTTGATCAGTGCTGTAACTTGCGTCAACAACACTTTCTAGTCTAGACAAGGCCTTAGAGTCAACCAGCTGCTGGCTTCTCCCTGAGCCTCACCGCTGTTGAACTGAGGTTGAGAGCAACAAGAAGCCTTTTTTATACTTAATTACTTAAAGCACCTCACCTGGGTATTATGAGGCTTAATTAGCTAAAGCCTGGAACATTATTCAAGACAGCATCACAGGGTCAAATGCAGGTTGGTCCCAGAGCACGTCTGAGTGTGGTTTCTGTACCACAGCTGACTCCAGTATTGTTTAACCAAGAAGGCATGATAGAGCCTATAGTCCGAGCTGATCAATGCTCCGCATCCAGCATGGGTCATCGGATCCCGGCAAAGCACATTCCTCCCCCAAAACGCCCGACAAAGGCCATCACTGAGCCCCGTAGGCGACAGTGTTTCTTAGCTGCGTGGAATGGAGATTTCGAAGACCCATCGGCCCCAAAAGGTCCACAGAACAGAGATCATGGCAGCGTCATGTGCTTCAACAAGGCTCCCTGTTATCCATGGCACCAGAGCCCATTCCCTGATGGGCTAGGCATCTGCGGCACTCTGCCAGCACCACAGAGCGGGGCAGTAAGGCTGGCAGGCTCTCGCTGCACCCTCCTGCGTGAAGTGAACCTGGAGCCCTGAGATGTGTGTGTGCAGCACAACTTGCCGGACCCGGGCGAGGCACGCTGGCCTATTCCCTCCCTGCAGGATGAGCCTGTGCCGTGAAAAGGGGGCAGGTGTGGGAGTTTGTGAAGAGACACTGCAGCTGTGGCCCAAAGTCATGTTCTCACGCAGCCTTCGGCTGCTGGGGGAAAAGCCCATCCTGTCAAGTTTCACAAGTGTGAAAAACTGCAGGCTTGCAACCTGCTGGGAACATTTTGAGGATCAGAGGAGAATATGTAAAATCCCGAGCTATGCTCTGCGTGTGCAATAGGACCAAGAGGGGAAAAGTAACAATGACGCAACGGGAAATGTGGAGGGAACCCATGGATCACAGTGGAATTACAGGGGCAATGGCCCCCCAGGAGCACACCAGGACACTCTGGAAGCTGGGTAAAGGGTTAGTTACGCTCTGCTAAGCGGATGTGTTTACTGATTTTTGTTTTCCCTGCGGCCCAGTTGCTACCCAGCCAGGTGCCAAAGACACCACTTGCTCCAGGCATCGAGCAGCCCCGTGCTTGCGTCTGAATGGCACCTTGTTTAGATTAAGGAAACCGCAACACTAGAGAACACTGACCTATTTCCATGGGAGAGCGCAGTGTGGGCATCCCCTCTGGACTAGGCTGCCACAGCAACGGGAGCCCACCAGCCGCTGCCTGTGCACAGAGGCGGAGTTAAGGTCGTTTCAGGCCCCAATCCTGCCAACACTTACCTGGACTGCTGTGGGTACGCCCACAGCCAGCTGCGAGCGTGTGTGTGCAGACCTGAGGCCTAGCAGCGGCAGGGCCCAGAAAGCAACAGTGGCACAGATGCCTAGCTTGGTATAGCACAGCCCCAGAGCCGAGGGCAGGCCCCTCCTCCCCAGGGCTAGAGGGTCAGGGTTATTTGATGTGACAATGTCAATCTCACAGCACGGGGGCCAGCCAAAGGGGTGCAGGTAAATCCACGCTGACTTGCAGCCACGAGGGCTAAAAATGGTCTTCAGCGAACAAAAGCCCTGGTTCTCGTGTAGTCCCGGAACGCCACGCGCCAGGGCGTTCAGTAAAAGGCTCTGGGTAAAGCTGCGCCAGCTGGCAGGCAGCATTCGTGAGCTGGAGTGCCCGTTCGCGTGGATGCAGGTAAACTGTCCTCAGACCCTGCTGGGAGCAATCGTCTGCGACCTGGGCTTTCTAGCTCCTCTCCCTCCCGAGCTGGTGGGATTATTCATTGCAAATACATGACAGGCCTGCGGCTCATTGACACCCAGGTCACCGTTAGCCCCGGGGCAGCGTGAGGGGTCATTAATGTGCACTCCGATGTTACCAACACCCTCCCTGCAGCCCCCTGACACCGCCCTCCAGGTGTAAAGGGGTTTGGTGGGAATGTGCATCCAGGCCCTTGGCCCCTGTGCCAGTTGTTAGCCGTGGCAGGAGCCTGGTCACCTGTCCACGGGCAGCTTGTAGCTGCGTTTGGACGTGGTCTGCGGCCTGCTCAGCTCCGACCACGGCTTGTGTCCCTGCCGTGTCTTGTGTGTCACCCTCGGTAACCGCGGCAATGTTCTGCCCCTGCCACAGCCTGGGCTGGCACAGGCGGGGCTCCTCGGCGAGCTTTGCCACGCAGCCTGCGTGATTAGGTGCTGACCGGTTTGGAGCTGGGACCAATGAAGAGCCGGGGAGGGAGGGTTTCTCCTTGCAGAAGGGAAGAGACGCAGGTGGGGTAAGCTGGGCTCAGCCAGCCGCCCTGGCCTGGGCCCCACCCTCAGCGAAGGGGCAGGTAGCAGCAGAGGGCAGGCCCGGGGCTGGGAGCCATGGTGGGGCTGGGCGGGAGGCAGAAGAGAGAGGTGTGGGAGAGGGCAGGGGACTCCTGGGACCTGGCCTCCGCTCTGGCGCCGCTCCAATGCATGACTCGGGCAGGTCATGCCCCCCCCCCCAAGCCGGGCTGAAAGTCACCTTCCCCCCAGGGGCGGGGATAATGGGGCAGCGTTTGTAATGCTTCACCTCCCCTGCCCCGGAGCCGAGCGGGCACCCCATGCCTCGCCCTAGGACTAATTATCATCAGACAGGAGACCAAATTGTGTGGGACATAGCGCTCACACACAGCACACACACAAAGCGCACAGCGTGCGCACACAAATCACAGTGTGCACACAGCGCACAGCGTGCGCACAGCACGTGCACACAGCACACACACAAATCACAGCACGCGCACAGCGCGCACACACACAAATCACAGCACGCGCACACATCACACACACATCACACAGTGCGCACAGCGCACGCTCACAGTGCACACGCACATCACCCACACACATCACACAGCACGCACACACACATCACACAGACACACATCACACGGTGCACATGAGCCCCAGGACCTGATGCCAGCCATTGCCCTGTTCTCAGGCGATGGCCACCGCAGCCAGGAGTCCCAGTGAGAAGCGGCCCGCGGGGAAGGCTTTGCCTGGACGTTTCCTCTCCCAGCTGGCAGCAGCTCTGGACAATCCGGCCATCCAGGCATTGGAGGTAAAGAACGGTCCCGTGCACTGAGAACAAGCTATAACGGGACAGGCGCAGTTGCCAAGCTGTGGCTAGGCAGCTAACAGCAGCGGCTGTCTGGTGCAGCCGTGTCTGCCAGGCGATCTGGCGAGGAGCGGGGAACGTGTCTCCTCCTATCACAACGTGGGGCAGAGACAAGGAAAAGCCCCATGGGCGCCGGGTTGTTGCCCCTGGGGAAGGGGCCGTGTCCCAGAAAGGCAGCCTGCCTGGTCCGTTACACTTCCATGGGGTCCTCGCAGGAGATTTAACAAGAATACATGGCCCCCAGAAAACTGATTCAGGGCTCACGTTTCTCCTGGCCTCTTTGATACCTTCCTGCCCCAGAGGCCCCGGCCAGGGGTCTCCTTACAACAGGGCTTTGATAGCGCAGCTGACCTGTCCTGCCTCCCTGGCTGGCTGCAAGACGTTGCTAGTTAGCAGCTGGCAGCAACATTCTCACTCCTGCTCTGTTCTTCGCAGACAAGCCCAGAGCCCCGGCGTCCCCCCGGGGAATTATTTTACCCTAACTTGACGTACGCCTAACCCCGTGTCTGCTCCGAGCTGCGGCGCACAGGCCTTAACTGGCCATCCAGTTCCTGTTGCTAGCCTGTCCCCATGGCCTGGTGGGGGCAGGCTTTGTGCCCCAGCCCAAGCCCATGGCCGTCTGACCTCTCAGGCAGATGGTTTTTAAAGGGAGCGTTTGAATGAAGCTTTTGACAGGCCAGACGTCCAAGGGCCCCAGCCACTTGGTCAATGCAAATCTCAGCTTCACCTCTGGGCCCACGAGGAGCAGCGCAGAATGGGCTGTGGTGGGTCTGGGCTGAGAGCAGGAGTCTGCACATGCGCTGCAGCTGGGAAACGTTGATTTCATCCATCATACACTCCCCCGGCAGTGACCTGTCATCTTCCTCCCCAGTGGGACAAGGACGGGCACGGAGTGGTCATCAATGCCCAGCTGTACGACGAGGAGGGTCAGAAGCATAAAGAGCTTTTTCCAGAGCTGAAACAGCTGCGCTCGGTCTCCGTGCTCCAGGCGTGGCTGCTGACCTCGGGCTTTAAAGCAAAGGCAGCAAAGTAGGTTGGAGAGTCCCCCAGGGGCGGGATTCCTGGCGTCAGACTGCAGTGGGGTCATAACCCCTGGGGTCAGGGGCTCCGACCCAACAGCTGCCTGCAAACAGCAGAGAGTGAGACTGGGGAGAGGGCTCTAACTCACGTGCCATGGACGCGGGGCAGGGGCCAGCCCACAGCGTCCCAGTGCCAGGCCTGGGGACAGGGCAGACCTTTGTGCTGGCGAGAATGAAGGGACTTGGCCCTGGGGGTTGAAGCTGGGGCGGGGTGAGAATCACAGAGGCCAGAGTGGTAGGAGAGGGGATGGAACAGGGGGGACCCGCCCCCAGGGGTTATGCAGCACCAGCTACTGGTCCTCCTTTTGTGGAGGGGAAGGGAGGCTCTTGGGCATGGTGCCCCAACTGGGCCCCTCTGGGACTGATGGGAAGCTGGAAGGCTCTAACCTGTCCTCTGTTCTGGGGCTGGTCGTGCTTAAATGGGCTCTGACTGCCCTAGCATGCTGCAGGAGCTGCCCGTTCGAGTGGGCGCTGCCGGGGCACAAATAGGGTGCAGGGCCTGTCGATAGGGGCTGTGTGTGTACATGTCCCCTACAGGGCTGGCCACCTCCAATCTGCTCCAGGGCTGGAAGAAAGGGATGGGAAATGGCGGGAAGAAATGGATGGGAAATGGCATTTCCCAGCTCTTCCCGTGACAGCAGCATTCGTTCAGCCCCCCAAAGCGGGTGGCGATGAGGGACAGACGAGGCAGTGGGGCCGTGCAGTGGTTGTCGTCTCTGGCGCAATGGCACATGGACGCTGGGTTGCTCAGGGGCTTGAACCCTTTTGTCTCAGAGACAGATGGCCAGGCCAGGCCAGGCCAGGCCAGTAGTGACCCAAAGCCATGGCCCATGGACGGCTGCTGAGTGACCTTTCTGACATGAGCCAGCAAGACAGGTGGCAGTGCTGATCGCCACCACAGCTGGCTCCCGGCAGAGGGGCCAGGAGCCGAGTGGGGCAGACTGAACTGCCTGAGAGGGGCTCCCCTCCAAGCCGGCCGGCAGCCTGTTGGCTAGGCACACAGGGGAAGCTGGCACAGTAGCTGTGCGTGTTCTGCAAATCCAGGGCGCAGACCTCAGCCGTATTAAATAAGGGCAACTTCAGGTCCACGAGCGAGGAAACGGCCCCCGACCAGGTTCGACTGCTCAGAATCCCTGCTGGGACCATCTCAAGGTAACGCCAGGGTCCAGCTAGGATCCATCTGCCCTGCAACCTGGAAGCTAACCTGGACCAGCTTGTGCAACGCACATGCCTGTGTGAGGCACGCGTGGTGAATCCTCTCACCAGTTGCAGAGGAGGGCAGATGGCCCAATGCTCACAGGCAGTGGAACAGCAGCCAGGTGGAGACATGCACCCGGATCGCTTAAGCAGGCTGGCTCAACTGCAGACAGCCCTGAGCCTCTTCTATGATACAAACTGAGCGTAGGGTTTAGAAAGGGCGGGATTAACTTACAGACATGATCTCATACTTAGGTCAGAATAAGGGACCGCAAAAGGGATTCCTGGGTTTTCTTCTCCTGACTCTGCCACTGACTTCGGGTGCAACCTTGGACAAGCCATTGCCACGTTCTGTGCCTCAGTTTCCCCATCTGCACAAGGCACATGGTCCTACTTATCCATGTTCATCAAGAGCTAGGGGGGTGAAAGGCACCCCAGAGGGGCAGAGCATTTAAAGCTGTGGTGCCTCTAGCTTCAAGCAGGAGCAGAATTGCCCGAGTCCCATGGAAAAGGCTCTCCAGCCTGGCAGACCACGGCAAGGCTTGTTCTCGGGAAATTTCCTGGCACTTGTGCAGGTTGGGAGGCAGGAAATACCTCTGCCTGCAGTCCAGACCCACCCACTCCCCTCTTGTCTGGTTCTGCCCCACAGGGCTGATGGCGCGGTGCTCGTTTTCCAGCACCCTGACTTCAGGAAGATGCCTGCCAAGGCAGGGGAGGGGGACTCACCCCTGGCCACCAAACAACACAAGAAAGCCAAGAAAAGGAAGAGCTCAGCGGACCCAGCTGCTTCTGCAGCCAGCCTGGCAGCGGCTCCGGCCCCGGACACACCCGGCGGGGACAGTAAGTGCACACCCCACACTTCAGAATCGCGCCCCTCCTTCCTGCCGTGACGGCGGTACCTGCCCGCGCTGTGCTGGCGGGAGGCTCCGGGCACACCCGGGCATGGGTTGGTTTAGGGCATGATAGGTCGGCCCCCAGCGATGGTAAAGGCCCCACCAATTCCTCCAGCTGAAGGGGTCCTCCTGGGGACCTCCTGGGGGGTCCAGCGCTGGGTGAGGTCGTCACGCTGCCAGACACACCCCCGCAGCAGCCCCAGGCCATGCTCCATTGGCTCAGGTACTGCCCAGGCCCCGCACAGGGTCTCGCTAACCACGACAGACCAAAGGTAGGGCTGGAAGGATCATTCATCCCAGGGCACAGAGGGGGAAGGGTTAGACTTACCCAAGGGCACCCGGTGAATCTGCAGCAGAGCCAGAAATTGGCAGCCGGGTCTGCCGAGTCCCAGATGGGGCCTTCACCACAACGCCAACCTCCTTTGCAAGAGCTGTTGCTAATGCGCTGTGTGATCGTGGGCAAGTGCCTCTCCGCTCCATGCCTCAGTTTCCCTCGCTGTAGCCCACAGACTGTGATCCTCCCTCGGTCATGAGGCTTTAGTTGCAACCTGTTGGGGAGGCACCCGGAGGGCCCTGGCTGGGTGGCAGGGATACAGAGCATGCTGTGTTACAGTGGTGGTGTTATAACCGCGCTAGGGAGACCCCAGCGCCTGCGGCCCTTATACCAGTACATAAACTACGACAACCCGGAGCTGAACAGCCCCTCAGAGGACGAGCGCGATGCACCAGAGCCAGCTGCACTGGGGGAAGCTGCCAGAGCCCCAGACAAGGCAAACGCCGAGGAGGCAGAGGGGTCTCGCCAAGCAGGTAATAGGGAAGGAGCGGGGGCTCTGGGCTGGGCACAGCCATCTGAGCTGGCCAACTGGCCATTGCTGGGCGCTAACCCAGCCCAGGTTGGTAACAGTTATGAGAACTTGGCAAGGTGCCATGGCTTCAGGAGGGGAATACAGGCAACAAGCTTTGCCTGCTTGGAAGAACTGCTGGGGTTAGGGAGTTTCTCAGCCTACTGCTCCCTGCCCTCACTCCTCCACCCCCCTCCCCCGGAGAGCAGCTGCTGGCTGCAAAGCGTTCCCTCCAATGCAGGAAGAATTGCACCTCCCCGTCCCAAAGAACGGACTCCCCTTTCTCTTAGCCCAGAAGAGCTCTTCTCTCTCATCTCCCTGCTGAGTGAGCGTCCGTTACCGAGGTGAGCCCTTGTTTGAAGAGCCGATCACACGACCCAGGGTCATTCCTACCCCCTTCCTCCCCAGCTAAATGCTCCAGGTCCGGGCAGGTGCCGGTGGCAGCACAGAAGCAAGCTCCCCGCAACTCCCCACCATTACTAAGGGGGAATGGAAAGGCCAGGCCATGTCTCTGGGGGATGGTTTCAATGCAGACGCCGGATTCTTGTGAGAGATGGGCCCAGCCTCCTTCAGCGCTCAGGGTGGTTTAAGGTTGGGCACAGAGGGCTCCTTTCTCCCTGGGATGGATGATGAGAACTCCCCGCTGCAGGAGGAGTCCAGATGCTCTTAGCTGGTGGGTAGCAGCAGGGAAATGATCCATCAGGGCAGGTACAGCCAGCCTGTGAGGCTGCTCTGGGATGGCAGGTGGGGCATTTCTCTGAGGCACCGCCAGCCCCCACTATTAGATCTGCACTGAGGGTGGCCTCTGGCCGCTGGCTGTGGTCAGAGAGGCACAGGCGTGGCTAGGACACACACGGCTGGGAAAAGGACCTTCAGGGGACAGAACCTCAAACTCTGCCCAACACTTGAACAAGCCACTCCTGTCTATTCCTACAGCTGCCACTTGGCACTTTCCTGCCAAAACCACTGGGGTCCCTGCCCCCAGGTACTTACCCTTGCACACACAGTTCTAGCCAGGCCTTCACGACATCGCCCGAGCACCGACAGCCAGAGATGGTAAGGCCAGGAGGGACCATTGACTAGCCAACTTGACCTCCTGCAAACAGACTAGAGCACCCACCCCGATTCCTGCATCCAGCCCGAGCAGATCTTAGAGAGACACCCTCGCATGCTGCACCCACGAGAGGAGCACGGGCTGATCCACAGCACGGAGCCTCCCTTGTCTGTAAATATACATGATGCATTAAAAATGCTCTAGCCCCCTTTAATCCGTAACTTGGGGGGAGCCATGTGAGAGAGGAGATGTGGGCGGGCCAGGGGGGATCATAGCACCCAGGCTCCCGGGGGATCTAGGAACAACATGAGGAAAGGCTGCAGCGAGTGCAGCCGAAATGAGTGTGGTAATGAGTGAGGGCGATAGAGGAGAGGCCGCCAGCCACTGTCAGGGAGTGAGCTGCAGGGAACACTTGGGGAAGGCAGGTGCACCGGGCAGCCGAGTGCTCCCTGGCCTAAGGATGAGGCTCTGCGGCAGAGCGACGGAGCTGCCCTCTTTTAAGCAGCCATGTGGTTCCATGGCTCCAGCCCGGATGGCCTTGCCATGTCTCAGGCAGGTACAAGGTGGCTGAGTGTGGGTCAGAGGCTGCTCAGCCTCCGATGGGAAACCCATTGCTACAATATTAACGCTGCACTCAGCCACGCTTTAACGCCAGTCGCGGCTGTGTGCAGGGCGGGACAAGTCGTTCCCTGGATCTCAGATTCAGCCGCAGCCATTGTGCAAGAGCCAGCGCCAGTCAGGAATTATAAATTAACGACACCAATGGAGGGGAAGGGAGCAGGCACACAATTCAAACCCTGCCCTTTCTATAGGAAACAATGGCATGGCTATAGCTGATGTGTTCAAATCACTTCCCATTAGCCTAGGAAGCTGCAACGCATCATTAGAGCTTCAGCACATGCTGCTGACGGACATTTAAATGGCAGTACAACCTCCACATTTAGGACCTGCCCTGGAGAGGGCACAACTCCCTGCAGTCCTGTGAAGTGATCCTGCCACTTCTGTTCCACTTACAGTGCAGAGAAGCCAGGTCTACTGCACCACATTTGACAGCAGTCTGTTTTTCATCATAGACTCTAGGCAGCCTAAACAAATTAGAACCGCTCCCACCAGAGGAGCCCTTTCGGTTCACCTGTGAAATGGACCCCAGCTGGTATTCTCTTTCCCAAACTCATTCATCCCACCCATCTCTGCCCTGTGCGGTGAGCAAGTCTTGTGTTTCCACTGCAGGAGCAAAAGGAGAAAAGCCAGCAAGTTACTCCCCAGGAACTCCTCCCCAGGCAGAGGTCGACAAGTCAACGCAAGTCGACATCGACAAGATGCTGAGCGTCTGTGCAGCTCACCTAGTGCCACCGCTCTCACCGCAGTCTAAATAATCACATAGATTTAAATGTCCTGCCTTGTGAGTCTAGCATAGAAGAAACCTGGGACTGGGCCCATTGACTTTCTGCTGCCTTAAAACTCTGCTGTGAACCCTTAGAATAGCCTGGCACTTTACAGAGCATTCCTAGCAAAAGCCACTGTCCCAGGCGCTGTTCGTTAGGGTTAGGCGCAGAGAATTAACATTTGAGCCCTTCTCACTCATTTATGAATTAAAGGGAGACTTTAAAGTTGCTGACTGTCAGTTGTCTAAAGACTGAACGCACCATTGTAACTGACTGAGCGTGGGCCCACAGCAGGAGTCAATAGCTTATTGCACTTCTGGTTCAGTCAGACTCTTCGGGCACCAAGGCCCACTTGGGCTGTACTTCCACAGCAGCAGCCAGAGCACTTGAGATAGTCGCTAGAGACCTCCAACCACAGCAGGCTGCACAACCAACAGCAGGGACCTTGCTTACATTTCAGTTTTCTAAAAACAAGAGAGGCTGGAGGGCTTGTGCAGCAAAACCTCCTCCCTCGCTGCCAAGTGGGGTGGAGAGGGTCACTTGGGGGTGCCGGGCTTTAGACTGAACATTCTTTTGGCTGGTACCCCATAAGCTATCACCCTTAGATAGCACCCTTAGATAGCACCCTTAGAAGCCCATCTCCAGGCACAAAAGGAGCCACTCCCAGTTATCCTCTCTTCTCTTCTGTGTTTTCCATCCCTCCCTGGAGTCTTACTCCACTACTGGACTTGTTGTGGTCTGTCTGGAATTGTTTTCTGTCCCACCGCCCACCTGCGCGCGCACAGACTTCGAGGAACAGTGTTTCACTGAGCTTTTCCAATCCAGTCTACATTTCTTCCTTTTGCTGTATGAGACAATCTTGGCATTTTGAACATTGTCAGTTCAGGAATTATAGCTTCCAAATGAGCATAAAATTAGCAGGAAATAAGCCAAAGAGATCCTCCCTGCAGGAACGTGACATCTGCTATGGGTAAGCTCCACGTGGCTTATACTGTCGGTTTTATGATAGTGCCTAGACACCGACAGAGATCAGAGCCCCATTGTGCTTGGCACATTACAAAGAGACCCTATCTCCGCTTACTTACCCTCTCTGATTAATGAATTTGCTTTCCTGACCTGGCCTTATAGTAACCCACACTCGCTCACAAGGTTGTCCACATGGCCAAGCTTATTGCCTAGTCCCAGGTTATCCAGAAGGTGAGGTTACACTGGTATGGTTGCCAAAGTTGGTTTTTCATCCCCATCTTAAAGATGTATAAATAGATCTGAATCTGCAACCAAAACAGACAGCTACAATTTAATCATATATATAAATCCTTTTAATGAAAAGAGACCGCATGTTTCGGAACAGTCCTAATTAAATATAAAAATGCAAGTAAAACCACTGAGCTAAATAAATACAGTAGCAATCCATCAACCAGAATATACAGATTGCACAATGATAAGCAGATTTGAAACCAGGTAACTCTCAGATAGGCTTATGGTTCTATTTACAAATGCATAGCAAGGTCTAAAATACACTATTCAAAGAAAACATGACGGTTAAACAAGCTACTTGCACTCTTCGTGTGCTCAGCTGCAGGGCGCCTGGCTGAAAGATGCAAGGATTAAGGGCTCAAATTAATTTAGTCCTTGCTGTGAAATGCAGTGTCCTTGAACCTCAGTCTGATCACAGGCCGAGGGGGGTGAAGCCAAATATTGCAGGCAAGAGATGCTGGAGTCAAAAGAGCTGCCGAGGGTGCCCCTAAGAGAACTTTAATAAAAAGCTGCACAAGGGGTACACACTACATCCAGTGCGTGCGGTAGCTGGTAATGTGGGGGCGGGATGAGCTTGACTTTTTCCTGGGCAGGAGGCAGGCAGCACGGGAGGGTGCTGGTTCCAGGCTGATCCAGCACGAAGAACCTATCTGGATCCCTTCATCACTTTGGCACTTCAAACAGCACAAAGAGGGACCTGGTCTTGCAGAAGGTTTGGTTTGGGAAAGGCTGATCCAAATGCCTGGGGGACATCCAGAGAAGGACAAATCAACCTTGATTTTGGCTGTGGGACAACAGCTTGAGCTCTCCGGGTTAAGGTGGAAGGCCAAGACAACAAGAGGGAGGAGGCTGCAGCACGTTCAGAGCTACCATCTTTGTGGCAGTGAGGAGTCAGGGAGCACAAGCCAGTGCTATGACCTCCAACGCGCCCCAGGCTGAGGCAACAGCCTCTCTCCAGAATGCGAGTGTGATGCAGCAGCGAGGCTGATTCACACCGCAGAGCCCAAGGGATACAAGACGCTTACCACGGGGCTCAAGGTAGGACACTACCTTAAGGAATCTGGTTGCGAGGGCACGGACCCCACTGGGAAGCTGATACAGAGACCCTGAGGGTGGAAGTCTGGACCCTTAGGGAAGTAGATCTGCTCTAGCTGAAAAGGAGTTGTTTTGGGGAATTTCTCTGGCCTGTTATATGGGAGTTTGGACTACACGATCAGTGTCCCCTTCTCGCCTTGGAATCCATGAACAGAAACACATGTAACAGTCCTCCCTCAGGGTCTGCACTCACCCAGCACCTCCTCCCTCGTGTAGGGCCTCTCCCTGGGAGCGCGCCAAAGCAGAGCAGATAAGTCCTACAGATGGCCATTGAGGAAGAATCCTTCTGGGCATGGGAAAGGGTGATAGGAACCAGGTCAGGGATCCCTAGCTTCAAGAGGAAGGAGCATTTGGGAAGACAGGCCCCGAGTTTGAGACGGATGGGGCCAAGTGAAGGGTCAGAATGGTCTTTTCTGTCTGGTAGGCGGACACGGAGACCTGGGGACATCCAGATATGGTCTGTGAATCAAGCCCCTCTAGGCCTTCAGAGGCTAGGAGATTCTGCAAACACCAATTCTTTTCTGCTTCAGTGTCACAGAAGGAAGGGGTGGTGTAAGTTACCTCCTCCACCCATGACCTCGTACACCCAGGCCTTGGGAGAAGCCAGGCTCCTACTGCAGTATCTGGGAAGTAGGACTTGCAGTTTGACAAGAGGCTGACTGAGGAAAGCCAGGCCCAGGCAACAAATAGGGCTGACTATCTCCAGCAAGGGGCTACTCGCCTGGAAGGAGTTGTTTCTGGCTCAGCCCATCTGAGGATTCAGCCAGCCAGGCCCATGCAGGACTGAGGCCCCTGGCTAGCTCTCTGCCCAGAACAAGGGGATGTCGGATCCCTACTGTAAGGGAAAGGCTCCAGGTCCCATCTAGACAATTCAAGTAAGCCACCGCAGCCAGTGAGGGTGTGATTGTGTGTGAGGAGAGGAGTCTGTGGACTGAGAGCCACCACAGCGGCCCTGGGCAGCAGGATGTTGGTACGGACTTTAAGGGCAGAGTCACTGGAAAGGCTGGGAGCTCACATGTGGAGGGAGGCGGCTCTCTTGGGAAACTTGTTCAGAGCTGAAAGGATCAATTGCAGTGGTGCACAGGGTAGCAGTGGCCCTATTTGTCCAGGCTGGGGCTGCCGGACAGAGTGCAGACCCAAGACTCGGTGTGAGCCCAATCTGAGTCCTCGTCCTCCTCTAGGGCCTCTCCCTGGGTGTCCAGGAATATGTGGAAGCTGTCCTGCTGCTCCCAGAGTCCACGTGGGGCTACTACAAAGGAGCATGGCTGCATGGGTCAGAGCCAGAGCAGCTCCATCCTTGGCTGCAGCAACTGGGCACAAGTAAGGGGGGAGCAGAATGGATCTGCCCCCCAGCACTGCCTGACAGAGGCACAGGGGCAGCTTTTCTAGATGGTCCCCCTGGTTTTTCTAGGAAGAGGTTTCTTTTGTCCTGCCCTGGCAGCTCTGCTGGGGGCTGATAAAAGCAGAAGGTTTTGCTGCTTCCAGCCAAGCAGTAGACACGGGGAGCCCATTTCCACAGCAGGAGGAGGAACTAGATATAGACATACTGCATCCACATTGGTTACCTGTTTGACTGACAGCTGAGATGCACTAGACCCTTTTGTCCATACGGGTGGCAGCCGCAGTTGAGAGAGAGAATGCCTGTAGAGTTTCCCAGCTACTGGGAAAGGGAAATGAAGGGCAGGACTTTAAAAAGCTCATGAAGCTACCTAGCACATCAGAGCAGATTTCGTCTCCTGTAGCTGCATTAGAAATTCTGGAAGTGGATTGAATGACTACCCAAAAACCTAGCTATTTTATTGATTCCCCTCTCACCCCCTTGAGTCAGCACAGATATAAGGTGCCAAACTCAGAGCTGGTGAAACGCTTCCAGAGACAGCTGCCAACTCCAAATATGAATGAGAAGTCTTCAAAACCACCAATAATAAGGAACAGCAGGTTGTTCTGAAACCTTATAAACATCCTCTTCCTCCTCTCCAGTAGAGGTCACTGTGTAACAGCAATACCCAGAATTTAGAAGACAAGCTAGTTCATTGCGATAGGGTACATCACCCCCTCTCCAGTGTATTCGGGGTATGAAACTTTGCTTCTGCCTCTGCAGTATAGCCAAGAGTAAAACTTCACAGCTACAGTGTTTTAAATGTGATGAAGCTTTTCTAGACTGGCTAACAGCCCTTAGAAACCAATTACTCTACACAGCAATACTGTACCAATGGCAGACCCATTCGGATTAGAACTTTAGCTGGCGAACGTCAATAAAGGTCCATTTCACCCTATATGCAAACCGACAAAAAATATTTCCACAGATAATTGAAATTTACGGATATGCAAAGAATGCAAAATACTGCCTGAGAACTTATTCAAGTTTGATTTAAGGTTATTTACTTTGTACATTTTGACAAGTGATATTAACAATTTGTGTGTTAACAGACTTTTTGAATCTCAGGGTCTACAGTCGGTTAAATCATTGTCTGACCCCCCCCCGCCCCTTCATTGTCTGATAGAAATTGACATAATTCTTTAAAATGCTTAACAATACACTGATGATATCAATAGAAATTATCAGAAAATTAAAAACCAAATTCTGCCAAACCTAACCAGAGGTAAAAACTTGTCCTTTAAAGAGGCTCGTAGCTTTTAACTATTTCTTTACTTGTAATTATTTTAGGCAGTACCTGGTCACAACACATTTCCTGTTAGAGAATATGTCAGACTTTCCTGGAAACAATGGCATTGTTTAGTTTTCCTATTCCCCTGCAACACACAGTATTTCTTTTGTAACAAAATATAAGCTACTAAAATGGTGTTGAGATGTAACAAATAAAAAAAATGCACTGGACTTTTGGCTAAGCTTGATGGGAGGGAAACAGGCAGGTTAAAGCAGCCTGCTTGACATTGAGTTGAGTTCTTTCAGCTTGCCCTGGAAATAGGACTTCAGTTAGCACCAGTTTCTGGATAAATCTGGATAAAATCTGGTGGTTTCTGGATAAATTTTGATTTTCTTCTATTATTTCTGAGTTTAAATACAATAATTAAATTTTCACAGAAGATGGATGTGGCAACTCTCTCCCTGTTCCACCTTTTGATTGTGCAACACCTTAATGAGGAAGTAGAGCAGAACACAGCTAATCCAGCTGGAAATTAGGTATGCTGTATATTTTGGTAGTTCAATTACACATCACTAGACTTGTATGTTCAAGGAGTCAGCGGCTGTTATGGTTTACTTACATAATAAAGCTAACTTTAAATAAATTGAAGACTCAACAGATGAAAAAGGACCAGCATCAGTAAACAGCATAAAACAAGGTGAAACAGCCAATGGTCTTCTCTATTTCCATTCAGTTTCATCTAGTTAGAATGAAGTTTCTCCCTAAATGAAAACAGACTTTCCCTAAGACCAAAGCTTGGCTGTTTTCCATTTCCTTTCAATTTATTTGGAACCTGACAGACTATATAAATGGATTCTAGCATCAATCTATTTTTAGTGTATTTAAGTCACTTCTGTCTTAATCCTAGAGAAAACAAATTGCCAAATTCTAACAAGGATGACTTGTGTGGAGAGAAAGAGAAGTGTATTGATAAAGCCAGCCTAGTTTCCATAACTATGGACTTGTCTACAAGGCAAGTTATTGCATGGCAAGCCAGGGTATGGATCTACAGTGCACAACAGATTGCTGTGCAGTAGCCTCCCATGTGGACCCTGCTACAGTGTAGTGAAAATCCTAGAGGACAGCTAGTGTTATAAGTTCAGCAAACTTGCTGTATAGACAAACTCTAGCTCTCCCTTGCATTCCCATGGGTCTTTTCTGTGTCATTAACAGACCAGTTCTATATATTATCGTCTCTCTAATTCATATATACCCATGAACTTGTGACATAACTTGTGACATGACATAGCTTGATGATTACAATTAGTCAGCAAAAGGGGCAAGGGGTATCTTCTCCCTTTTCACATCCTAGTCTCAAGAACGAAATTCCTCAGGAAGCAACTAGCCCAACCTCTCTGGACGTCACAACCAACACATACTAATGGTTCTACAGTGGGGTATTCTTCATCACCCTGAAAGATAAGTTACAAAAGAAAGGCTTGTGTCGGCAACAGAACAACGACGACCTCCTGGTGACCTTTGTTAGGGGACTTTTCAGTTTGTCTAAAAAGTAATCAGCTCTATGAAAGTCTGTGCTCAGCCAACATCAATGTTTATTTCTGTAAAAAAACAAGTGAGACTTTTCAGAAAGGACCATTTTATGAAAAGGTTATGTTTGCATGTTAATGCTTTATATAAATATGCAGGGCTAAAACTTAGTGGGAAACATTAAAACATTCAAGTAAACAAAATAAATTCAATAAAAAGTCTCTGCTTCTCAATGACAGCCTAATGGACAGACATACTTCTGGGCTGGAGTGAAAATTCACTCAAGTTCTGCCAGCAGCACAAATAATCCTCTCTGGATACAAAATTTTAAGGTGTGTATATGTGAAGAAGTAACAATATCCAGTGTTTATGATTTAAAACAGCTCACCCAAACCAAAGACCATCACTATCCTAATGATTCAGCCATCGTTTTCTTTAGCTAGCAGGGCCTGTGTATTGTAGTGATCCCCTTGCCTGCACAGAAGAGTATGGTAATGGGATATTTCCTACTTTTTCATCCAACTTCAAGTTCCTAGAAAGCTGAATGTCTGCCAGTCTCATTATCAAAGAAATAGGACATTAAGGAATCCAGAGGCACCACCTGGTAAGCTTTACCATGTAACACAGGACTGGAAACACTAATATAGATTTGGCCTACATGCTGCCAAGGCAGTGAACACAAATGGTCTGGGAGAAGGAAGCTGTGGAAAAAAGTTGATATGAGGTATTAGTTTCCTAAGTATTTGCTATGGAGGAACAACAGACACAGATGGAACAACAGCTGGAATAATTACAGCATTCCAACTTGTCTAAGGATAGCTACAGAGACTTTGTCAATAGAGAATCCCTGGGGTAATTATATACCAATTTAAATGAATTTGAAACATTCAGCACACTCACTGTGTACAGAATACTAAGCCTGATCTGTATCTTACAGACTTTGTTCTGTCCCTTCTCCTCTTCTTAATACTTGAGTTTAGAGATCTGCCATATCATTACACTTTTCCTTAATAAAGTTTTATAAGCTGAAGAATAAACCTAAAAAAATGTCTGTGAAAGTCCTATTAGAGAGAGCAAGAATAGCTGAGCTGTTGTACATTCTCCGTCTTGCTCTACTTGCTCACAGATTAAAACTATAAAAATAACTGAATTATGTGCAAGAGAGACTGTGTCCTGTCTCCCAACAATCCAACAGCAAAAGATCCCTCATTTCATTTTAGCTACTGCAAGTGCAAAGGGCAATTCAAGTTTTCCTAACAATCTCCAAAACAGAAAGTCAGTTTAAAAAAAAAAAACCCCACAAAAACCAGAAACATTTAAAACTCTCTAAACAAGTTTAAAAACAAAATAATCTGCTCAAGGAGAAACAGTTTCATCAGACCATGACATGTTTTGCCCACAAGTCTGAAAAAAACAAAGTATTAAATAAGAACCTACATGTCTTAAAAACTTAGAAGCTTCTATCGCTACATCTGGGACATCTTCAACTGTTCCAATCTTCCATAATGGACACCAGCAATGTTTATATTTATAGGTTATTTCTTTGAAGTGCCTCACAAAGGTTCTGGTTGGCATCTGGTTCCTCAGTCATCATTTCCACAGCTTCCCACTCCCCAGACCTGCTGGATTTCTTAATGGCTTCTACTACACTTTGCATATAGAGGCCATCTTCAAAAGAGGCTGCCATAGAGACTGGTTTGTGATCCCATGTCCGACTGTCTTCCTGGTCTTGGAAAGACAGTCGCAATGCTTGCACCATGTACACCATTCCTTTCAGGTACAACAAGGGGATGTCTTTAAACCCCTTGTCCAGAAGGCCTGTGTTGATGGTCAGAGAATCTGTAAGCAGTAGTTCCTCTTGGAATGCTGTATTCTTCTGCCCATACAAGTCTGTCCCACGAGCTATAAGGCGACCTGTGGACCCAACAATCATGACTTCATGAACAAATGATCCAGGCATGTTAAAGTTGAGATTCACAGTGCTACAGACACCTCCAGCCATAAGCATCTGAAAAAAGCAAAAGTCATCACTAGTGACATGACGGATCCCACTTATAGCTGCGTTCTGCTTCACAAAAGTCTTAAGTAAGCCATGGACCTTCTCTGCCTTCCTGCTGGTTAGATGAGTTAAGAGGTCTATAATATAGGTGCCCATTGTGTGAAGTCCACCTCCTCCCATTAGCTCATCACAGATCCAGTTGTACTTGTGGTTCAGCAGGCTTCCCCAGTACACTCGCACATCGCAGATCATCACATGGCCTATGTAGTGTTCTTCTATTAACTGCTTCATTTTGACAAAAGCAGGCAAGAAACGGAGGACATTACCAACAATGCTCATCAGCTTGGGGTAATATCTGGCAGCTGTAACCATTCGGAAGGCATCCACAGAGGTAGCAGATTTCTCACAGATCACATTCTTTCCAATACCTGCAGACAAAAAGAAAGAGGGGTAAAAATTCTCCAATGGAGGCTATTTTTTTTTTGCATCCTGTCCTGACCGTGGCATGTTCAAATGAGCTACCCTAAGCACACTGGATCACAGAATCTCCCAAAGCTGGGTGAGTTGGCAACAAAATGGCAGATGAAATTCAATGTTGATAAATGCAAAGTAATACACATTGGAAGTCATAATGCCAACTATATATACACAAAATGATGGGATCTACATTAGCTGTTATCACTCAAGAAAGATCTTGGAGTCTTCATGGATAGTTCTTTGAAAACATCTGCTCAAAGTGCAGCAGCCATCAAAAAACCTAACTGAATGTTTTGAGCCATTAAGAAAGGGATAGATAAGACGACAGAAAATATCATAATGCCACTGTATAAATCCATGATATGCCCACACCTTGAATACAGCATGCAGATCTGGTTGTCCCATCTCAAAAGAGATATATAGGAATTAGAAAAGGTACCGAAAAGGGCAACAAAAATGATTAAAGGTACGGAACAGCTTCCATAGAAGGAGAGATTAAAAAGCCTGCGACTATTCAGCTTGGAAAAGAGACGACTAAGGGGGCTATAACAGAGGTCTATAAAATCATAAAAGTGTGTGGAGAAAAAGTATTATTTACCTTCACACAACACATGAATCAGGCAACACCCAAGGAAATTAACACACAGCACATTTAAAACAAAAACAAGGAAGTACTTCATACAACGCATAGTCAACCTGTGGAGCTCATTGCCAGGGGATGCTGCGAAGGCCAGAACTATAACAGAGTTCAAAAAATAATTAGGTAAATTCATGGATAGGTCCACCAACGGCTGTTATTTAAGATAGTCAGGGATATAATTCTATGCTCTGGGTGTCTCTAGCCTCTGATTGCCAGAAGCTGGGAGTGGACACTCCATGATTGCCTGTTCTGTTCATTCCCTCTGAAGTACCTAGCACTGTCCACTGTCAGAAGACAGGATATTGGGATAGATGGGCCATTGATCTGACTCAGTATGGTTGTTCCTATGTAATGCCCACTTTCAACAAGCACCTGAATCCTTCCCCCATTCCTTGTCACGTGTACACATATGCATGACGTTCAACTTCATAGATTACAAGGTGGCATACAGTACATGCAACCACCCCACCGTAAACTTCAGCTAAACTCTCCATTCTCTATCATTCCATGGCATGGTTTCCCCTTCATCCTAATGCCTATTCTGAGGAAATACTCTGCAGCGTTTCGTCGTTTAATATTGGAGACCTGCCTAACACCTGAAAACGTGAACAGGGGTCAGACTCAAATTTCACCCTTCCCTAATACTCCATTTTGAGCATAAGACCTAAAAAAATAAGGCAAGTGACAGCAGCCACTTCTCGGAGAGCCCTTCCGCACTTGGAGAGGCTTCTGGTTCTTATTTCAGAATTTCCTTCTTATCATAGATTTTATGGTCAGAAGAGATCAATGTAATCATTTAATCTGTTCTCTTGAATAACATAGGTCACGTAATTTCATCCAGGAATCCCTCCATCAAAGCCTATAACTTCTGACTGAACTAGAGAATATCTTTTAGAAAGATGCCCAAACTTGATATAAAGACCTCAAATGACAGAGAAGCCACTATATCCTGTGGTAAATTGGTTAATTACCTATGGTTATTTACCTTCCACTGTAAAAAATGTGCACCTTACTTCTAGCCTGAATTCGTCAAGCTTCAGTTTCTAGCCATTCAAATGTATTATGCCTTTGTCTGTTAAAGAGTCTTCTACTATCAGTTATCTTCTCCCCATACAGGTTCTCAGACCATGATCAAGTCAACTCTTAACCTTCTTTGGTAGAAACTAAACAGATTATTGTTCTTTAATCTCGCTGAAGGCAGGTTTTTCAGATCTCAAAACCTTCTGTTGGTTTTAGTTAGACCCTTAACAATAAATCTATGTAGTCTAAGGTTCAAAACTTTCCAGACACAGTTAAACAGACTTGATTCCTCTTGCCCCATAGGAACAAGGACCAACAGGAACCTGTGCTTGCCATTATATACCTAATTCAAACCATAAAAGATTTTTTACAGTGAAATTAAAGACGCCTCTAAAACATGATTTCTAATAAATACACTTAGGGACCCATCAATGCAAATATACTACTACAAGATTGTCCGAACACGCTAGTCACCAGCAGTCATCTGAATGAGTATGAAGAACTCTTGTCCAAACAGCAATTTCTTGAGCAGAAACTGAGTGGGAACCCAAATCATCACCTTCTTCAGGTTTTCTACTGTTTTAAGTCTCTTCTAAAAGGAACTGAATAAATGTAACTTTAATGATGGGTAGAAACAGGACAGCATAGCATGTCTAATGATCAAAAGGCTTTTCAGCAGTTGAAATACTGTTCTGTGATGAAGAGACTAAAAGTGGCATTACAGGGCTCCCTGCTTTTCTTCTCAATTTCAGTTTCAAGGGTGCTCAATTTACAAGTGAAAACCTGTTGGGTTTTTTCCTGACTGCCAGATCTGCAAATTCAGCCTGAAATCTGAAGAGTCAAGCCCCTTCTATCTTACATGCTGCCAGCAGTAACTCCATTGCCTTGAATGGACTTGTACACACCAACTACAGCGTTGTAAATAACGGATTCCAGGAGGAACAGGATCCACCTCGCTCACAAGTAGCCACGCTGGCTCTGCAGGGCTAACAGGAAGAAAAAAAATAGACTCTGTTGTCACTAAGGAGATCAGGTCTGACTCTGAAAACACTGCTATTCTAGTCCTCTTGCAAAAGAAGCTGCCTTCTTTAAATAATTAAAGTAGATCCACACTTGAAATCCTTTGTTACTAGCTCAGTGAACACTATTCTCAGTTATGTTCAATATCCCTTTAATTGGTTATTATAAGAGAGGGAGAATGGAATGACACCATTCCTAAGGCTTGTTAAAATAAACCACCACATCCCACATGTGGGAAACAAAAGCCAAGCCAAGAATTTCAAAACCAGTTTCCTGGTTTAGTAAATAGACTAAATATTTAAAAGAAATCCTTTTATCCTGCAATACCTTAATCTGATCCAAAGAGGGTTTCTGCCAGTAATACATCTTATTTAGAAGAAGTTTGTATCCTACTGAAACAATCCTAAATTGTTTCAGACTGACTAAGAAGAAAGTTTAACCTTTGAGAACAAGTCAGATCAATATTTTTCCTACTCAGGATAGGGAAAATATCTTTGTCTGTTCCCTATGGAGCCCCAGGCTAGAAATCTGAACTCGTTTCTGGTTAGCGACCAGAGAACTCGTTAAATCAGTCAGCTTTCTGAAGGAATTGAGGCTATCAATTAATCACAGTTAAAGCCTGCGATTAACTTGAAAACAAAATTAATGCATTCATTTTTGTAATGGCTTTAATTGCATACCGCTGGGCAGGGAGGCAGGCATAGCATGTCTAATGATCAAAAGGCTTTTCAGCAGCGTCTGGTCAGTAACCCAATCCACCCCTGGCATGAGGGAAGAGAATAGGAAGTGGCTCCCATCCCAGCTCCAGTGGAGAGAGAGAGATTCTGATCCTGCTGTGCCCCATTGCCCCCAGCCGGTCCTTTGCTCTGGGGACCAACCCTCCCTCCCCTGTGCTGTGCCCCATTGTTCCCCACCAACCCCTCACTCCACAGGCCACTCTCCCTCTGCCCCAATGTCCCCAGCCAGCCCCTTGCTCTGAGAGGGGGCACCCCATAGAGAACAGGGGCCTGGTGAGCTCAGCCTCTCCTCCACACCCTCCCTTGCAAACAAGGGCTCACTCAGCTGAAGGGAGCCCACCCCGCTCAGTAAAAGGAGGTGCGCGGTGGCACTGCTGTGGTGGACAACAATTTCCTGGAGGTAAAATCCTGAGGTCATTGTAAGCCAGCACAAGACACTTTTTGTATGGGAAATGATTTGTCCCTGTCTCCACTGAAGTTCACCTTACACCATCCTGCATTTCAGGGGGACTCTATGTATAGGTAATGTAATGCTTTTTGGATCATTCAGGCTAAACGTTGCTCTCAGAATGGAAGGCAATATGTTCTGGTAGAGGGCAAGTAAGAAATTAGTGTTAAATTTTAAAATTTAACTCATATAGCTGTAAAGATTATTTGTAACTAGCCCTAAAGCTGAAGAATGACTGTTCTGATTTAATTTAGCCAAGTCTAGGAGTAACTTATGGGTCCTAGAGTACCATACAATCTTCAGGCTAAACAAAAGTATCTGCCTCCTACAGTCTTGATTAAAGGGGAGGGCACAAACAAGTGTGAGGGATCCTTTACTGACAGAATTACCACAAAAAATAATTGAAATGACTCCTTTGGGTCTGTGCACAGGGGGAGAGGCTCTCTTTGGTTGTGAAGTAGTTTCTTGGCAAAATGTAAAATCAATGTGTTTCCCAGTGAATCACAGTGGAAATCACTGTTGGAGATACTTGCTCAATATACACAAGAGCTGCTTGAAATCTAGACAGCAGAAAAAACTGTCTAGAAACCAACCCTTTCATTTCAGATCTGAAGACGGGCTCTGTGTAAGCTCATAAGCTTGTCTCTTTCACCAAAAGAAGTTGGTCCAATAAAAGATTTTACCTCATTCACCTTGTCCCTCTCACTTTAGGAAGAGAATGAAAACTGATGTCAAAATGAAGAAAAACAATTTCACAGATATTTAGAGAGACCAAGAAATTGTCAAAAACAATGCAAAGAAAACTGTTTAAAGCCATTAATGCAACATCTTTCTGAGAATGAACCCAGCGCAGTTACTGTGCAATATGCATATTAATAATATCACTCAGCTGTATTCCTTCATGCTGCCCTCAAATGATGTTTGGCGGGGGGGGGAGGGGGAGAGAGGGTGTGTGTGTGTCAGACCACTTCTGAGCAGTCTAAGAGTGATTGGAGATGCATAGGAGAATTTATGTATTGGCCATAGCCTCTGAAATGGTCATGGAGGAGGAAACAGGGAGACGGACTCGCCCAAGGCATTTTTTTCCAGGGTGTTCCCTTGAAATGCTTGCATCACTCATGGTCACCACACGAATAAAGTAATGTTTGCACAAGTAACCTCTCACTCCCATCTCAGCAAAGTTTCATCCTAGTTCAGACGGACTCCACATACAGGCAAGGTAATGGACAGACAGCATTAGATCTAGAGACTCCAGTGAGAGCAGCCGTATTGGGATTTGGTGCTTTTGACAAAACCCGTCACTGACACCAGGAGATTAGAAAGTGATGCACTTCCTGTTACAAAAATAAGATTCCATCAGGCACCAAAACAGGAAAGAGGGAACAATAGAAGGCACTCTGCATTAGAAGGATTAAAGGTACCATGACACACTTTCTCTCTGCTTTCTTAGCTGTGTCACGCTTCCTCTCTCTTTCTAGCCTCCAACCAAGGTAAAGAAGGGTTTGTAATCTAAATCTAGCACTAATCCCATTTAGAGTTTTCAATAATCTGGCCATTAAAACAGAGCCCTTGGAACACCATTACTTTCAGCTCACACGTACTCCATCCTCCCCCGCCCAGTCTCCTGTGATGCAATCTGCATTCACATCAGCCCTTTCTCGTGTTCATCTCTGCACTGTAGGATTCCTAACGAAAGACTGCTGCCAGAAAGGACCTGTGGTGCACTGAGACTTAAAAGAGCCACACCTGTTGTGGAATAAACAATCATAGATTAACTTTTATCACTGTTCTCTTCCCCATTCATCTAGCCTCAAAACTGCATCACCGCTAAAGCAAGACCCTTCTCCTTTGTGGCACTTAACCACTTGGAATAGCTGTCTTGTGTCTTTCTGCCTCAACACCCCATCTCATTTAAAATCTCATGTAAAATCTGTTTCACCTTTACACATAACCAACTCCTCTGTTGATTTGCTATTGGAGAAACATTAATACTGATCTCCAGGTTGAGCAGTCTAGACTCAAAGATGCACTGATAAGAGCTGGGAAGGGAAAGGATAACATCCTGGTAAGGGAAAGCAGGCCTTGGAATGAAGGGATTTACCTACAGCAGTACACCACTTACTTAAAAATAATGCTTCTAGAAGAGAGGCAATAAAGAGGAATAAACTGAAATGCTTAAATAATAGTGGACTTTCACATAAAAAGCCAGCAAGCCTAGAAAGGAAGCATCAGTGCCTGGCAAACATACAGGGGAACAGGAAAAAGCTTTCAAAACAGTCTGTATGTGACGGCCATGCAAAGATTTTTACAACAGCCTATCAGCCAAAACAGATGCCGAATGTGTCATACACTTTGACAGGCTAAAGAGAGATTTTTCTGTTTGCCTGATACAAACCAGACTGCTGATCCACCGCCATTTCTATCAGACCAGCAGAGAAACAGCCCAAACCCTACAGTAAAACCATCTGTGACATCACAGAGTCTCATTTACCTTGGAGGAAAGATGAGAGCACCCACTGATGTTGCTATATATCCAAGTTCTGTTTCATATCAGTTAACTTCAGTCTTCGACATTTTGCTTCCGTCATGGAGGGACAGTCTATAGCAAGGGCATCTCTCAGGAAATTGCTAATTTGATTGTGTCAAATATGGTAGCCACATGCAGCATCTTTGGGGACCATATTTTATGTATTTTATAGTTCAATCATGAAAACCTCAAAAGACCTTAAATTATACTGAGATGGGCCACACAGTATGAGTTGTAGAATATTCATAGCCCTTTGTATCATACAAGAACATAAGAATGACCATACTGGGTCAAACCAATGGTCCATCTAGCCCAGTATCCTTATCTTCCGATAGTGGCCAATGCCAGGTGCTTCAGAGGGACTAAACATAACAGGAGGTAATCATCAAGTAATCCATCCCGTCACCCATTCCCAGCTTCTGGCAAATGGAACACTTCAGAGCATGGTTTTACATCCCTGCCATCCTGGCTAATAAACACTGATGGACCTATCCTCCATGAGCTTCTCTAGTTCTTTTTTGAACCCTGTTATAGTCTTAGCCTTCACAACATCACCTGGCAAAGAGTTCCACAAGTTGACTGTGCGTTGTGTGAAAAAATACTTCCTTTTGCTCATTTTAAATCTGCTGCCTATTAATTTCATTTAATGACTCCAGTTCTTGTGTTATGAGGAGTAAATAATGCTACTTTATTTACTTTCTCCACACCAGTCATGATTTTATAGACCTCAATCATATCCCCCTTTAATTGTCTCTTTTCCAAGCTGAACAGTCGCAGGCTTTTTAACCTCTCCTCATATGGAAGCTGTTCCATACCCTAATAATTTTTGCTGCCCTTCTCTGAATCTTTTCCCATTCCAATATTTTTTTTTGAGATGGAGTGACCAGAACCACACACAGTATTCAAGATGTGGGCATACCTATCCCTTTCCTAATGATTCCCAACATTCGGTTAGCTTTTTTGACTGCTGCTGCACATTGAATGGATGTTTTCAGAGAAGGATTCACAGTGACTCCAAGGTCTCTTTCTTGAGTGGTAACAGCTAATTTAGACCCCCATCATTGTATGTTTAGTTGGGATGATGTTTCCCAATGTGCATTACATTACACTGAATTTCATCAGCCATTTTGTTGCCCAGTCATCCAGTTTTGTGGGATCCCTTTGACAGTTTTCAGTCTTCTTTGGACTTCACTATCTTGAGTAGTTTTGTATCATCTGCAAATTTTACCACCTCACTGTTTACCCCTTGTTCCAGATCATTTATGAATATGTTAAACAGTACTGGTCCCAGTACAGACCCCTGCGGGACACCACTATTTACCTCTCTCCATTCTGAAAACTGACCACTTATTTGTACCCTTTGTTTCTTATCTTTTAACCAGTTACCAGATCCAGGAGAGGACCTTTCCTCTTATCCCATGACAGCTTACTTTGCATAAGAGCCTTTGGTGAGGGACCTTGTCAAAGGCTTCCTGAAAATCTAAGTACACTATATCCACTGGATCATCCTGTCCACATGCTTCCCTCAAAGAATTCTAACTCATATAACAACCAGCTGTGGTTAGAGCAGGTGAAAGGTGAGACCTAGAAAAATCCCATTTCTAAATTACTTTAATATAGTGTAAACTTTTAAGCCTTCTTTGGCTGTAGAAGGGAGACTGCATCCACCTCACAACCTTTGTCTCAAGTTGTGGAATCTCCATTACTGGAGATTTTTAAAAGCAGGTTAGTTAGTCCTGCCATGGCTACAGGGGAGTGGACTAAATGACCTCCCGAGGTTCCTTCCAGCCCTATGGTTCTATGATTCTTCAAGTCTCCAACAAACTGAAATGAGCAGATTAATACATGGAGCTTTGGTTAAAATTCATCCTCCTTTCAGGAATTTTTATGTGGTACATTAGACTCAAATTACTAAGCAAGGAACTCCAATCTATGTGCAAGAGCTGTAGTGAGTCCTAAAGCAAATTGTAAATTACTTGGTAACTTTACTGATCAGCTAACTCTCAGTGTTGATGAAATAGTTATATAAAATATGCAATACTGAAGCAGATTATTTGTGTGCTCTATAGCAGAGGAAGTGCAGTCCTAAGGGGCTTAACCATTCAGCCAGGAGGAGCCTTTTTGGGGTGGCTAACTGATGGAGCAGGGGCCCCACCTCTCTAGATATTGATCACTTATGCCTTGCTCATGGTTTGAAGTTAACATTACTATGACACTGTTATGTTAAGATTGTGCCCATATGTGTTACTGGATTGTTGATTAACTGCTTATGGCTACCAATAAATAAAAAAATGTAAACTAGTATTAGTGCCAACTGGCACCCCACCCCCCTTCCTCCTCCCCCAGCCAAACTGCTGACATGGGGGACTGGCTTTCATTGCACAGCATTCTAGCCATTCTCAAACCCCAATCTCCCAGCTGGTAAAGCACGAGACTATCCCCAGCCATATACAATTCCTAGTCAAAAAGGCTCTAGATGGATTTTAATTTTGATAGCTGAACAGGCATACTTGCTATCTCTGAGCCCATTATATAGACAGTATTCTTCCAAAATCTGGACCCAAGAAGAACATTCTTGGTAGTATGCACATGCCTCTGGAATTTAGTTCCACCAGAAATGTGTTTAAGGAACATTTTGGACAAATTTAGAAAAAACTGAAAGAAAGCAGGACTATTAATTACATATTGACTCTGAAATGGCCACATCAGACAGTCTTCAGATGAGAACATTTCAGGGAAAATAAAAATAAATGAAGAGTAAATAACTCTCTGCTGCTCCAAAGTTCATTTGTTGATCAAGTCTTAAAAGCCAGCAGTCCCCATCTTCTTACTTTTCCATAAACACTTGTCTCACAACTAACAACAGGGACAGGTAAGCATGCATTTCATCATCATTTTCATCCTCTCCTTTGATTGGAGCGATGCCATTTCATGTGTCTTAGCCTTTGGAGAAAGGGAGCTTTAGTAACAAGCTAAGTTTCTTGTTCAGATTAGTTTACCAGAAAAGGTTTGACCCCATAAATTCACTTCACTTCACATGTAGCCTGCAGAGGGTCTCATAGCAAGTGAAACAGTGACCATTTAAACAGCACTTAGAAGAGATTTTAGCATATTTTAAGCAATCAATTCTCATCTGTACATTAAATTTTCCATCGCAGTAGTCCCTTGGGACCTAAGACTAGTTATAAAGTACTCAAGACAAGTCAAACAACATGAAGACAAAAATCACGTTTCATGTGACTTCTTAGAAAGGCTAGCATGAGACATTTCCTTCCAAAACAGTTACTACAGACAAAAATTACCTAAAAGGCAGAGAACAAAAGGGTTACCCTGGCTGATATAGCATGGCACATTCCCCGATCCTATAAACCCATTCACTTTGATCTCCATTAAAAGTCAACAAATCGTCAACCTTTAGCTTTACAAGTCTATGTAGAGGCACACACCACTCTGTATACAAATTTTAAGGTTGGAAAGCCTCACCACGCCCAAAAAACATTTCAAGTCCCTGCTCCAGAGCATGGGAGTGCTAGAGTTTCTCAGCTAACTTTCTGCAAAACATTTTTGAATATGATCAACAAAACATATTTTCCATAATCTCGTTCTCAAAAGTAGTTGACTCTTTTTTCCCCTGAGACTTTCCTAAAAAAATTCAACCTGAGGCAGATACCTAGAATGGGAAATTTCAGCCTAAATAGTTAAAGTTTTGGCAAAGTTACAAGCAACTACAAACCTGATCTTATAAGGGGAAGTGTTAGGTAACTTTAACTACAGGGAGCACTACCAGCTCCAAATATAACACAATTTAGAATGGTGTTTTTATAATACTATTGATTATCAATTAACAAGCCAATAGCTACAAATTTAAATTTATTAGCACATATTTTTCAATCAGATAGTCAAAAAAGCTTTTGCTCTGACTCCGAAGTGAAAACACAGTACCTAGAGCTTTCACAGCAATTTGCCGGGTTAGTGGTGGAGGGATGTTGATGCAAACCAAATCTACATCCTGGTGCAGCAAGACATCATCAGTCCGACTTGTGTAGAACTCAATGTTCATTTCCTCTGCTAGCTGCTTTGCTTCCTCTTCAGTCTTCCCCCAAAGTGCTTCAATGGAGAAACCCTCTGCTCTCAACAAAGGTACCAGTACCCGGGCAGTGCTGCCGGTCCCAAACACACCAACTCCAGGAAGCATTTTCATTGTATGTTCATTCAAGCATTAGTGTCCATATGTAGATCGCCAACACAAGATTGAGATCTTCAGCCTTCCATTTCAACCACAGCTCCTAAAACAGGAAATGTTACAGTTGGACATTACCAGAGGGCACATTTTTTCATCAAATACATTCACTACTGAATGTTAGCGTCAACCATTTTGGTGTCATAGACAAGATGTTGAGTGAGACTCAAAGTGAAATCATAGATAAACCTAAAACCAGCAGGCTGAAAGAAGATCCACATTGCTCTTGCCTTTAATGTGAATGTCTAACAGAAAAACAACATCTTAAGAGATGAGCTTCCAAGAGGCTGCTTTGCTCAGGATGAAGCACTGCATACTGAGATCTTTAGTCTTAGCGGTCACATTGCCAAAGATGAGGGACACCCAATCTTGATTTAAAAACTGTCAGTGATGGAGAATCCACTAAGACCCTGGCTAAGTTTAGGAATGTGGGTAGAGAGAGGAACAAGTGATAGAAAGCACACTTGTAAAGATGAGACAAATCTTCTAACGAAGAACCAAACACCATAGTATTACAGCCCTCCTAATCGTGGCATATATTACTAAGTAAAATCCTCTCTTGAATGTAGATTCTAACCATGAGGCAGTACAAAGGCAGCAAGCTTTTACATGAAGTGTTAAAAGGAAGCACTACAGGAAAGAATAAAAAACCTATCAAGATATTTAACTGTAGGGAAACTCACCATCATCACTGCACAATAAGGTATAGTTAAAAGCATAGTTTTAACGACTCATATGATAAAAGTATTCTCGTCAGTGAGAGTAAGGAGCAGGAGGTGTACTTAGTTTATCTTTTTATTCCTTTGCATATTTTACATTCTATGCCTGATTCATTGCACATTCCACCATTCGTGCGTTCAGGGAGTCTAAATATATATTTTTGGTGCATCTGATGCCTAGCTGGTATAATTCTTTTCTGCCCAATTTCCACATCAGCAATTGTCTGCTTAAGTAAAGTACAACTCTCAGTGTCTATTAGTTACCATTAATATTGTTTTATGTTTTGTAGTGATGATACAGTCCTTTGGTAGATGTAAAAAATGCTTTAAGTTAAGCAGTGAGACCCATTAAGCATTGGGGGGGGGGAGAAACATGACAATAAAATGAAGTTTTGCAACTCTATTTTTAATAGGAAAATTAATGGATAGTTTGTATTCCTGTTGCCTACAATATGGTAGGATGTTCCACAGTATTTGCCTATAAAAAAACTTTTTTCCATAGCAAACACCATCTCCCCAGTGTGTTTGTTTTGCTTAAGACTTTTTTCACTCCAGCCAAGATTGCTCCAGTGCCAACGGTAGGAAGTTTTACTAAATTTAGTTGATTAGAAAAGACAAAACTTTTTTCTTGAACTAGTAGCTTACACAAGATCTTTCCCACTGATTTTTAAATAAGAAGGTATTTAATTATAAGAACTGCACAATCCTTAGCTATAAAATGATTTTTTCCTCACACATTTTAACAAAAACTCAGTTTTCATGTGTACAGTATATGAAAAATATAGTATGAGAAGCAGTTCATATTGTATTGCTGATATAACACTAGTTTGTCACATAAAAGAAAAATGAACTGATAACTAAATACAAATGTGAAATCAAATGAAAACTTGTTATATTTCTCATCTTCATCACTGTAAACAATTCCAGTTTATATATAACTGTGTTTTGTGAAAGACTGCCATATGTCATCTCTCTACATATTATCGTTTCTTATAAATTCATTTTTCTGTTTCTGAAATAGTTTAATCAGACACTATAATGTTTGTTACATAACCCCTAAATAATTTGATCAATGGTATTTTGCAAGCCCTTTATCAACCAATATTCTAAAAGGTGATCACCAATGTACCAGTCAGGCTATTAGCCATGATGGGCAGGGATTACTGTTTGCCAAAAGCTGAGAACAGGCAACAGGAAGGATCACTTGGTGATGACCAGTTCTGCTCATTCTCTCTGAAGCACCTGGCATTGGTCACTGTAGGACAACAGGATACTGGCCAGATGGACCATTGGTCTGACCCAGTATGGCCGTTCGTATGTTCTTATAGCTGTTTACTTTCTTAGATATTCCTATTGTCTTATTTATGGCTACACAGAGATACATTACTGCTGCTTGAGCTCCTTGTGTTCCTTTAACAGATTTTATTCACAATAAAGTGGAAACATATATGGAAATTAATATCTTACCACACCCCTCTTTCACTGGATGAATCAATATGTTGAAATTTTATTGATAAATAAATTATTTAAAAATTAAAATAAGAGCTCTCTATGTAGCGTTGACACTTTACTGAGTGCCAGGTTGGGCAACTTTTACTCATGCTGAGAAGTACCGTAGTCCTGACGGAATCAGTGGGACTATGGGTACAGCACGGCTCTACTCAGTGTGAGAGTAAGACTACCACAGTGCAGCCTTTTGTTGTCCCAATGCAGTTATTGTTAACTGAAATGCAAGACACTATTGAGCAATACTATTAACCTGAAATTATTTCCTTCATTTCTCCTGCCCAATGCCACATCATACTTGCTATTGCAATTAACTGATTTCTTCATTCTGTCCCTGCTGTAAGGCTTGAGATTGTTTTCAGCTAACAAGCTATAAGTCAAGACTGATATAAATGGCTCAGGAAGCCAGATGTCCTCTTAGTGATTCGAATTCCAATGAGAACAGCACATTTGCTTTTAGAATTTCTGTCTGTCTGCCAACTATCTGTAAGAACTGCCTCCCCCTTCCTCCACCATGCCCCCCACCAAGTGTAACCCTAGCACCCTTGATGTAAGTAAAGTGATTAAAAGTGTGTCTGCATATATGTAACGACCATTATCACAGTTGTTCTCTGCAGATAGGACAAGGTCTGTATTTGTAAGTGAATAGATAAAGAATATGAAATCGATAAGAAAGGGTATATAATTGACCACTGTAACACCATGAAGCTGAAGCTGATTTATCAAACTTCCCAGTATCGTGAAAAAACCTCTTCAGTATTGTCTGTGCAGCCTGATTCTTGGAGAAAGAATCCTTAATGCTTTACACTGCAAATTACATTTTAATGTATTTTCACTGATCAATTTACAGAACTATTGCGGCTTTGTCTCTTGTATCCCAACACACAGATACATGTAAAATTGTGTTTGTCTAACCACCAGTCAAGTTAATTGGATCCGATTAGGTTTCCTTCTCTGTGTTTAGGAAGCCCTTTAAGAGGGCATTTTTCTTCTTCAGTTCAGCAGGAGACACACACACAATCGGGGGAAAAAAGATTACTACAAACCTTCTTAGATCATACCTAATTCACCCTACAGGGGCCAAAGCAAGACTGTTCCCAGTCATGTTACCAAAAGAAAGATGAAATCTATCGTGTTTCTGCCATTTTAGAAAATTATTCCAGTCTACAATAAAGGCACTTCCAATATTCAGCTTCAGTTTTCCTTTACTCTGGACTATACTGAACAAGTCCTCTCTCTCCATGGCATTTACCCCCAGCAAATATAGATACTTGTATGCCATTCCTATATTCCCACACTTATGAGGCATTTAGCCAAGCCAGACATATTCACTACTTTTAGTCTTTCCTGATAAAAATCAGTCCCTCCGGCTATTTACTACCGTTTTTTGAATTTCCTCTACCCAAAATAGTCTCTAGTATTTGAAGTGCTGTTTCACAAAAGCCACAGGAAAGAACAGCCTATCCCCATCCCCCTCACCCCCTAGACATCTATAGCCTAAGCTTTGGCCTTTTTTTTTTTTCCCGTACAGTGGGAAAGGGAGGAGGAGCGGTTATATCCGTTGCAAGTTGGCATCAAATAAATGTCCACTATCAACCTTCCTTCTCAGGATTACAAAGTCAGACAAATTTCTTCTTTTAAAATGGCTTGGAAACATTTAAGTTTGCTTTTCTTTAAAAGCCCATTTTCAGACACAGCAACAGTCTCCTTTCTAGGCTGAAAATGGGGATGCCAAAGAAAATTGTTGACAGACCCTTTGCAATAGCAGGTCAAACAGCAGCACTGTCATGAGCTTGAAAAAATGCCCTCAAACCCTTCTATAAGCAATAAAAAAAGTTCTCTTTCTGGTAAGAGAGAAAGAGGAAAGTACCATTTACAACGCTCCCTACAGACCTTCCCCTCCTAGAAAAGCCACATAGTAAGTTAGACTGTAAATCAGACTGTACATTCAAATAAGAGTCTCACTGGTAACGCTGCACATTCTTTTACAAGTTACTAGTGTTTAGTGAGCTCTTTGGGGAAGAGGCTGGGCTCTCCACACACATTCATGCAGTGCCTAGTGAAATGAGGCCTTCATCAGGCCTTTGGGTACTTCCATCACATAAGGTAAAACATAATAAGTCAGAGAAATAGCAAAGCAAGCCCAGCACAACAGCTTTTATTCTGCTTGATGTGCATAAAGGTTTATTAAGGCTATAAAAAGTTTGCAAATATTTACCCAACGTGCTTGGAATCTGTATTCATTGTTCAGTGTTACAGTACACATACAGGGCCATACTCCTTTGCTTTCTTTTATGGGCAGTGAGCAGCACTTACTTGCAACTGGAATTCACTCCCAGTTAATAAGCATCTAAAATTAAACGTCAAACAAGTCTGGTGCCAAAGGACTTTGAAGGATGTTTATTATTTCTGTAAACACTTCGTTTTATTATAGGAAACGCTGTTCACTTTCATGCGTATTTAACGTCTGTCAGCTAATAATGCTTTCTACTCAACTGGCAGTTTTCTATGAACGTGAAAAATGCTAGTGTAACAACGCACCTACATTTGGTGGGGTTGGAAAGCAAGCAGCAGCGTGTGGTAGAGAGAATATCACATAGCTTCCTGCAATTATGTAGAGAAAGTCAAAACTACAGTGCATATTGAAAGAGTCTAGGAAGGTCTAAGCGGCTTGAAGTTGTTAATATGATCCTAAACATACTACTTCATAAAATATTTAACTGCAGGCCATTGCCACCCATACTGAATTCACTGTTTTAGCACCTTTTAAGTTTGGATTGACTTTTTCTGTATTTCCTGTCCTGACAGCTCTTAGAAATCACACAGTCGTTTCCAAGGAAGTAAACGGATAAGACACAGGCACTAAATCCTGGCATCAGTGAACACTCAGGAAGGTGAAGAAACTTGCCCTGGCCTACCGGGGGATGAAAGGGGTGGGGGGCGGCAACCAGCATGTCCCAAAATTTAGACAGCAACATTTTTATCAATTCTTCACAGGGATAATCCACATTTCAGTAGTCAGTCAACTAATTTTAGCTTCATGAAATAGCAGCATTCCTTAAGGACCAAAACTGGGGCAATTTGTTTAAATGAAAGGATCACTTCTCCCCTCTGCCCATGTTTCACTATTTAAACCAGAAGTGTCAAACTTTTGACCAGTTCAGGACCATGATGGGAGCTTGCCAAAATCCTGAGAAATGCACCTGAACACAAAGCATTTCCAGATATTTGCAAGACATGAGAATATGGAAGCATACACCTAATAGCGCTGAGTTATACCTAACATGCTCACCCCTTCTAGAGGTCTGAACACAGATACAAGCTTTACTCAAGATAGATCACTTATCTGTAATTTTCTGAGTGTGGTATTTACTGTGTGCCTCCACCCTTTTAAACCACATGGCACTGCTGGCGAGTCATAGCTCTGGAAATTATGGTCTTAGCTGCAAGGCACTATTACTATACACCATGCCTGGCTCAAGACAAATACCACACCCACCACACTTAGCTGGCTTGTTTTTTCAATGTAGGTTAAACTAGAAAGGCTAGCTGCTCCTGTTATGTATCCAGAGATAGTAATACCCTTGAAAAACTCCATTTACAGGTCAGTAATCATCCTCTTTCTAAAGCCAACTGTTGTTTATGGCATTCCACTCTCAATGACTAAGTAACCCAAACATACAAAGGCAGAAATGCCAAAAAATTCGGTTTTCCTTTGATATGAAGGTAGGCAGTTTATGCTAAATATGAGATTTATTTTTATGAAAAGTAACTCCAATACCTGCTCCTAATAGAAATTATGCCCAAAACAAGTTTCTACAGAAAAATAAGGACAAAAGCAACCATGTTTGGTAAATACAGAAACATACAGTAGCCTTGATGCTGAGCTCCTCTCAATCCTCAAGAAAAATAGCACCTACAAGACTCACATCTCCCCTGTAAACAAATATAACCCATTTAGTGCACTTCTTTAGCCAAAGCGCAGGATTCAAAATGACACTGAGGTGCCCTGGCCCTATAATTGGCTTTCACTGTCCAGCTTTTGCCCAAATTGAATAGGAATGTCTAAGGAGGCCTGGTCTATCTGTAAACTTACACCGTTTAACAAACCACCAAAGCACTTTTATTACCCAAAGAGAATACACACAGGCTTGCACTGAAAGAACCACACTGGTGTTCATTCATCTTTTCCGTTATCCATGTGTGTTACTTTGTGATATTGAGAGGGCTGAAGAATTTCCTAGACACCCAGAGGTAAGGAATTCTTCAATGCTTTTATCTTTTGTTTGTCCCATAGGTCTTCTGTTTCTTTGAGGTTCTTGTCATGACAGGTACGAAAGTCTGGAGTGGGGTGATTCTAACACTAGCCTAGGCAAAAGTCCTTGCAAGGGGGCCAAGACAGCTAATTCTTAGTAAATCATGAATGGGAGATGAGAGAAGGCATGAAAACTAGAGCTATCCAGAGTTAATCGGCCTCTGCCCCATATGGCAAAGACCTTTAGGATAGGAAACTTAACTACAAGGTCCCCTCAGAGAAAAATGGGTAATATTAGGATTCTGCAAATAAGGCATAAAATACGTGGACTGTTGGATGTCAGGGGTTCAAGGAGCATTTAAACTATGTTTTCTATTTAGAGTGTATGGTCCTCAGGGCAAGGACTGTATTCTCTCTGCCTTGCATAGCACTGAGCACACTGTTTCCATCTGACTAATATTCCTCATTACAAAAATATACATAATTCTAATTTTAGAGATAAAAAACAATGTATTTGTTTTATGCATTAGATATTTATAAAGTAGCTTCATAAACTTTTTTATGTTAAAATACTCCATCCATTTTAAGGCTCAGTGCTTTGAGAATTCAAAAAGTTGACATAAAAGACAAATGACTTTGCAAATGAATTAAAGGTCAGGTCTGAAGGTAAGGAGTTATAAAATTTGAAGTAAAGCTGTTTTGTTTACTTTCTTGCAAGATATGTATTTTTGGAAGTTAAATCTGTAAAGTAAAAGACCTGGTGGAGGAGCTCATCTGTCATTTTTCCCATTTGCCATCATCTGACTCCAACATGGAGACACATCCAAAGCTGCACAGTACAGAAAGAAACTTCCCCTTTCAACCAGACATATTTGGAGAGAGAGATAAAGTGACTAAAATACACTCTGGAAAACATGCAGAGCCCCAGGGTCTGAAGATGCTGTCTGATGGAAAGAAAACAAGTCACAGGTAGCATTTGACGAAGTGGGTTGCAGCCCACGAAAGCTTATGCCCGCAGAAATTTGTTAGTCTTTAAATTGCTACAGGACTCTCGTTGTTTTTACTATTATTAGTCATTCTTTTAACACTGGCTATTTTGAGAATTACAAAGTTGAAGATTTTGGCCACTTACAATTACCTTTGGCCTTGGTGATGTTTTCTATGAAAGACAGACATTCCTGAGACTTTTTTCCCCACAAACTGTGAAATTCCAAGCAGTACTAGAATATGTTCTAAATGATAGCTCTAGAGTTTTTTTAATTTGAAAAATGAGCCATTCAAGAGGGCCACTGTTGGCAAACAGCCCTTCAATTTTTTATTAGACAACTTAATAAGAGCTGGGAAGGGGTGTTCATTTAAGAGGACAGCTTAATGCCATGGAAGTTTTGATCACAAGATATAATTCTATGAATTAAAATCACCTACAAATTTTACAGTAATTAAATGCACAGAGAACAACAGATTGCATTAAACCATCACATGTATATACTTCAAGCTTGAACAAAGACAGAAAACAGCTTGAACAGAGCCATGCAGCATATGCTTGTGCGAACTGCTCTGAGGGAACAGTCACTAGTAAACAATGCCTCCCTATGCCATTTTCATTTGCTCCATTTCCAAACGATACCTTCAGATTTGGCCGCATGACTAATTACAGTTCGTCTGGATATACTGCTCTACATTCTACCCTAATATCACACACATGCACAAAATAACCCAAACAAAACTCCACAGCATCAGTCAAAGAAAAGGTGATGTGGTGCATTCCCACGTTGTTCTCCCCAAGCCAAAACTTGCTACATAACATTTGCTTGGTGCCAACTTACTCCTTATTCTGTAATTGTGGATGCTTCCCTCATTAAAAGCAGTGAAGAGTTGCTGAACCAAAATATTTAATATACCCTTAAGGGTAAAACTGAAGAACTGTTCTCTGACAATTCTGCTCGTGTTTAAAATCTTTATGACAAGAAAACTAAATAATTTTTGGTAAGATGATTTCAATAGCAAGAGTAAATTTTACTACATCTTCTACATCTTCCCACTCACAAATATTTTGTTTTTAAATAACTACATCTTTCTGGCCAAGGCTTGTCAGGATCAATATGCGAGTAAAGCATAGTTAAATCATTATGAATTTGTCAGTTGTCAAATTTAATTTGAGTACCACAGCATATATAAAAGCAAACAGGGGGGCTGTGATCTTGGATATCCATTCCCCTTTGATTCATTCTGAGGCACAGGGCTAAGTACGAGGTCATTTTTAAAAGGCATCTTGCAATTTCTTTTTTCCAAGCAAAGCAGAAGATTTGGCTGTACCTATCCAAGTATCTAGCAACACCTTTTACAAAGAATAAACCAATAATGGGGTAGACCAGCAGCAAAGGAGAGAGAAGTATTTGAGATGAGCTGCTGAGCCAATGCAGGCAAAGGTCTTAATCCTCTCTGATTTAGACCATTTCTGTAAAAACACGAAAATACTTAAAACTAAAGGAGAGGCTGTGTTTAAGCCTAAGCCTAAATAGCGTATGACATATTGCAGCAAACAACTTTTTCCTCCCATCTCTGAAGCAAGACTGTTCTACCCTCAACTTTTGGAGTCACTGTATGCTAGAATGGCTGGCCCCACACTAAAATGGAAATAAATTAGAACTTTATCAACTAAAACTAGCTCCTTAGAGGAAAGGCTGATTAAGACAGAAGAACAGTCAGCTGAAGTCCAGCACAATGAGGACAAGCAGTGAGACCTTTTTAATTCATGGAGTGGTATTAAAACATTCCTGGATTGTTTTTGTACTGCAGAGCACCTAGAGTACACCTAGAGTACCAGAGTACAGGGCACTGTAAAAAAATCTGCTTTTTAACTGCCCAATTCTGTGGTCTTAAATATTTTCCTTTTAAACGTCTCTCTCTCCTGTTGTGTGAAACACCACAAAGAGAGAAGCAACTAAGGCCATGAATCCTGCAAAGATTTATGCACATGCTTAACTTCAAGAAAATTTAGCACATGCTAATTCTTTACAAGATTGCAACCTAACTGATAATGCAAAGGAAACCATGAAACTGAATTTACACAAAATGCTGTAAAATGCACAAACTAAAAACAATTTTCCCCTTCTAATCTTTCAGAATACAAGATTTAATTATAGTAGATTTTCTTTTAAGGAGGAAGAATTCTTTAAATGGACAGAGTTCCTTTAAATGTTAAGTCACGCCTGATGAAATTTCATCCTGTTGCTAATCACGCTCAATCATGAATGGTCATTCAACATTGAACGGCGAACAACAAATTACTGAGTCACAGATAAAATGGTAGTTTACGTATCTTTTGGCTACATTAACATGTTTCATCATAACTATTGTAATCCTAGGATGTGAGTAGGACTTGTGATACTTAGCATTATTTGTATTTAAATTGTAAAAACCAATAAAAAGAAAATTAAAATAGCTTCCTCTGCCTTGAACAATTAATCCACCAGAATAATCAACAACTCCCTAAATCCTCCTTACCCTCCCTCTTCTCCAAAGACTGGGAAAACATACTGACCTTGACCTTGTAGCATGCCCCAAAGGTCAGACTTGGGCTTTGCTGGTGCAAAGGGGTAGTAGGTAAAGCAAGTGTCAGGGCCTCTCTAGAGAAAGCTATTGGGGAAACTAACGATATACAAGGTACTATCGAACACACAAAGCTGAAAAGCAGAGATTTCCCTCCCACCCCCCACTTCTACAGTTCCTATCATATAAAAGATTACTGTAATAAGTCATCATTTTTCATATAAAAATGCTATTTGTAAACTGAAGGTGTATCTGTAAATATTTGCTTTCCCCTCCCCTACACCAGTTCGGTAATAGCTGTCACATTATATATAGCAGAATACTTACCACTTTTCAAATATTAACAAACCCTCACAATCCCCCTGTGAAGTAACTATTGCTCCGTTTTACAAGTTGGAAAAACTAAGAAGTGAAATGACTTGCCAAAGGTCAAGTGGTGAGTCAGTACACAGATGCTGTGCTGTGTTCAGACCACACCTCTTCATAGAGTGTGCTCAGCCCGCAGGTGTAGCAAGCATCACTCTGGGAGACTTCTGTGCAAGACAGACACACACACACAGAGTTGGGAGGAAAAGAAAAAGCTTCTTGGGCACCCTGAACACCCATTTTTCCTACTACAGTTCAGTATCCAGCATGTTACTTTATTTATTTCTGCTGACACTCCGCTGCCCTGAATAAATATCATACAGAAAACTGAATTTTGCACGTGCACAACTCAAAGCCTTTTTAAAAAAAGTTACACCTGCAAGACCCTCAAAAGGAGGCAAGGCATCTGAAGTGGGGTTTTTTTTTTTGTTTCATTTTGCTTTTTAATGAATTTAGTGCAGGTGATATGTGCCAGATTGATACAAGGGAGACCAAAATCTTGTGTCTACGCACAAAACTTATAGCTCATAGATAAAAATCAACAGAAGGGCATACTTGGCACATACACAATCCCCTCCCCCTTCCTGCAATTTATTCAACCTATCTTAATCTTAGTCTGATGGAGAAAAGAAAATTTAATTTCTGGTGCTGATTCAATACTTCACCTCTCTACAAAGGGGCCAATTATTGCCAGTTGTCAAGGTGAGTTGTGTGTTTACTTTTGCCAGATGTTTATTTGCATTTATTCACACAGGTCAAGCAGCTGGACAGAAACAATTTTCAGTAACCTCCAACCTGGACATAGGGATTTTTAAAAAATGTTTAATATACTATAAACTATAGCATATGAATTGTCAGTTACTGTGTATTTGTGTAGCATTTATACTAAAGACTGATGTTTACAACAGCTCTGTACTGCTGTCTGAACAGCATATACTGTGTTGCCTCTAGCACACTGCATTACACTGCTGACTGACTGTATTGGCTCCAAGGGAGCCATTACATGCTATTTGCTCAATAATTTGCACTTTAAAAGAATGTTTGCTGATATTTCAGTAGGCAAATGCAACCCCAGACAGTTGTGAAAGTCTGAACATAGGTGCCCATAGAACCTTTCGTTATGCTTAGTCACTCCAATGTTCCAATTGCTGTGAATTACTGCAGATATTACAAGCAGAATATGAGAGGAAGGGAGGCAGACATCAAGAAAAGTTTGAAAGGACACATTATTTGACACACTCAGGAGAAAAAAAATATGACCAAAACTGAAAGTGGCAATTCATTCTCTGAAAGTTGAATAAGGGGTTCAAATCCATCAAGTAATCATGGGAGGCTGCTCATAAGGAAAAATAATCCACTTTGTGTAAAAAAAAAAAGAAAAAAAAGTCAAAATGGATACAGAATTTGTATACATCTACGTCCTCAAATGACTACCTCTCAAATACTAGTGGCAGTCCTTTCGGATCGCGGGAAGGTATATTAGCTGCATACACTGTGAAGTTGCATTTCCATTATCCTTGCTGTACCTGTTCTACAGATAAGAGAGTAAGATAAGATAAGTTAGACTGGCACCTTTCATCAGCATGGAATTCACATATAGAAATCACTCAAACAAAGGTTAAGCTATCGGGCATAGGATGTGTTTTAATACAGCCAAATACAAAGTTATACATCTAGGCACAAGGAATATAAGCCATACCTACAGAATGGGAGATTGTATCCTGGAAAGAAGTGACTCTGAAAAGGTTCTAGAGGTGACAATGGGTAAACAACTGAACATGAGCTCCCAGTGCTGTGCTGGGGCAAAAATGACTAACGGTGATCCTTAGATGTATAAAAAGAGTAGCGAGTAGAAATATGAAAGTTATTTTACCTCTGCCTGTGGCATTGGTGAGTCAGATATCGGAATACTGCATCTAGTTATGGTGTCCGACATTTTAAAAGAATGTTAAAAATTTGAGAGGGTGCAGAAAAAACAAAAATGATTCATGGATTGGCGAAAACGGCTTAAAATGAGATATTTAAAGAGCTGGATCTGTTTTTAGCTCATAGAATATTAGAGTTGGAAGGGACCTCAGGAGGTCATCTGCTCAACACCCTGCTCAAAGCAGGACTAATCTCAGCTAAATCATCCCAACCAGGGCTTTGTCAAGCTGCAGCTTAAAAACCTTTAAAGATGGAGATTCCCCCACCTCCCTGGGTAACCCATTCCAGTGCTTCACTACTCTCCTAGTGGAAAACTTTTTCCTAACATCCAACCTAGACCTCCCCCATTGCAACGTGAGACCATTGTTCCTTGTTCTGTCATCTACTATCACTGAGAACAGCCTAGCTCCATCCTCCCTGGAACTCTCTTTCAGGTAGTTAAAGGCTGCTATCAAATCCCCCCTTATTCTTCTCTTCTGCAGACTAAACAAGCCTAGTTCCCTCAGTCTCTCCTCATAAGTCTTGTGCTCCAGCCCCCTAATCATTTTTGTTGCCCTCCGCTGGACTCTCTCCAACTTGTCCACATCCTTTCTGTAGCGGGAGGGCCCAAAACTATACTCCAAATGTGGCCTCGCCACTGCCGAATACAGGGGAATAATCACTTCCTTCCATCTGCTGGCAATGCTCCTACTAATGCAACCCAGTATGCCATTAGCCTCCTTGGCAACCAGGGCACACTGCTGACTCATATCCAGCTTCTTATCCACTGTAACCCCCAGGTCCTTTTCTGTAGAACTGCTGTCTAGCCCATCGGTCCCCAGTCTGTAGCTGTGCATGGGATTCTTCTGTCCTAAGTGCAGGACCCTGCACTTGTCCTTGTTGAACCTCATCCGATTTCTTTTGGCCCAATCCTCCAATTTGTCTAGGTTACTCTGTATCCTATCCCTACCTTCCAGCGTATCTACCCCTCCCCCTAGCTTAGTGTCATCTGTAAACATGCTGAGGGTGCAATCTACCCCATCCTCCAGATCTTTAATGAAGATGTTGAACAAAACCAGACCCAGGACCGACCCCCGGGGCACTCCACTTGTGACCGGCTGCACATTCTTTCTACACATTGGGATGGTTTGTTCCTGTGCCCTCAATAAGGTTTCTTTAAAATACAGCAAGCTCTCTTGGATTCGTTTCCCCCTCATATTAGCCTCCCAGAGGATCCTACTCATCCGCTCCCTGAGGGAGTCAAAGTCTGCTTTTCTGAAGTCCATAGTCCGTATTTTTTTGTCAGGATCCTGAACTGGACCATCTCATGGTCACTGCTGCCTAGGTTGCCACCCACTTCTACTTCCCCTACCAAATCTTCCCTGTTTGTGAGCAGTAGGTCATGAGGAGCACGGCCCCTAGTTGGTTGCTCCAGCACGTGCACCAGGAAGTTGTCCACAACACGCTCCAAAAACTTCCTGCATTGTCTGTGCTCTGCTGTACTGCCCTTCCAGCAGATGTCAGGGTGATTGAAGTCCCCAGGAGAACCAGGGCCTGTGAACAGTAAATTTTCCCTAGTTGACTGAAGAAAGCCTCATCTACCTTGTCCTCCTGTTCTGGTGGTCTATCACCCTTATTGTTCTTGCTTCTAAGCTTAAACCAGAGACTCTCAACTGGCTTATCTCCAGTTTCATACTGGAGCTCAGAGCAATCATAGTGCTCTCTTACATACAGTGCAACTCCTCCACACTTTTGCCTCTGCCTGTCCTTCCTGAACAGTTTATACTCATCCATGACAGTGCTCCAGTTGTGTGAGTCACCCTACCAAGTCTCGGTTATTCCAATCATATCATAGTTCCTTGACTGTGCCAGGACTTCCAATTCCTCCTGCTAGTTTCCCAGGCTTCTTGCGTTTGTGTATAGGCACTTGAGATAACTGGCCAATTGCCCACTTCCCCACTTACCTCTGGGCTTAGGTCCCTGTCCCCCATCGAACCTAGTTAAAAGCCCTCCTCACTAGGTTAGCCAGCCTGTCAGCAAAGATACTCTTCCCTCTCTCTTCGTTAGGTGAATCCCATCTCTTCCTAGTAATCCTTCTTCCTGGAACAACATCCCATGATTGAAGAATCCAAAGCCTTCCCTCCAACACCACCTGGGTAACCATGCATTTACTTCCACAATGCAACGGTCCCTACCTGGGCCTTTTCCTTCAACAGGGAGGATGGACGAGACCACCACTTGCGCCTCAAACTACTTTATCCCTCTTCTCAGAGCCACATAGTCTGCAGTGATCTGCTCAAGGTCATTCTTGGCAGTGTCATTGGTGCCCACATGGGGCAATAGGAAGGGGTAGCGGTCTGAGGGCTTGATGAGTCTCAGCAGTCTCTCCGTCACATCCTGAATCCTAGCTCCAGGCAAGCAGTACACTTCTCTAGTTTCCCCGTCCAGACGGCAGATGGATGACTCCATCCCTCTCGGGAGAGAGTCCCTGACCACCACCCTTCTCTTCCTCTTGGGAGTGGTGGTTGTGGAACCCCCATCCCTAGGATAATGCATCCCATGCCTTCTAATCAACAGGGTCAGAATGGCATAGGAAGGAGGGGTTCAGATTTATTAGGAACTGGGGAAACTTTTTGGAAAGGGGGGGAAGCCCAAACAGGAGAGAGGGGCTCCACCTAAACCAAAATGGAACTGGATTGGAGGGGATGTTATGATGGGATAGTTTAATTTGAGCAATTGATTTTGGATTATCGGCAGATAAGTCTGCTCAATGGTCTGTGGGAATGCTGGATGGGATGGGAACTGAGTTACTGCAGAGAAATCTTTTTTGGGTGCTGGCTGGTGAGTCTTGCCCACATGCTCGGGGTTTAGCTGATCGCCATATTTGGGGTCGGGAAGGAATTTTCCTCCAGGGCGGATTGGCAGGGGCCACGGAGGTTTTTCGCCTTCCTCTGCAGCGTGGGGCATGGGTCGCTTGCTGGTGGATTCCCTGCAGCTTGAGGTCTTCAAATCTCATTTTTGAGGATTTCAATAACTCAGTCATGGGTTCGGGGTTGTTATAAATGTGTATGGGTAGGGTTTTGTGGCCTGCCTTGTGCGGGAGGTCAGACTAGATGATCATATTGGTCCCTTCTGACCTATGAGTCTATGAGATTGCTGGCACATAGAATAAAAAAGGTCATAGAACAGTTTTAAAACTAAAGTCTGGGGGGAAGCCAACAGGTGTGGAGGAGCACATGGTTCGAGCAGAGACATCCCTTGGGGAGGATTTAGTAATGGAGATTCTCTATATCCTAATAAGAAGAGGATATAATATGGACAGGATCTGATGAGAACAGTCAAATGAAAAAGAGACCAATTAAATTACATCAGATAATGGCAGACAGCTAAAAAGAAGTGCTTATATACAAATCCTAGAAATCTAAATACTAATATGGATGAACTTGTGTCTCAGATTAAATGAAGATATTGATATAATAGGCATCACAGAAACTTGGTGGAAAGAGGATAATCAGTGGCACACGGTAATGCCAGGGTATAAAATATATCAGAAGGACAGAATAGGTCATACTGGTAGGGGAGTGGCACTGTGTGTGAAAGAAAGCATAGAGTCAAATGAAATAAAAATCTTAAATGAACCACACTGGGCCATAGAATCCCTCTGGGTAGCTATTCCATGCTTGAATAATAAATATATTGTAGTAGGGATATACTACCAACCACATGACCAGGATGGTGATAGTGACTGTGAAATGCTCAGAGAGAGGCTATACAAACAACAAACTCAATAATAATGGGTGATTTCAACTATCCCCACATTGACTGGGTACATATCACCTCAGGACAGGATGCAGAGATAAAGTTTCTGGATGCTTTAAATGACCGCTTGGTAATAGTGACCATAACATAATAAACTTTAACATGGGGGGGAGGGGGAGGCGGCGTGCAGGAAAGGGGGAAGGAACATCAAAGCAGCTCACTGGATAGCATTTAATTACAGAAAGGGGAACTACAGAATAATGAGGAAGTTAGTTAAACAGAAATTAAAAAGGTACAGTGCCAAAAGTAAAATCCTTGAAAGCTGCATGGAAACTTTTTAAAGACACCATAATAGAGGCTCGATTTAAATGTTTACCCCAAATTAAAAAACATAGTAAGAGGGCCTAAAGTGCCACCGTCTAAACAACAAAGTAAAAGAAGCAGTTAAAGGCAAAAAAAGCATCCTTTAAAAAGTGGAAGTTAAATCCTATTGAGGAAAATATAAAGGAGCATAAATTCTATTCAGTGAAATGTAAAAATATAATTAGGAAGGCCAAAAAAAGAATTTGAAGAACAACTAGCCAAAGACTCCAAAAATAACAGCAAAAAACATTTTAAGCACATTAGAAGCAGGAAGTCTGCTAAACAACCAGTGGGGCCACTGGACGATCGAGATGCTAAAGGAGCACTCCAGGAAGATAAGATTATTGTGAAGAAACTAAATGAATTCTTTGCATCCATCTTTACTGCAGAGGATGAGAAGGAGATTCCCATACCTGAGCCATTCTTTTTGGGTGACAAATCTGAGGAACTGACCCAGACTGAGGTGCCATTAGAGGAGGTTTTGGAACAAATTGATAAATTTAACAGTAATAAGTCACCAGGACCAGATGGTATCCACCCAAAAGTTCTGGTGGAACTTAAATGTGAAACTGCAGAACTACTAACCGTGGTATGTAGCCTATCATTTAAACTAGTTTATGTACCAGATGACTGGAGGATAGTTAATCTGATGCCAATTCTTAAAAAAGGTTCCAGAGGTGATCCCAGCAATTACAGGCAAGTAACCCTAACTTCTGTACCAGGCAAATTGGCTGAAACTATATTAAAGAACAGAATGATCAAACACAGATGAATACCATTTATTGAGGAAGAGTCAACATGGTTTTCCTAAAGGGAAATTATGCCTCACTAATCTACTAGAATTCTTTGAAGAGTGGGGCAACAAGCATGCGGACATGGGTGAAAGAGGGAATACAGTGTACTTAGATTTTCAGAAAACCTTTGACAAGGTCCCTCACAAAAGGCTCTTAGGCAAAGTAAGCTGTTATGGGAAAAAAGGGAAGTCCTTCTCCTGGATCAGTAACTGGTTAAAAGACAGGAAACAAAGGGTAGGAATCAATAGTCAGTTTTCAGAATGGAGAGAAGTAAATAGTTGTGTCTTCCAGGCATCTGTACTGGGACCAGTACTGTTTAACATATTCATCAATGATCTGGAAAAAGTGGTAAACAGTGAGGTGGCAAAATTTGCAGATGATCCAAACTACTCAAGATAGTGAAGTCCAAAGCAGACTGTGAGGAGTTACAAAGAAATCTCACAAAACTGGGTGACTGGACAACAAAATAGCAGATGAAATTCAGTGTTGATAAAGGCAAAGTAATGCAAATTGGAAAACATAAACCCAACTATATATATAAAATGATGAGGTCTAAATTAGCAATTATCACTCAAGAGAGGTCTTAGTGTCACTGTAGATAGTTCTCTGAAAACATCCACTCAATGTGCAGCAGCAGTCAAAAAAACTAACAGAACATTGGGAATCATTAGGACAGGGATAGATAAAAAGAAAATATCATATTGCATCTATGTAAATCTATGGTACACCCACAACTTGAATACTGTGTGCAGATCTGGTCACCCCATCTCAAAAGAGATATATTGAGAAAGGTACGGAAAAGGGCAACTAAAATGATTGGGGTATGGACAGGCTTGCACATGAGGAGATATTAATAAGATTGGGACTTTCAGCTTGGAAAAGAGATGACTAAGAGGGGTTATGATAGAGATCGATACAATCATGACTGGTGCGGAGAAAGAAAATAAGGAAGTGTTATTTACTCCTCATAACACAAAAACGAGGGGTCACCAAATGAAATTAATAGGCAGCAAGTTTAAAATGAACAAAAGGAAGTACTTCTTCACACAATGCACAGTCTACGTGTGGAACTCCTTGCCAGAGGATGTTGTGAAGGCCAAGACTATAACATGGTTCAAAAGAGAACTAGATAAGTTCAGGGAGGTCCAGGAATGGCTCTTCGCCAGGATAGGCAGGGGCTGTGCTTTGTCAGAGGCTGGGAATGGCCGACGGGATGGATCACTTGATGATGACCTGTTCTATTCATTCCCTTTGAAACAACTGGCCACGCCACTGTCGGCAGACAGGGTACTGGGCTAGATGGAACATTGGTCTCACCCAGCATGGCCATTCTTATATATTCTTGACAGCAGTGGCTTTATGCCAATGTAACTTGCATCAACCTAAGTTTGTAGTGTAGATGTGGTCTTAGACTGTGTCTACAACTGAGATCTGAATCACTGGACTGCTTTGACAGAACAGTTTTAAGCACAAACTGTTCACAGCAACTACACTAGCCATGCTGACTTGTATTCTGAACCCTGAAGCTTTGTCCTGTATCCCTACTAGTGTTGCTCTGACCTAGTTCAGTTACAGCTCCCTCAATATACCTATCCCACAGTACCCTGCATAGCTCCCAGACTCAGATTCTGAAAGGCTTTGGTACGCTGTGGGACAATAGAGGGAGGACTATCTGAACAGTTTCTGTACCATTCCCCCTGGCAATATACATATGCAAGATTAATTGGTTCAGACTAAACCAGGTTTGCTTTCAGCAGACCTAAAGAGGCAACAAGCAGCTAGTCAAAGTTCATGGCCCCGGGGATATTTCTGCTGGAAGTAGAAATTAATGGGAGTCTGGTATTTTCTTTGATGCAAACTTGTTTATTTACAAGGAATGGATAAAGACCTATGTCTCTGAATGCAGACGGAACCGAGAACAAAAGGAGCAGTTTCTAAGCTTACAGCCCAGCCTGCAAGCCGCTTTAGCCAACACCAGGCCCAAATGCTTTCTAGCTTTATCCAGGGTCAAACTCTGCTTACAGGCCCCTGACTGGTTTTCTTGCATGGCCTCTCTCTTTTTGTTCTTGTGGGGTCTCAATTTGTGCGTGTGATCTCTCTTCCCACACAAACACACCCCAACCCAACACAACAGTCAGCCAAACGCTCCTGGGTGGTGTCACGTATTCCTTTGGTTTGGGCCTCGCTTCCGCTTACAGCGATGTCAACTGAACAGTGAGTTCAGAACCACCAACCTCAGTGGGGCCAAGAGTTCACCCCGCTCACAAAAGCACCGCTCCAGCGGGTATTTTGCGTGCATGTCACGAGTTTGAGCACTTCCAGTGCAGACCCAGGGGATGTTGCTTGGAGGGCACCACCTCGCTCTTGCCACAGTTCTGCTTCTCTCGCGCAGAAGGGGCCTCCGCCCTCACGGCACATGACAAACAACCTGCTCCAGAGCGCTCGAGGCGGCGTGAGCCCATTTCGGGACAGGGAAACGGACACTTGCCGGAAACAGGGGGCAGAGGCTCGCGCGCCAAACACGGCGCTGCGCCTTCCCCGCCAGGAGCGCCGCGCCCGCCGCCGTCCGTGCAGCGCCGGGGCCGCTGGGCTCGGGCCGAGGCGGCCACCCCGCGGGGCCCTTCGCCTTGGCGCCCCAGGAGCGTCCGGGCCCAGGGGCGGGCGGGGCCCTCACCCCGCCCCCTCCGCTCTGGGCGCGCCCGGGGCAAACTCTCCGCAGCCCGGCGGCGCCAAGACGGCATCGGCCGCCCGCCGCCGCCGCCCAGGCCCCGCGGGG
>ML675628.1:2371260-2499224 GCA_007922155.1 Mesoclemmys tuberculata | reverse complement strand
AACTCTAAAAAGAGGTATCAGAACAGGAAAAAGTACAGAGACGGGCAACAAAAATTATGAGGGGTATGGAACATCTTCCACAAGATGAAAAAGATGGAGACAGCTCAGCTTGGAAAAGAGATGACTAAGGGGGGATATGATAGAGGTCTAAGAAATCATGAATGGGGCGAAGAACACACGTGACAGCACACAAACCAGGGCCCCCCAATGAAATTAACAGGCAGATGGTTTAAAACAAACGGAAGTATTTCTTCACATAACGCCCAGTCAACCTGCGGAACCCATTTCTAGGACATGCGGTGAAGGCCATCCTCATCTGTTGAGCCACCAGATCCTTAATGAAAGAAACTTCACCTCTCCGTCTTTAAGAAGAATGATCAAAGGAACCCAATAGGGCTATGAAGACCAGGGCCGCCAGTCTCTTTAGTAGCTGGGATCTGGTAATATATCTGTTGGAGGAGGAGCAAACGGATAATGTCTCTTGATTCTTCCTCTAAAGAAGGACCCACCCTTGGATCTGTTCTGGATCTCACTGGAGATAGCAATGGAATATTAGTGTGGAGACAAATAAAGGGTGAGAAAGATCTGCCTGAATACCCTGCAGGAGTCTAAGGAGGAGACATAGAAGAGTCTGGAGGAAGACTAACAATCTCCTCAGCTCTTCTCTTTTCAGATGATAATGAAGCAGATCATAGAACTGAGGTGGACGGTCTCATCCTCATTGCCAGGTTTCTGTTGGCTGGATCTGAGGAACTCTCAGATACAGGTAGGTGGACATCAGCCATCAATGTAAACATCATCTTCGGATCCAAGGACGGTCCCGGAATAGGATCAGAGGACAGAACCAGTGCCACAGGCTTAGAAAGTACCAGAACTATGGAAATAGCTGCACAACACTGGACTTGGAATTAGAACCCGGAATCAATTTGGATTCAAATTGGAATCATAGAGACTATGTTAGAATCAGACAGATCTGATAAGTCTGATGTGCAGCATCTGACACTGCTAATGGTGGCTGTCTTCTCCCTCAGCTACTTCTTCAGAACCAATACAGTCAGAACTGGCATGGCTTTAGGTTCCTTAGCAGGCTCTTCGTCCTTTTCTATGAACAGTGCCTTTGAATCGTGACAGTTTTAGCCAAAAGATTGGAAACCAGCACCGACAAAGATCCCGACAATTTGGAACTCTGAGCCTTGCGAGCAGAAGTCACCAGAGCTGAATCAGGCCTCTTAGTTTTCAGAGCTGATGATCCTCTGGAACTAGACAGCAACCAGACCTTCCTTAAGCAGCAGCAGTTGAAGTCTGTTTTGCCTCTTCTTGCATGCTCTGAGAGTGAAAATTTGGCCAATAAAACACCCAGATGGAGAGTGTCTTCCCAGGCACTTAACGCTCCTCCCGGGTTCGTCTAATGCAGAAAGACAGTTGGGCACAAAGCCCATCTCTTAAAGCACAGCTTCTGCTTCTTCTCCAGTTTCACCATAACACACAGAACTGCCTTATGAAACAATATCAAACAATCTATATTCTACTAGTCTTAAAACTTCCTTATACAAAAATAATACAAAGAACAACAACTATAACAAGGCACTATAACGGGAGAAAACCCCAGGTCCAAAGGACCAGAGTGGTTCACTTCCCTCTGGCACAGTGGTTGAAAGGAACTGAGGTGGTAGGCGCAAAGTGCCCCTTTATATAGTCTCACACTCTGATTGCTCGAAAACACCCCGGGCAGGTGTAGGAGGGCATGTCTGCGCTCAAGCAGGTGCTGCTTGGAGAAGGTTCTATAGCTGGGCACCATCAAGTGGCACCATACCTATCAATGGGAATATGCAGATCCACTTGAAGAAAAATGTGGGGCTGATGGCGTGAATGAAGGGCGGATATGAAGGGGGAAGGAGTCTGAGTGGGCTACAGAGGGGAAGGGAGAGAGCTAGGGTAGTTACAAAGCCGGGGGAATGAAGAAAGGTAAAATGACAGCTCCCATCTCCTGTCAGAGAACCCTGTACAGGAAGGGAAGAGACAGGCTGGAAGTCTCCCTCCTCTTCCTCCGTCTCATCCAATGAGGGGGGGCGCCCACTGAAAGCAGTGAAGAGTCCTATGATACTGGAGGGCAGCAATCTGGAGATCAGGGTCTCGGTACTGAGAGATGTTCAGTGCCCATGAGGAGCAGGGACTCTGGCTCATTCATTATCAGGAAGCCCCTGGTATATCTAAACTCTTGCAGTACTGAGTAAGGGATTGGTACCGATGTGGTAGCCAAAGCTGTGGTTGTGGACCCCAACAGTACCATTGGCGGGTGTACCCGAGTTTGATGCAGTGATATCTGGCCCCGTTGCCAGTGGTGCTGAATGCAGAGGTACCAACACTTGGATGGAATGGGAAGGCACCAACAGCTGGGCCTAACTCAACGGTGCCCATCCCAGGTATCTGTGCTTGGCCTCCTTGCTTGAAAACAGTTCTGAGGTCTTAGACTGAGGGGAGATAGGATTGCTCTCTATAAATACACCAGAGAGAGAAATACCAGGGAGGGAGAGGAATTATTTAAGTTCAGCGCCAATGTGGATGCAAGAACTAATGGATATAAACTGGCCATCAGGAAGCTTAGACTTGAAATTAGATGCAGGTTTCTAACCATCAGAGGAGTGAAATTCTGGAACAGCCTCCCAAGGGGAGCAGTGGGGGGCAAAAAACCTAGCTGGCTTCAAACCTGAGCTTGATAAGTTTATGGAGGGGGTGGTGTGATGGGACAGCCTGGTTTGGCAATTGACTGATCTTTGACTACTGGGGGTAGCTATGCCAATGGCTGGTGATGGGATGTTAGATGGGGTGGATTCTGAGTTATTACAGAGAATTCTTTCTGGGCATCTGGCTGGTGAGTCTTGCCCACATGCTCAGGGTTTAGCTGATCACCATATTAGGGGTCGGGAAGGAATTTTCCCCCAGCGCAGATTGGCAAAGGCTCGGGGGGGGGGGGTTCACCTTCCTCTGTAGCATGGGGGCATGGCTCACTTGCTGCTGGATTCTCTGTATCTTAAAGTCTTTAAATCACTGCTAGCATACAGAATATAGATATTCAGGCCTGCCTGTAAAGGCCCATGTTTTGTAAGTATATCCTTATTTAGCTGGTTATAGGGTATAAAACAAGGAATCAAAACCACAAGTCTTCTCTCACTGTGACAGTCTGAGGCCTTGTACTTTGGCTCGGAGGCAGGAGTGGCGGCCGTAAGCTGGGAAGCGTGCAGTCACATACGCACATTCCAACATAACATCTAATACCAGGCTGTTAAGACGATGATCAAGTCTAACACCTCCAGATAAAGAAAAGATCCTAGAATGTTTAAAGGCAACATGGTTTGATAGCATTCTGTCTGGCGAAAGAATTACTTAGCAGCAGTTGTGGTTGTAAAATCGACACTCCTTATTGTTCCCAATTCACCATTATCTAGTTAAATGATTTCTGTCTGGCTCTTTGCTTGTTTCTGTCTGTTGCATAACTAAGTGTGATCAGTTAAGGTGGTAGGATATGATTGGTTAAAGAATTATGTTACAATATGGCAGGATTGATTAATCACCTTGTAATATTGTTAAAGAAATGATAGGTTAAGATACCTTATAAAACCTGAAGTAAAACAGGAAATAGGGGGAGATTTATTGGTGTAAAGGACTGGAGGGCTCCTAATGGATGCTTGCTTGAAAAGATCCCAATTAACCTGTCATATTGCCTGCTGCTGGACTCTGGACTTCTGCTTCTGACAGCAAACTAAGAACTGAAAGGACTGGTGGGGTCCTAACAATCATGATGTGAGGACTTCAATAACTCAGTCATAGGTGAGAGGTTTATTACAGGAGTGGGTGGGTGAGGTTCTGTGGCCTGTGTTGTGCATGTGCTCAGAGTAGATGATCATATTGGTCCCTTCTGACCTTAGAGTCTATGAATCAGAGCTGCATCCTTTTTCCCTGCTGCTCTGGGGGTTCAAGGTCCTGCTGGTACCAGAGGAGAAGTCCTTCAACTCAAGGATACCAAACTGAGAAGCCAAGGCTTTGGAGACTGGAGGTCTTGTCTTTTTCAGATATGGTTTCTTTTGGTGACGATCTGTGCTCCTCTTTTTGGAAGCTTTCCTTGACACTTCCAAGGTCTCCCTCTTCTTAGGGGAAGGCTGCTCCAAGACAGAAGGGGCTTTGGATCTCTCTGGAGAAAGAAGTACAAGGGGATGTCTCCTGACCTGGCTCGGATGCTGGTCCAAGGTAGTGCTCCATCATAAACAGGCTGAGCTTAATCTTGCTTTTCTTCCTCGCCTTGGACTTGAGTGGTAGACAGATGTTTCACTTCCAGGAGACATGGGACCCCCCCATCCCCAAGCAATGAACACACTTTGTGCGGCCGTCAGTCATTGGTTTGAAGCCTGGAGAGCCAGGCACACCCTGCTAGGAGGAAACAGATCTTCCAGAGGGAAAAAGAGGAGAAAATGGTCCTCTCCCTACTTAACGCTACCAACTATAACAACACTAAAACTAACAGAGAACTACACTAAGTATTCTGAGATAGAGAAAAGCTGAGCAGTCCTCAGGCCAAGTGGTTGAGAAGGAATAGAGGGCGGTTCTCCCATGCACCCCTACATAGCTTCAGCATCTGGCATGAGGAGGCATAGGGCATGTGCGCAGGCCGAATGGGCACTGCTAACTGCAAAGCTTGGATCAAGAGGCACGTGCACATCTGAAGTGGAGCACCCATGGGGACACAATGCCAAGAAGAGGTTTAAGTTCCACGTGAAGCTGCAGTTGGCTGAGTTCTGCTCCGTGCCCTTCATCAGTGGGCTCCTCTTCCACAAGGCCCGGCTGCTGGATGTGGGGAGCTTCAGCTGGGCGTCCACCCCATGAGTGCCCCCTCCCGCCATGGCTCCAACTCACCCATCCATCACTGCGTCCCTCATTTCAAGGTGTGTCGTCTCTCATTGTGAGGGCCACTGTCCCTTCTGCCAGATCTCAGGCTTCCCACAGCCAGGATCGTTTTTCCACACTAATCTTGTTCTGCTTCCTGTTCACCCTCCAGTTCAATTCAGCCTTGGAGAGTGCAGGGGCAATCCTGTGATCCTGCCCTGCCCCCTGCCCTTGACTGTGCCCTGCAGGAAACCAGCCTGTCCTCCGTCAGGCTGCCAGCACTGCCCACTGGGAAACCAGACTGGCCTGCTCATGGTGAACAAACAGCTCTCCCTGCCAGAATCGAAGGATGATGGGACATTGCTGGGACATGCTGGGTCTTGGGGCAGGCAGTAATTTATTTCAGTGTGTAAAATATCTGCTCACCCAACCCTCTAGGCCCAATGGATTAAAATAGAGCTCCACATTCAGAGAGGGTCAGCATCACTTGGGAAACACAGCTCCTCGGCCAGTACAACCAGTTCCCCCTCTCCGCCTGGGAAACCACTGCCACTGCAGTCCTTGGGCAGCTGTGGGACCCCCTCATCCGTCTCTTTCATTGCTGCCTTTCTTTTTCCCCACCGTCAATTCCTTCCTTCTAGAGGAGGAGCTGCTGCCCTTCGTTTCTGAACTGACTGCCAACATCCACAATCCACATTTTTCATCAGAATTCCCCCCTCTGCCCCCCCGCATACCCTCCCGTGGACCTGTCTTCCGTACAACCTTGCCTCTAAGCCAGTGCAACTGGACTAGCATTGCGCTGCATGCGTATCTTCTTCTGGAGCTTCGAAACCAAAATTGCCTAGAGAAGATAAATACACACAATCATCCAGAAGGAGAATCCCTTCCTGCTTCGCTGTGGTTCTCCGCAGCAGGCAGGCGCACTGGGGAAGGCCATCTTCAACTCATCACATGTCTAAGCCTTTCCCCCTTTCCCCAGGTCTTTCCCATACCTGCCATTCACTTTCATTAATCTTTGTGAAGTGCGATTATGACGTATAGAAAAGGGGCAGTGGCTCTTTAAAGAGTTTGCGAGTCCTCTAGTGGCACTCGGCATGTTCTGTGTTTTGGAAGCTACCAGAACCTGACTAGAGCAGCCCCGTCTGTGCAGCTGGGTCTGGCCTGTGTTGCTAAACACACAGATGTGGTTCCGTCACGTGATGTGTGGGGTGGAACACGCAAAGCACACAACAGCTGTGTCGTATTAGCGTGTTAAGCCACGTTTGTGAATGGTTGTTAATTAGGATTAGAAAATCATTATGCACTAAGCGACGTCCGAAGCTGACAAGGCCACGGCCATGGAGCAGGCTAATGCAGAGAACGTGCCTGGCCGGGCTTCCCGAACTGGCGCGCGTTGCTCTTCTGTATCTTGGGAAATGCAGATGCTGGACCAGGGTTGTGAGCCCGTCTCTTCAGGGCTACACCCAGCTGGGCAAAGGGCACAAGGCCACAGTTCAGCCGCTGTTCCTCACAGTCAAGGTGTCCGTGTGTCCGCTCTGGAAGGGAGAGCTGAGCAGCCAGGCCAAAATCGGTGTGGGGCAACTTCCGGTCAGCACCAGGCTTGCGAGGGACTCACTTTAGGGGGTGGGGAAACAGGCCCATGGGGGAGACGGGGCCGGGGAAACAGGCCCATGGGGGAGATGGGGCCGGGGTTACTGCTCCCTCAGCATCTGGAAAGCCAGTGTGGTTTGGGTGCTCCTCCCCCTGGTTCATTTTCCAAAACCCATGACTTTTCTCTCAGGTGCCCCAGCTTGTCCAACACCTGCTTGGGAGCCTGCTGCCCTCCCCCCCGCCTTCACTGTCCCCAACTCACCCCACACCTGGAGATCCTGTGTCACAGCCATCCCCCGCCAGTGAGCCCAGGAACACCAGAGATGGCTAATGGGCTGCTCTGGAACTAACTCTGCCTAGGAGCAACTCTAAGAGCCTCCAGAGGATGCTGCCTTCCCTTTCTCCTTTCCCAGGAGGCCTCGTCAGACCAACCTCGCTCTCCTTGGCAGGGAAAGGCAAAGCCGGAGGGGCTGCGCAGGAGGCAGCACAAGGTCCGCAATGTCTTACCTCCTTAGGCACTAAGAAAACTGGGCTTCTTTCGTGATCTCACCTAGGCTCTTTCACCCATAGAGTTTGACAATTTCTGTCCTTTGCATTTCCAGCCAGCCAGCCCCTGGGTCTGGCTGGTGCGATCCCCATCCCGGCTGTGATCGTGAGAAAAGGAAACAAATTTAAGGTATCGGGAGCAGCTGCTCACCTGTGGGGGGCAGGCAGAAATCCTCCACCCTGTCCCCAATGGGATTTTCCAATGGGCCAGCGGCATGAGGCAGGGGCTGGGCCTTTCTGGGCAACCCTGTCCATTGCTGGAGGCAAGACCCCAGACTAGCCTGGCCAAGAGCCAGCTCTGTGGCAGTAACCCCTCGGGTCCACCTGCATGGAGAACAGAGCGCCACAGCAATGCCTGCCAGGCAGAGCTGTGCATCTAGTTTTGGAGTCTCTGTTTAAAATACTTGGTTTAGTGGAGATGCCCGTGGGACACCTGTTGCAACCCCAGGCAATAGCTTTGGGAACAAACTCGAGTAGGACTGGGGGAGGGTAATGACAGCTCTGCCAGGAGGACACGAGACTGGGTGCTGCTGGACTGGACTTCAAGGTGGCCATGTAGGTGCAGCGACACTGCAACTGCGAACTAGACTCCTGGGGACAAGCCTCAAGTCTAGCCAGTTGCCCTGGAGCAAAAGATCTTGAGCTGGAGGAAGGGAGAAATAGAAGAGAGGGCGTGTATGGAAGGGTGAGGGAGCTGGTGGGCTCCGCGCCCCTGGGAGGGAGGGGTCAGCTGACCGGTGTCTGTATAACAGAGTAAGAGCAGGCGAGGCTAAAACCAGCCCACGAAGTAAACAACGGGAGAAGCCACATGACAAACCCTTGGAACGCAACTGAGACCGATGGCGGACACAGCTGGTTGTGCCTGGGAGGGTTGCAGGACTGGCTCCTGCAGGCCCATCTGGAGATGACTGGAAAGTCCCTCTTAGTTTCAGGGTTGGTCCACGCACTCAGTGGTAGATGTAACCCAAGTGCGGTTCATGCACAGCTTCTGGTAGCAGTATGGCTCATGCATTCAAAAGTCATAGGACAGACACCCTCCCCCCACTCCCGAGTATCAGGAAACTTTTTAAAAATACATTTTAGGTTTTGTTTCTCTGCCTTAGGGTTGCTGGGGTGGTGGTTTTTCTGCCTTCTGGTTGTGGTCACACTCAGGTCACGCAGTCAGGCTTTCCTACGCACCCACAAGCTAAAGAACCTGTTACCCCAAGCGGGTTTTAAAGAAAACCACCAAACATCACAAGAACTAGCAATGCTTATTCTCAAGCGGGGCCGTGCGTGGACACTTCTCGGAGATGAAGGGCATCCTAATGAATTTAAACTAAATCAAATCAGGACTCAACTCACACAAGCCGGCAAAGTAACCAAAGTGTGAACTGAAACCAATTTAAGGCACTCTGGTGCCCCTATCTGTAGATCAGCCCCCAGATACGCAGGAGGATGGGGAGAACATGCTGTACAGTCCAGTACTGTATCACCCTCCCCGCCCCCCCAGCCACTTACAACGCTGATCGTTTGAGAAACTCAGTTATGTGGGCAACCCACGCACGGCCGTGAGGTAGCAGAAGGGCAGTGTGTGCACACAAGGAGGGGTTAATTTGGGGAGACAACAGATAACCCTGACTGCATAAATAAAGCGGAGACTCACAAAGCACACATCTTCACACCAGCTCTTGCACATGGATGTGTATTTTAATAAAAATAATTCTGTCAAAATACAACAGAATGTGGATTTTCTTTACCATATTTCCAGTACAGTTTTAAATGGTTTTTTTTTTTGTTTTTTTTTTTTTTCAGTTAAAATTCTGCCCCCCTTTCGGGGGTTTCATGCTAGCATTGGGTAACTTAATTCACAAGTACTAAGCTTAGACTGAACCAATGTGCACAACTTGTAGAATGTCCATTTAGCCTATGCTATTAACAAAGAGAAAAAACCCTTGAATGATGCTGAGAAGTCTGGAAGAGCAGAGATTCTAATCAGCCACTCTGTGGTGTAGATTTTTAATTTTTTTTTTTTAATAGCCACAAGGCTGGTAAAAAGGAAACAAAACCAAAAAGTGTCCTCACATTCCATGCCAGAGCTGAACTTTTCATACCTGAGTTTTGAGCAGTCAGAAGAAGAAAATTAAATTACAATGTATACGTTATTGGATTTTTTTTTTCCTTTTTAATATACTGAAATACAGAAGTTTAAGATGTCATCAAAACCCTCCTACTGGCAGCCACTTCACACAATGCTGTCTACAGCGTCAAGAGGAGCACAGGTACACACGTGACAAAGAAAAACCCAACTCAAATTACTAGAGAGGATATTAACCTTAAATAGTGTCACACCCATTCTGTATTTAGTTTTAAAACTTTCTGTAAAAAACCAAGCCCTCAGAGCCATTCGTTTGTTTCCATTTCAGATGTCAAAGCAACAAGAGCGCACGGTGCAAAACCCAACTGCACTCATTGCGCATTTCCTACTAATTTGGGATAAAGCCCTCCTGGGTCATGGAATTGGTCTTTCAAAGGCTTGTCTACATGAGCACGTATGCCAGCAAAACTTCTGTCACTCAGAGCTGTGAAAAAACCACCCTCCTGAGCAACCTAAGTTTTGCCACCATAAGCAATTGCGTGGCCAGCGCTGTGTCAGCAGGAGACGCACTTCCGCTAACAGCTACTGCCTCTGGTTTAGGTGGTTTTGTTGGCGGAAGAACTTTCTCCCATTGACATAACATGGCGACACAAGTGCTCGGACCATGGCACAGCTGTTCCGATACAGCTGTGCCGGCGTGAGTTTTGAGAGTAGATTAGCCCCAAGTGTGTGGGGGAAAGAAGAAAAATGAAGTGGCTGAGGACAGTTTGAAGAAGAATGGGGTGTTGTGTGGACATTTGGAATATTTCTATATTGGGATTTAAAGCGCACACAATAATCTGATGGCTGTGAATGGAGGTTAAAACAACTGCCCATAAAGTAACGTTTATTTTCATTTTAGATACTCCTCTTATGTGAGCCGCTTTCCAGGCACGGCCCCAGAACCAGAACCCAACCACAGCACTGTCCCCCTGGCCGGAGCGCTGAACTATGCTTCCAAGACAAGTTGAAGGTGTCCTCTGGCTAGGATGACTCTTTCCATCTCATGCGACTAGCCGGGGTGCACAGAGCTGGCGACAGCTGCAGACTAAGAACACCACTGCCTTGTCAGAGAGAAAGGCCACTGGGCGTTTATTCGCCGCCTTCTGCAGCTGACAGATCTCATTTCAGTGAGACACTTTGTGGGGTAAATGTGACCCCTTACCAATGTGACCCAATGCTCCCTCTTTAGGCAGCTGCTGGTTCCCATCCCTCCGGAGGCCTGTTCTAAAACACCTCCCAAACCTGGCTCTTAGAGGCCAGTGGGCCCCATCTCTCTACATAGGATAAGGGACACCACTCCAACCCACTGCCTGGCTCAGCGGTAAGAGCCGACTGCCGGGAATTTCCCTCTGACACGGACGCTCTTGTAGGCAGCGGCAGAATTGCAGTCATCCAGCCGGGACCAGGCACGAATCACAACAGAAGAGACAAGTCACAACAACACAACCTTGCCTCGTTGGCCCAATGGCAGCACCAGTCGGAGGTCGGGTTCAGTTGAGCTGCCATGTGGCCTCGGGGATCAGGGCTAGTTTAAAGAAGAAACGCCATTAGGCCTCGTTAACTAGGAGGGAGATTCAGAGGTAATTTAGGGGCAGTTTTTGACAAATGTACACTGCCGTAAGAGCATGCACAGCAGCCAGGGGTGTGCACGAACAGCCAGCTGGAGGCTACTGCTAACAGCACCACGTGTGGTTTTCCATTCACGGGTCTGAAAGCACTTCAAGAAGTGCTCACCTCTGCTTTACAACTGGGGAAACTGCGGCCCAGAGAGGCAAGGTGATTTGCCCCAGGTCACAGGAGGCCAATGGCAAAGATGCAGAATAGAGGCCAGAGCTCCCGGGTTGCAGTCCAGTGCCCTGCGCGTGGCTCAGGCTGCCTCCTGTAAGAGGGCGCTCAGCTTTCTGATTTGTGCACTGTTTGCCACAGCGGCCTTCCCTCCAGGCCTGGCTGACAAACTCAAGCTCCACCAGTTGAACTGAGGCTGGGAGGCGGCACCGGGTTGGTGCTGCTATGTGTGGACGTTCTCCCTTCGGTTTAAACCTGGCTGCCAGCAGTATAGCTAAATCCATGTAACACCACAGTTTAGTTTTACCAGAACAGCTCTGGGCCTAGCCCAAGCACAGGTCTCCCTCTGACAGAGTGGCAGCCAACACCCACAGAACGTAGGGAGCCTCCAGCAGTTGGGGACAGAAGATACTTCTGGAGGGGCCCGCTCTCCTCCCTGTGCCGTGTACGCCGCTGGTCCCCAGGCAACGCCCTGCGCTTGAACAGGGTCTGCACACACTGAGCACTGCCTCGCGCTCAGGGAGCAGGAAAGGGGACGGAAGGTTCCGGAAAGAGCGAGATAAGGCACCAAGTAACTCGACATCCGCCCCTAGCAGCCAGCGAGGGGAACGTGCACAAGCAAATGCTCACGGAGAGACAGCCTCCTTGCTGCGCTGGTTCCCCTCCCCAGCGGCTAGGACAGGGAAGTGCAGCTAAGGGGGTTGTCTCCTACCCCGTCCATTTTCCACTTCTGCCCGGCCGCAGGGGAATGGCTGGAGAGCCCAGCGCTCCCCTCACCCTCAGGGACGCAACGGCCAGCCAAGCCCTTACCCACGCATACGCAGCTGGCGGTGGAGTTTGATTCCAAAGTGAACGACCATGGCACTGATCCAGCCAGGCCATTTCCAGTGCGGCTGGTCCCACCATTGCCAGGCTGCTGGTATCTCGGATTTCCACTGACTCGCGCACGCGCCGGACTGCCCCGTAAGAGATGCACGGCGCGACCTGGCCCTGGGAGATGGACTGGCTGCTCCACGGGGACTTTTCCATCTCTAGACTCTGTGGTCAATACCCTGCTGACCTACAGGGAGGGTTCTGATCTCCGATGGACACTGGTGTAGAACATTTGATTCAGTGGAGCTAACCTCGTTTACACCGGGGAGAACCAGGCCAGGCCTCTGGGGTCTGCAAGCGCATGGAGGCAGAAGGGCAGGGGATTCAGGAAGTTTTAGTGATGCCCCTGATGCATCAACTCCCTGAGCACAGCTAGGGATGTGCAAGGACTTAGCCCCACACCCGTCAAGCCGGCAGGGTCCAAACCTGGGCAACACAACAGAGCCAGGGTCACCACCAGAAGGAAGCAGCACAAGCCGTTCAGCAAAGAATCTCATTGCCCCCAGCTGCTCCAGCCACAGGCCCCCTAGGGCATGGCTGGCAGCAGAAAGCACTGCCCCTCGCTACATGCCAGGTACCCACCGCCGCTGCCGTCAGGAACAGGGACCACAGTGCAGGGGGGCCCGGGGCCCTAAGGGTTGGAGCTGGCTGCAGCGCCTCACAGCTGGATCCACACAGCTGCTTTACCAGCAACACCAGGGGAGGAAATCGTACCCCGGGCCCCTGGACAGGGCCAAGTGCCTAAATAGCAACTGCAGCTGTGCTGCAGGGAGTAAAGTGTCACCGTAGGGTAGGCCTCCACGCGGCCCCAGGCAAAGCGTGGTGCATCCACACAGCCCTTGGGGAACCACAGCTCCTACAGGAAGGTCAGAATTTGCCCCAGGTGACCCCCTCAAACCCTCCTCCCCCCCACAGGCCATTACAGCCTCCTGGAGCCAAAGCCACCTGGTGGGAGAGCTGCTACTAACCGGCCCTTGCTTCTCCCCTTCCCTGTAGCCCAGATGCTACAGAGCCAATGGCGCTGATGTTTCTGACCCTCCCAACAGCGTCATCCTCAGGACATGCGATGCACTGGGCTGAGACCAGGCCATCTGCACCCTTGAAGCATATTCAACATTACGGACGCAAAAATAATGCAGGGTTTGAGTCCCATAGAAGAGTGAGCATCCGATCAGCTTAGGAGGACTCCGGGGTGTTCTTCCCTGTTACCAGCCAAGTGAGACTGTCTTGTGGCCTGTCAGTCATTTGCTGGAGACATCCCCTGACCAACAGCACCTCACTGTGCGCAGAAACTCAGCTCTTCTTAGGGAAGCAGGTTTGGGGAGTTATCGGTGCCACCAAGACATTTGGGATTTTAGTCACTCAGACGCAGCAGTGGGCAGGACCCTTCTGTAACTCCCAGCCCGCTGCTCAGCTCCCAGCCCACACCAGAGACCCTGGCCCCACTGGGTTCCTCCTTACACACCACCAAGACCACACCGGGGAAGAGGCACGTTTCTGGCTGGTGCTCAGCTGACAGATGTAGCCAGGGACTGGGAGAGCGCGCTGGGATTCCAGAGTGAATTGACTGGTTCCCATGCTGCCTTCTCCCAGCTCCTCCTCTTTCCTGATGCCCTGGTGCCCACTGGCCAGCCAATATAGATGGGGAAGCTGGCTCACCACCTGTGCCACTCTGCTGATGCCCCTCATTCCTGGCCTGCAGCTTCAGGGCTATTCCTGTTCAGCTCGCCATCCTGCTCTCAAGCTCTGGCAATGCCCCCCAGCTCCCCTGCTCCCCCAGACCCTGGATGCCCCCGCCCCACCACTGCCAATGATTTTGAATTCTGACCTGCAGCCCCCCACAAGTCCAGCCTGGGACTCTCCTCCCAGGTCTGGAACCAGCCCACTCTCCCTGCGTACTACCTCCCCCACAGCAAATGCTCATTGCCAGGCCCCAGGCTGTGCACAATAGGTCCCTTCACTGGGGAGCGTGAAGCCAGCGAGCTGTGCACTTCCGCTGCATCTGCACAGCTCTCCGCCGGGGGCCAGAAGCGAGAGTCATTCCAACAGGCTTGCTCCAGGGACAAGCACCCCTTGTCTGGGCTGCCACCTGGGCCAGCGTGTGCAGAGCCACAGCCCTGCGGTGGTGCTACGGAGCAGTGCCAGGGGAGCTGACAGAGCCAGCGGCAGCCCTGGGGGAAGGGGCCACCTTGAGTGTGTATCATGGGGGGCCTGGCTGCAGCGCCATAGCGAAGGGGTGGAGGGCACAGCATGGCCTGTTATTCAACGACTGACAAGCTCTCGGAGTCTGAACATGGCAGACTGTCAGTCATTGCCCAGGGATCAGACTGCACCCCCCAGGTCTCCTTCCTGGCTCTCCACACCAGCCTCGCGTTGCTCTCTGCACAGAGTAACATTTTTTATTCTTTTTTTTGGTCAGGAAAAAGAAGCTGGTCTGAGTCATTTTCCATCCGTTTACAAGTAACCATCACACCTCGTTTGCCTGTGATGAGGCCGGTGTGATTTTGGCCATTTCAAACCCAATTTACTAAACAGATGCAGTAGCAGGGTCAAATCAGCTGGGAATTTTTTCAGGCACGCTAAAGGAACAGCTCCAGAGCGCCTGCAGTTGCCCAAGGCACATTTTAAAAGTGCTCTATATGGTGACTAGCACCTAGGAGGTAAGTGACCGGAGGAGGAGGTGGGGAAATTCTGTTGCTTAGACAATAGAGCCCTAAGAGAATGAAGGGCACCCGTGTTTTTAAAATTCAGAGTTTTTATGATTCCTACTGTGTCAGCCACACAATCTGTTCAGATCCCCAGAATGCATCACTAAAGCCCAGTGAAGAAATACCGGACACAAACATTATCTCCACATAGTTAAGTAAAAGCCAAGTCTATGGCACTGGCGTTCAGCCAGGAGCTCCAATTAGCACCATGACAGAGGAAGATATGGAACCACAACACGTTATGGGAATCATCCGAGGTGGCCTTAATGCAAGAGTTGCCCCAGAGTTCCCAGGTGTCAAAGCGGAATCCAAACGGCAGCTGCTCTTACACACCATACAGGGCAAGAGATGCTACCACCATCTCTTGGGGAAATTGGAGAACCGAGCAGCTTTCCTGCTAGTCTGTATGAAGACCAACTAGAGATAAAACTGGGAATGGTTCTTAAACCATTATTGCTGGACCACTCTCGTAAACATGGGATTTTAGGCTTGAACTTACCTTATATTTGGAATAACTTTCTTAACTTTACAGTAAGTCACTGGAGAAAACCAGAGGCTCGTATAAGCCCCAGAGAAAGCGTGTTGGCAAAAAGCATAATGCTCTTGAGGAGCAGCCAGTAGTAAAGTGGGACCCAGGGAGTTAGGAAAAAGGGAATGTCAGCTGTAGTTCAGTCTCTGTTTTCTCCAGCACCTTTAGACACGTATCTCACCATTTGATTGTACTGTGTAACTGCACGTCCAGACGCCAACAGGGAATGGGTCTCACACAGTGCAACACACTGAGCGTAACAGTTTGTGCAGGAGTCAGGGAGGAAATTCACAACCAACCAGTTGCATTATAGAGGGTTTCTTTTGCCTCTCTGAAATGCCCGCAGTTGGCCACTACCAGAGGCAGGGTCCTGGATTGATATGGAGTGGCAGATCCCAACTTCTTACAGCGTAACCTGTAGTTTTTGTCAGGTTAAAAGTCATGGAGACCGACGACAACTCCTGAAGAGTATTCAACCATTTTCCTAATCCTGGTGCTAGTGAGAGGTCACAGGAACAGCCCCACGACCTGACAGTGTGAGTCTCCAGCGCTTTGAAAAGGCTAATGGAAAGGAAGGCAAGTAAGGGGCAAGTGAAGGACCTCGGCGGGAATAAATGCCAAACACAAACACTGCAAATAATACAACCTGATTGAGTCCAGAAATGAAAAAACTGCTACCAAGTGGGTACAAATGTACAGCAAGAACTCACCAGGAACTGGAGAAAGAGCTAGAAAATGTGCAGAAGCAAATGGAGATTGAATCACAACCTAGCGTCTCTCAATGATCTGCCGTACTACGCCGTACACGTCAGAATGCCAGAAGGAATGGTTGAATAGTCACAATTGCATTAATTAGTCACTGTGCAGTTGGACACCAAATGCAATACAAGGATGGCTTATCCAACATGAATAAACTTGATGAGAATCGGCGGAAGACAAGAAGAGGCCAGTCCAATACATATCTTCAGATGTCCCAGAAGAGCTACCAGAACTCTTAGTCCAAAAACATTTCCAAGACGCTCTACCTGTAAGGAAGGAGCAACTGAAGCTAAAACAATGCTCCAGAAGAGTAAATGCAACTTTGAGGTAAGCCGCTTCCTAACAATTCTGCCAAGAAAGTGCTCGATGGTTCAAGGCCAATATAGGGACCCAAGGGGCCAGCTGCACAGTGTATGACAAAGAAAAGGCACTGCTTAAAGGACGTGGGAATGAGGAGAGTATTGAATAGCAAAGAGCACAATCTTGAGGGGATCTTTGAAAAGGAAATGGTGATGTTGTTACAAAGGTGGGAAGCCTGACCCAAGCCAGGACAAACAGTCAAAGGTGACCAGCTGCTGGGGAGGTACCCATCCTTGAGGGATATGGTTAGGTAAGTGAGCATAGACCCAACCTAAGCCAAACTGGCAAACCCCAGTCCAAGAGAGGACATTAGACTGGGGGCTGAAAAGCACAAGGTTGGCAATACGAGATACTGGGGATACACGTTCTAACACCAGGCTGGCTTTACCAGATGCTAAGGCAGCAAGCCCTGGGGGTTGTTTATACTGGACTGTGCAAGCCAGGCTCAGCGGTTGGTGATGAGGCTGCAGGAAGAGGGAAACTCCTCACTAAGGCTATTTCTACGCTGCCGCCTATGTCGGCAAAACGTATGTCGCTCAGGGGTGTGAATATTCCATCCGAGCGACATCAATTACACGGACATAGGCGCTCGTGTGCACAGCGCTATGTCGGCGGGAGAGCTTTTTCCATCGACACAGCTTATGCCACTCGTGGAGGTGGTTTTATACTGACAGGAGAGCTCTCTCCCTTCAGCGCAGAGCCTCTTCACCAGACAGGCTGCAGCAGCATCAGTACAGCTGCACCACCATACATATAGACAGGACCTAAGGCAATGTCTACAGTGATGGTGACAAAGTCGCCGCCGTCAGATCGACTTCTCTGGATCGACTGAGCTGTCAGGGGAGACCCGCTCAGTCGATCCAGAAGTCGATGCTATTAATCCAGCCCCGCAAGTGGCGCAGCGCTGCGTCGACAGGGAACGCGGTTCCCATCGGCGCAGCGCAGTGAAGATGGCGCGCAGAAGAGAAACACCGTAGTCAACGGGAGCTACGCAAGTTTTCTGCGTAGTTTCCATAACTCCCGTCAACTGCTGCCGAATCGCCAGGGTAAGTGTAGACCAAGCCCACGTCAGTGCATTGACACAAGCCACGTTTTCAAGTCTATGTTTTCACCAAAAGGTGGTGCTAGCCATTTACACACTGGCTATGAGTTCACGTCCTGGCCTTCCACCCAACCGATTCTGTCTGCAAAGGGTTTGCCTTTTAGGGTCCCTGCCACCACAAGCTGCCACCCAGCTCTCCTCTGTCGGGGACCTCAAGCATTCGTTAGTGACTCGGGGGCTGGTCTTCAGCAGAGAGGCATCCTGGGGTCTCCAGCTCCAGACGCAGCCTTCATTCATGGTGCAGAAGATGCTTCCTCCAACCCAGGAGCTAAATGCCACAATCCATTCCTTCCCTCACACGGGGCGCAACCTGACTGGCAGGCTGGAGCCTGCAGGACGGGCTGGCAAGGATTCTAACCCTGAATGCCCTTGTTAGTGACTCTGAACAAATTCTGTCATTTTCTCTTATGAAAACATTATTTCAAAGGAAACACACAAAAAGCAGCAGATGGCTACAAATCCCCACCCCCGACATCTCTGGAGGTTCAGCAAGATTACGCATGCTGCTTCCCGCAGGCAGTCACACCGTACCCCACTACCTATCCGCAATGGCACCCAGCCATAAACACACCATGCGTAAAGCATTTGTCGTTCCACTCACACGCCCTCTCTCGTGCACACATGGCATGTGCTTTTGATCCGAAATGTCCACAGGATTGATGCCTCTCCCAGCACTGATGAACCAGTTCATCCTCGTTTGGCTACTCGCTGGGGTCGCTGTCAAATTTACTTTCCCATCCTTCTAAAAATGGAGCTGCTGCCTTTAAATGGAATGGCCTGGCTGTAATGTATTTAAAATCCTGCCTTCTACAAGGCTGTTGTCCACAGACTCAGCCTGTAAAAACCAGACGTGCAAGCTTTGCGGGTGACAAAAGCACGCTCCATAACTCCAGGTCAGTTCTCCTAATAGGCCCCAGCATAGCCAATTGGCCATCTGGACATCTATGAGCTGGGTGACCACTACAGATTCCTGGCAGAGTCCAGCTGGGGGATGCCGGCAGCCCAGAGCCCAGCTCCACCAACGTGGCCTAACTTGCAGAGACCGGGGGCTTGTAACGCATCACACAGCCAAACCCTTTGCGCAGGCAGCACTAGCAGATGCTCCTTGAAGTTTAGGTCCACCGGCTGATCCAAACCTGGTGGTTTCCAACTCCCTCAGCCTTCCCAGTCCGTAACAGAAACCTGCTCTCCAGCCCGGAGGCTGGCTGCTCATGGCGTGGCAGGCGCATTCACAGCCCAACCCACTGCCAAAAGGAACAAGGCACAGACTCCCAGTGCGCTAGCCTGGCCCCTCACAGGGCCAAGGGAGTCAGAGTAAAGGATCAGCCATGGGCTCTGAAAGGGGCAGACCTGGTGAAGCAGAGCTTCTTCAATTCCCAGGATAAAGCCTAAAAGTGGCTGGGGGGGCACTAATGGACCTTGGGCTGGGGGAATAAATACATGAACGCCTTGGCTGAGGTGGAAGAGACCTTTTAATGAATGGGATCCAAATAAACACCTTGCACTGCCCCGGGGGAAGAGCCCAGGTCGCTAGCACGGAAGATAAATACTGGATGTTCGTGTGTGGGGGTGGGTATATATATATTTTTTTTACTTAAGAAAATAATAAGCTGTCACCAACTTGGATGAGCTTTATCACTAAATTAGCAGAAACCAGCTCAGCACAAACTCTCCAGATATAAATACTGGTGGCTCAGTCAGAAAAAAATAAAGAGAAAAACCTAAATCGGGAGGCACTACATAGGATGAACCAGCGAAATACTGAGCGCTGCTGCAGCCGCAGTGATGTGGGGAGACGGGAGAGGCCTGCCAGCCGCTGCCCGGCTCCGCAAACAGCGCGTGATGGGGACCACTGGCGATGAGGGACTGACTTATTCAGCACTGTGTCTCTTCCCGGGGCAGTGTGGGGGGCCGGGCAGCAGGGAGCTCAGAGGAGGCGGTGACAGCAATGGAGGATGACGGGCAGCACTGGGGGACATCACGCTGTCTCCTCTGGTGGCTAGTGCAAACAGTCGTCAACTCTGGCAAAGGAGCAGGAACCCAAGCCCACGCGAGCCATGAGCCGCAAACACTCGGAGGCCTGGCCCAGGGCAAGCATCAGCGGGGGCTGCTTTGGCAGGTTCTGAGATTCTGTGGGGGAGAGAGAAGAAAGCGTCTCAGAATGACCGTGTGGGAGGGCTGAGCACCATGCTGCGCCAGAGGGGCTCACCCAAGGCCACCCTCGACTCCCAACCTAGACAGTGAGTGGAGCGCGGGATGGGCAGTCTCTACAAAGAGCTGCCGAGCTGGTCCCGCTGGGCCTGCCGGGGTCTTGCCCCTACACAGATGCTCGCCCACACGTGCTGGGCGTGCCCCTCAGCAGCATGGGGCTGCAGGACCTTTGGGGAAGCTGCACTGCGGGGGCAAGGAGCACCCCCTGGCCTTGCCGGTCTGAGTTGAAGGCAGAAACGCTGCCCTGCCCCAGCTCCATTCCCTGAGCCCTGAGAGCCAGGAGAGCAGACCGCGGAGGTGGGGGAGGGAGTGCTAACTAGTGGCCAGGAACCATCTTCTCTGAGGTGGCCGCTGTCTACCACCACTAATGGGCATCCAGCCAACAGCCCAAGCCGCCATCAGGCCTCGCCGTGGGGCTGGACTCCTTTGTCTCCTCAGGCACCTTCTCTGGTTTGATGCTGCTCCTGTCTCTGGAGAGGAAACCCTCCCCCCAGCTCTGCGCTGCTGCGGAGACCTCAGCAAAGGGCGAGGGTTGGTGCCACCAGCCTAGCCAAGGTGTCAGAAGGCTCACGGGGTGCACACAGCATGGCCGCCCAGAGCAAGTCCCTCAGGCCACCTCCTTCAGTAAATTCTCATGCTCCTCCAGCGGGATGACACAGAGCGAGCACCTGGTCCTGACGCCGACACAGCCATCCACACCCCCGACCCCCACAGGAGACTTTTCTTCCCCAAATTCTGCCTTCTCCAGGGCTGTCTGATGGAGGGTGTGGCCAGGTCCAGGGCTGGAGCCCTGCCTCGCCTCTAACTCACTGCTCTCGTGTTGCTGTGCTAGAGACAACGGCCTCCAGGCCAGCCACGCCCGGGCCCGTCCTGAGATCACAACATGGCTCTGTGCGGAGGAGCTGGCTCATGTGCTGAGTTTGGCCAGCTGGGGAAAAACGGACCTGAACTGAAAGGGAGTCCCAGCAGGGAATGGGGCACAGGGAGAAAGCGTCTCCAAGCTTCTGCCCCCAGCTTCTGAGTCTAATTCCCCCCACCCTCCTGTGCCATGATGGCCATGAGGCAGCCAGCAGCTGCCACCTCCTCCTCCCTGATGGCACCAGCAGGTGGAGCGTTGGGAATGGACGAGTCCTGTCATCCATGCTGAGCTTGGGAACACAATGAGAACTCATCAGCTGGAGGCTAGGAGAGGGAATGGCTTTCTAGAAGGCTCCAGGGCACGTCTCCCAGGTGGGACCACGCAGGAGCAATGCTCTCAGACAGGAAAGCTCTCATTTAAATTCTTGAAACTCTGGTTGTTCAGTGCGAAGCCCTACAGACATCACAAGTCTGCCCTCTTCACTTTCCAGCCCATGCTCCAGCTACAGGTGAGGACAGGCACCGCTAAAATGAAATCTACTGATGGGGTAGTGTAACACACCTTTCCTGCTACAGACTGGACAGGTGTTGCGGTCAATCTCCGCACTGAAAGGACCCAGAGGAGACAGCTGATGGCAGCACGAAAGGGCAGGGCGAGAGGGGAGGGCACCGGATGTGGCTTGGCTTCCTTAGCACGTGTCACCCAGCAGAGAAGGGGAATTCCTCAAGAGAACCCACCAAGGAGTGCTGGGATGGGCAAGGTGGAGTCAGGAAGGGATCAGCCGAAGAGACGCAGCGACTGTATGCTGGCCAGGGAATGGGGGTCGGGCTGTGCCTATCTGGTAGTGCCCCCGTCACACCCAGCTGTCACTGTCCCAGCCCACGACCTGCTGGCTCAATCTGCAAGAGAGTGAGGAGCAAGGGGGGCTCCAGGCAAACATTTCTGAGTGCCCCTTTGTGGGGCTGTCATGCTACCGGGCGACTGCATTCGCGGCCCCCGCCTTACCCAACATAGCACTATTGAGAGCAGCACACACGGGCTCCCTCTGGACTGGATCCAGCTGCTGCCCAACAGGACAGTTCCAGGGGTCAGAGTACGCTAGCAAGCTGAAAGCGTCCTGGGGACAGAAGAGAGACGCGGGCAGCACGGCAAGCAGCAATGCAGAAACAGGCAACCGGGACCTCCCTTCGCCAGCCAGGCAGGCAGCAAGCACCTGCCAGCGAGAATGGGGGGCATCTGGCCAAGGGGCTGCTGAGCGAGACAGGGACCTCTCACTCCTGGCTGAAGTCCAGCAGCCGAGGCCAGCATCACCTCTCTTGGAGAGGTGGGTCCCCCCCTTCCCACAGTGCACAATGCGCATCAGCTAGTGGGAGCTGACCACAGATGTCCTGTGTTATCAAGGGCCTGCTGATTCCAGCGCGGCTCCCACCTTCTCCCCCCGCAGAGCCCTCAGACTCCCTCCGGCCCGAGACGGGTGCTGCGGTGAGCCCAGCCAGACGCACAGCCTCACCTGCAGCATCTTCTTGTGCGTCGTGTTCTTCCCGTACTCTCTGCAGAGCTGCTCGCTCAGAGTCTGCAGCTCCCGCCCAAACTGGATCATTCGCTCCGTGGCAGCATGGTTCCCCCCGCACAGCTGCCTCTGGGGGCAGCCGTCTTCTGGAACAAAGGCCAGAGGGGAAGAGAAATGACACCTGCTTCAGATCCACAAACCCTTCCCCAAGGCCCACCCTGAGGGGTGCAGACAGTTGGCTGCCCTTCACTCTAACGTTCCCCTCGTCAGACTGCTTTAAGGGCAGCCTTGCGTAGCTGTTGCCATTTTGGTGCCGAGCCGGGGCCCACCTGTCCCAGCAGGCGGTGGGTGTCCGTGTGAGGCGCACACAGGCACGGCCCCGTCAATGAGGCCCGCAGGGGACGAAGAGGAAGACAGTTAACAGCTCAGGTACCTTCCAGAAGCAAATGTCATGACCAAGCCCCACTGGGCTCCGCAATGCCAGCGGCTGTGTGAGCACCTCTGCAGCGTGTGGAAATGCCGCCCGGGGGAAAGCCTGCACTGACGACCGCCCACAGAACAGCGAACGCCTCCCCACAAGTCGCTGTCCCTGGGATTCACGTGGGCCTGCAGGGATCCCCGGCTCCCAAGGGGGGAGCTGGCTGCCATTTCCATCCTGGGCCTCCTCTCCTGAGGCTGCCAGCCAGGAGGGCATTCCATGCCAGCAGTGAAGGTGTTTTGTTGGGTGGTTGGCACTTGACAACCAGAAAATGGACCGAGATCTTCACAGCCTCAGCTCATCTCATGGGGGACATCTACACAGCGACTAGGTGCCAGCTGACTGGGCTCTGAGGCTGTTTCATTGCTGTGTAGACGTCCGGGCTCAGGCTGGAGTCCGAGCTCTGGGACCTTCCCACCTCACAGGAGGGTGACTTGGCTGGCCTGGGTGCCTCACTGCTGTGTAGGCAGAGGCCACAGAACCACCACCAGAGGATGATAATGGACTGTACTGTTCCAAGCTGGAGGTGGACTGATGGCCCAGGGCTGGTGTCTCCACTGCTCCATCATCTGCCCAGCTGATTAGCCCTCTGTATTCCTCACCCTAGCACTTTCAGGGCAGTGGGACACCCCCAGTGGAGACCTTTTTAACACACATCTTCACTCCAGTTTGCACACAGGATGCACTGAAAATTAGGCCTTTTGTGTGACTCCCCTGTAAAGGGAGCCTCGCCATAGTAATGAACCAGCAGGCAAGCTAAGCTGCCCAGCTCTCTCTGATCAGCATTAGGCACCTGGCCCCACAGAAAGGTCTAGGGTAGTTCAATTCCCAGAGGGTTTCTCTCCCCACCCGGTATCAGGGATCCTGAGAATCTCATGCCCACACCCTGGGCTGGGGAAGATCCCCATGGCAGTGCCCCACCCTGACCCAGGCTCATCAGCAACACCATTTCCCCTAACTTTTTGGGAGGGAGAGGTAGAGGAGAGCGCTCCCATCTTCCAGGGCCCTACCCATGCTGGACTCGTCCGTCTGTAGGATCTCTTCATGTTTGTAGGTGCCATTCATTATCCTGCTGGAGGAGTTCTCAAGGACTCCATTGGGGTAATGCTCAGCCTCCATCTCCATCTCACTGTCACTGGGGTATGAGAGGAAAAGAAAGCCCAAGGGCCAAGTTAGAAAGAGCAGAAACATTCCCAAAAGAGAAAGAATGTCCATAGTGGGCCAGACCAATTCTCCATCTTGCCCAGTATCCTATCTTCTGACAGTGGCCATTCCCAGCCTCTGGCAAACCACAATCCCTGCCTCTCCTGGCTAACAGCCATTCATGGACCTAGCCTTTATGAAACTTATCTAGTTCTTTTTTGAACCCCATTAGAGCCTTGGCCTTCACAACATCCTCTGGCAAGGAGTTCCACAGGTTGACTCTGCGTTGTGTGAAGAAATACTTCCCTTTGGTCATTTTAAACCTGCTGCCTAGTAATTTTATTTGGTGATTCCTAGTTCTTGAGTTATGAGAAGGAGTAAATAACACTTCCTTTTTTACTTTCTCCACACCAGTTATGATTGTATAGACCTCTAGCATATCCCCCCTTAGTCATCTCTTTTCCAAGCTGAAAAGTCCCAGTCTCATTAATCTCTCTTCATATGGAAGCTTTTCCATAGCTTTAATAATTTTTGTGGCCCTTTTCTGTACCTTTTCCAATATATCTTTTTTGAGACGGGGTGACGAGATCTGCATGCAGTATTCAAGATGTGGACATACGATGGATTAATAAAGAGGTAATATGATATTTTCTGCCTTATTAGCTATCACTTTCCTAATGATTCCCAACATTCTGTTAACTTTTTTGACTGCTGCTGCATGCTGAGTGGATGTTTTCAGAGAACTATTTACAATAACTCCAAGATCTTTCTTGAGTGGTAACAGCTAACTTAAACCCCATCATTTTATATGTATCGTTGGGATGATGTTTTCCAATGTGCATTACTTTGCTTTTTATCAACACTGAATTTTATCTGCTATTTTGTTGCCCAGTCACCCAGTTTTGTGAGATCCCTTTGTAACTCTTCGCAGACTGCTTTGGACTTCACTATCTTGAGTAGTTTTGTATCATCTGCAAATTTTGCCATTTTACTGTTTACCCCTTTTCCCAGATAATTTATGAATATATTGAACATTGAATATTTACCCCTCTCCATTCTGAAAACTGACTATTTATTCCTACTCTTTGTTTCCTATCTTTTAATCAGTTACTGATCCAGGAGAGGACCTTCCCTCTTATCCCATGACAGCTTACTTTGCTTGACAGCCGTTGGTAAGGGACCTCGTCAAAGACTTTCTGAAAATCCAAGTACACTATATTCACTGAATCACCTTGTCCACACGCTTGTTGACCCCCTCCAAGAATTCTAGTAGATTAGTGAGGCGTGATTTCCCTTTACAAAAACCATGTTGACTCTTCCCCAACACATGGTATTCTTCTATGGGTCTGATAACTCTGTTCTTTACTATAGTTTTAACCGGTTTGCTTGGTACTGAAATTAGGCTTATTGACCTGTAATTGCCGGGATCGCCCCTGGAACCTTTTTAAAAAATTGGCCTCACATGAGCTATCCTCCAGTCATCTGGTACAGAAGCTGATTTAAATGATAGGTTACATACCACAGTTAGTAGTTCTGCAATTTCATATTTGATCACTTTCAGAACTCTTGGGTGGATACCATCTGGTCCTAGTGACTTATTACTGTTTATCAATTTGTTCCAAAACCTCCTCTAATGCAGGAGGAAGTGTGCCCAATGGCCAACCATTGGTCTGCTAGGGCTAGACACCCATCAGCCCACAGGAGAGGCACTGAGGAAAACCATCACTCCTACAAAAAGTGTCCCGTGGGATCTTTAATGTCCACACAGAGCAGACAGGGCCACAATTTAAAGACCTCTATGCAGCAAACTGGAGGAGGCCTCCACTGCTCTAATTCAGAAGGTTGAAGGGATGAGATGATCCTGCCAGGATTTGAATTCAGAGATTCTCTGTATTTCAGATCTGACGCCGAATCCTGAACTCCATCCCCGCTGGCATAGAGCTGCCAATACCAGACATTTTTGCAGAGGATTTGTATGACTCCAATATGATGTTTCACACTCGGTTCTGAGCCGTGCAACCATGTGGCGTTCAGAGCAGAAGCCAGAGGCTTCCCTGGCAATGGCATTTAGTGAGTCTGAATGTCAGCTGGCAGTTACTGAGGGGCTCTCACTAATTACAAAGATCTCCTCTGTCCCAGCAGTGCCCCATGCAGGTCTGCAACCACCAAAACAGCTAAGCACAGAGGAAACTCAACTCTCACACTTGGGCAGTGCATTTCAAACCCCCAATAAATGCAGCTGTAACGACCCTCTGGGCTCAAAACCCCCAGAACTCAATGGAGAACGCCCATAGTTCACAGGGCCCTCCAGCCGGATGGTACCAGCATAGAATAAATTGCCATGCACTGGGCCAGTGAACAGAATGCGACTCCATGCAAAAGGGGCACATCTAAGTGACAAGGGTCTGGGCCGTCGTGCAGGAGACTCGGGCCCTCTTCCTGCATCCAGCTAAATCTCTTATTCCCTGCGGGAGCACACGGGTCCTGCAGGCAGGCTGGCTGCAGGACGTCCACTAGCAAGCCCTTTGGCGGAGAGTGTGCAGGAGCACGCCCAGTGGGGCGGCTGCCTTTCAGACGATCTTCCAGGACAGTCACAGCATCGCAGTGGTTGGGGGACTGTTTTCTCAAGGCTATCCTGCTTCTCCTACTGGGAACAGGCAGCAGCAAGTCAGTCCTTGGGCGGGTGGGGAGAGTGGAAGAAGGCCTGCCACTGGCTGCCCAGCAGCGATGCCCGTAGCTACTGTTGGTTACCCGCGTGATGGAAACAGCACTGGCCAAATGACTGATGGATGAGCTGCTCAGAAAGACCCCTCCTGCCACGCACGGGAAAGGCAATGCAAAGAATACCTGGTCTCCTGGTTACTCGTACTGCTGTGCTGCTGGGATTTGGTAGAGTCTGTTGAATTGGACTCAGAGTAGTTCACAGATGAAGGAGAGGAGGAGGAGGAGGAAGAGGAGGAACTCAGTGCTGGGTATTTACTGTGGCTCTGTTTGCTTTTTGTGGATGTGACTCCGTTGCTACAGCTTGGGCTATCGGCTCCTGAAAGCCAAGACGAGAGGAGTCAGAGGGAAGCGGCTGGACAGCTCTAGGCTGAAGTCAGGTGTGAGCAGGAGACAGCGTTTGCTTGGGCTTTTTTCACTGAGCAGTGGGCCCCACGAGGGGGAGGCTGCAATTCACAAAGCACTAAAGCTGCTTATTACATTAAACAGAGTTTCAATAAAACACAAGCCAACCCCAAATGAATGAGTGCCCACTGGCAATGCCTGTGCTTCAGTGACTGTGAGAAATAACCCAGAGGGTAAGATCAGCTCCAACCAGCCCAGACCCCTGAGGATCACACAGAGAGACACGAGACACCCAGCCTACGAAGTTTTTTCCTTTGAAATTAGAATTCTCACCCCTTTAACACACCTGGGGAAGATGCCCAGTGGACAGGTGAACACTAGGCCGAAGTCCACATGCTGCAAGAGAGAAAGCTGAAGAAGCTTTAAAAACCTCCTGCAAATTGCATCAAACTCCATCTCATCCGATGAAATGTGGCTGAATGGGACCCAATCAACTTAACACCAACCTGCCACGTGACACTTGTCATTAATTTACTGACATCGTCAAATGACCAGTCTGATTCTCCTCACTTGGGATTATAGAAGTAAGCGAAAGGAGAGCGAGGCGCACATGCTGTCACCACGGGCTGGGTACCAAAAATGACACCATTGATTACATCATCTGCCACTAACAAATTTGTGTTAGGTGCACACAGACAAACCTGACTTTCAAAACATCAGACTGGCTCTGCAAGATACCCTACGAACACCACCGCCCACAAGTGAGGGCAGTACACATCTGTCACTTCGTGTGTGTGCTCGTAATGTCACAGCGAAACATGACACAGGCTGATGATAAGACCACGTGCTGCAGGGTGACGTCAGCTCTTTGCACTGCAGTCAGTCCATCTCCATCCTCTGCTTTGATCTTAGGTAAGTACCTTTTACCTCTGGCCCTCCCTTGTTTTGCTTGTAATCCATAAGGCCTTAATTCCTAGACAGACATTTTTATCACTAACAGATGGCTGTTATACATGTAAAACCTGCAGCAAAGTGTATGTATCCATCTCGCTTCTTGGCTTTGCCTTGCTTCCAAATAGAAAACGGGACAGTCGGCACTGGAGACGAGGAGGAGCCGTGGGGGCCCTGGGCGGGGCAGCGGAGGGGAGGAAGGAGCCGTGGGGGCCCTGGGCGGGGCAGCGGAGGGGAGGAAGGAGCCGTGGGGGCCCTGGGCGGGGCAGCGGAGGGGAGGAAGCCCGGACAGTGGGCAAGGAGGCTTCCCAAGCGCTACCTGAAGGCCAGGAGAAAAGCACGTATCCTGCACACCTGAGGAGGGGGAGGGTCTCCTGCAGGCCGCAGGAAGTCCATCGGAGAGCAGTTATCTCTTGTGGACCCTGAGGTCCAGGACACAAGCTGTGGGACCCAGGCTTTTTCTTACCTAGCTCAGCTGAGACAGGCTAAATGGCATGACTGGCCACACAGTGAGGCCGTCCTTTTGAAGACTGCTCTGTCAGCGTCCACATAACTTCTCGAAAAGTCTGTGGTACAGCCTAGTCTCTGTTACAATAAGCGATTTAAAATCACAGTAAGTCCTTCCTGCCGGGGTTAGGTAGGACAGATGTCTTTCAAAGAGCAGAATACAGAAAGCAGCCTGGAGTGTACAAAGTGACCCAGGCCCAAGGCCTGACCCGCTTTGTGAGGCGATGGAGAGAAAAGCACCTACCAGCGCTGTGAATGTGTGAGTTGCTCGATCCGTGTCTGGGGCTGAGGCTGGGGGACGCTGGGTAACTGTCCTGTGACTTGGGGCTGCGGGCACTAAAACAACGCACTTCACTGTCTGTTCCATTCACCATCTCCACGAACTGTCGGCACCTGCGTCAGACAAGGGCAGAGGCATGAGGCAGAGGGGGAGACTGATGTGAATTCGAGTCAATGCCGGTGCTCCTCTAGTTATTGCTATCACATGTCCCAGAGCAGCAACAAACTGGAATCCAACAAAGCTTAGGAGGGATCCTAGCTCGGAACAGGGCACCTCAAGTCTCCCCATGAATTCAAGCTGGTAGTGCTGGAGTAGGAAGGGAGTTTTCATACTGCTGCCTAGAAATAGGTGCTAATGAACCTGGAGACCTGCATAAGGATGGACAAAGGACGATACACAAAAAGTGCCATTTCAAGAGCGGATGCCTACACTGTAGCTTCCCCCCAGTCTAAGGAGATTTGGCGTGTTCTAAACATAATCAGCAAGATGCTGCACCTCAATTTGGATCAGCCAAGGCGACAGATCGCACTCGAAGACAGGGACAGAGCCCGCCCGACAGTGTCAACAGCACTGTCTACGAAAGCACAAGATGCCATTGGGTCAGGGGGTGGAATGGGGCACTGATTCTGAACGGGGAGAGCAATTATGGCGTTTACTCTTGTGGCAAGGTAGCAGTGGTGCTCAGATGATATTCCTGCAGGTGAACCACACGCTTCAATGTCTGCACTGCTCTGAAGCCAAGAGAATTCATGCAGAGATGGCAAGCCAAGGAGCTGGGCGTAGATGGTACTGCATGGCTAATATTCCTCACACCACAGATACTCTCTCTGGTGATTTCCACTGAGCTGTCCATGACAATGAAGGGTTACTCTAGGATCATGCTCTGGAGGACACTGACTGCACCAAACTTTGTACCTTCCCCATTGTCCAATCAGCTTAGAAATGCTCAGGGCCACTACAAAATAGAATACAATGTAAAGTAAGAACACTCATCTACAGTGAAAGGCTGGTGATGGCTTAGCTCTCCACTAACTCTATTGGGAACGGAGAGTTGCTCACTACATACCCGAGAGTAAAGGGTCAGAGGACAGGAGAACCAGTCCTGAATGACTGGGGACACCAACATACACATCAATTCCTACTTCCCCTTCATCTCTGCCTTAGCCCCACCTTCTTCCACACCAGCTTCTTTCTAGTAATCCCCACAGCCACGCCCACGTCTCACAGGCTGTAAGTGGGATGAACCAAACTCTACCACATGCATGTGGCCTGAGCAACCTGATGGAGCAGGAAGACCAAAAGCAGTGGTAATACCCTGGGGAGCAGTCTGTACCACTGCCACTTGACTGCAGCGCTTCCCTGGACAGGGCACTTTGCTCAGCTGGAGGGGGTCTCTGTGTGGAGGGCAGACGGGGTCAGTCTAGGTGAGTTAATGCTAACTTTGCCCACCTTTAGTTGACAGACCTGATCTTGAGCAGTGCCAAAAAGGGTGGCCAGCGTTCCTTCCCACCTTGCTCACCGGGTAGCCGCTCTTACCAGCAACCTCAATCTGCCTGAATGAAGAACTATACTGCTCCTAGCGCAAGCAGGCCCGTGGACTGCCTGGTTCGGCCCTGCGGACTGTCCAGTGCCATCTCCCCGCTCTGTGTGACAGGGCACAGAGCTAAGCATACTTACTTTAACGTGAAGAGCAGATTAGGGTTGTGCTCTAGGAGGCCAGGGTAGAGCTGCTGTGTGGCCTCTATAGCCTCTCCCACTCTGCCTGCTAAGACTAGCTTCTGTATTCCTGCAAGCAAGAGGAGACCTATTGGCACCAAGGAAAACCCAGCGACTGCAGGCACGGAGCTTCCTGAGATGACACACACAGCCTGCAGAGATTACCCCACACCCCCAGAGAGACCCCTCCAATGGTCACCTGCAAAGGGTCTGGGAAGAGCTTGGCTCGTACCATTTGTGCATCTTTACGATGGAGAAAGAAAGCCTGCGAGGATGGGGCGGGGATTTGTTGATCTCTCAGAAATACCTAAGTTGCTGGAGATAAGTGGGAGATACCAGGGACGTGTGCTGTATGCCTGTAACTTCTCAATTAAGGGGATGAGGGGGCTCAACCTTAACCAAAGGCTTCTTTTATTCAGAATATTAACAAGCTCCTGAAGCTAAGCAGGGGATGACATGAGGTTGGGGGGAAAATAAGGGCCTGGACCATTCTGGGTTCTCATTATGCAGGTATAATCCCAAATCAGCTGCACAACAATATCCCAGGAAGCTGGTTCCAGGAACAACAAGAGCTGAAGTGGTTTAAACCCGACAAGCTGCACATTTTAAAAAGATTCAGGGATATAAAGCAGGAGTGACAGGTCACCATACTGATGTGGCCACGCTGCTACCAACCATCGCTGCGAGTGCCAACAGATCTGCTCTGCTGGCTGGGATGCCAGGCACGAGGGCAGAGACCGAGCAGTCATTAATCCCAGCGCACCCAGAGAAGGAAATAAGGCACCAGCTGCTCACTTACAGTGCTCTGTAGCTTGTGGCTTTTCCCTACGTGTAACAAACGAATAAAACAGGCTGCACTTTCTTTTGATAATCTCAGGATGCTTTACAAACACTGGAGACTGAGGGCTTAGTCTACACCAGTAGCACTGGACCAATGCAGTTGTGCTGCTGTAGTGCTAGCGGGGAAGACGCTCTCAGCCAACGAGAAAGCACTCTCCTGTTGGCAGAACTACACCTCCGTGAGAGGCGGTAGCTCTGTTGGCAGGAGAAGCTCTCTCGCCGACATAGCACTGTCTACACGGGTGCTTAGGTTGGTAAAATTTGCATTGCTCAGGTGTGTGGATTATTCATACCCCTGAGCAATGTAAATTATACTGAAGTAAGGTCTAGTGTAGACAAGGCCTGAATCTAAACCCCTTGTCTGAGGGAGGTATTAGCCCCATTTTACACCTGGGGAAACTAAAGCATGGGGGTTGAAATTGCCCAAATCAGTGCAACAACTGACAATAGAACCCAGCAGTCCTGACGGCCAGTTCCCTGCTCTAATACACTGCACAGGCTCCCACTTCTCAGGATCATCTCTCCTTTAGGTAGATTAAAAACCACCTCTTTGTCGCTGTCCCTCTAATTAAATTGTAGTGAGACAGTCAGCTAACTCCAATGGCTGAGGACTGCCTTTTTAAGTCACATTCATTTTATTCCCCGTGTTCCTCCTGTTCACCTCCATAGCAGTTTTCTTCTCTGATTTCTTTTCACCCCCTCCTCCTTTTCTGGTTTGCAGGTTTTCACTGGTTCTTCTCTGCCTTTGATGCTTTTCCTCCTTTGATTCTATTTCTGTCTCCCCGTCTGTGTCACCCCCGTGCTTCGTTGATTTGCCTGCATCTTTCAGAGCCCATTTTAATCTGTTTCAACTTCCTTGGAATAGAGACTCTTCTTATTTAGTCTCCTTTCCCCCAGATGACTGTGGCCGCACTACCTCACATCAGATGCCCCCATCAGGTAGAGCTGGTAACCCACATACTAATAAAATCACTGACACCAAAGCAGCTTGAAATCTACAAACAATTCCTCTTCTGCTTTGCAGCCTCTTTCCTCTCCCATCAAAGTGGCAACAGAGCAGAGTCGTGTCCATTTCAAGCTGTTCCTGCTTTGCTGCTCCAGTTGTGGCCTGGCAGCAGAGGAGCAGACAGCTATAATCCTTTCATTGACATCATGGAGGGACGGCAGGATGCTGGGCAGAAGATTCTCCCAGTCTGAACGCTCACTGAGTTTATGTAAGAAACGTGTGTCCTAGACAACTACAGAGGAACATAACATAGGTGAGACGTGACATGGCAGCCACCTGGGAGACAGACCGCACAGAGGAGGGAGGCACATGCAGTCAAGTAGGACAGAACAGCATCAGGGGACACAAACGGAACTCGTCGGTCAGGAGAGGAAGGAGAAAGATACAAGACTGGACCCAATGCTCAGTGGTTCTGTATCAAAAAATGAGGGGAATTCTAAAGTTTGTATTCCAAGTGCTCCCCAATTCCCTAGCAGCGCAGTGGGAAGGATCTCTTAGAATATGTATTTTTGTCAAGGTTGGGTTTCTAGTTTGAGTCAGTTAACTAGAATGGCTCAACAAAAATAAAGCAGACCATTTTATGTACATGGAATCTGGTGGCCTAGCTGAGGTAGTAGACAAAGCAGACAGATGTTAGTGCATGGCTCTCCATCCAGCTCTGCCCTTGCACCTCAGGCATGAATTTGCAAAGCCCTTCCTAAGCAGAAAACATGAATCGAGCCAAACTGTGCCATTGTGAGGTCAAATTCATTTGATTTGTGATGGGTGTCATGGTAAAGCCAGGCAGATGAGTTTAATTCCTCCATGGCCCCCAGCCCTCACGACCCACAAGACGGCTGGAATCTAAAGCCCAAAATCAATGGTATATCTGGGATCTCAGTGCAAATGCTAGGGGAGATCAGCTCCTTTAAAATCAGAGGTAATCAGTTATGTGTTTTCATAACTGAGCCTGTCTCCAAGAAAGTACCTCCTGTTCTGGAAGTAACTCTTCTCCTGATGTGTCAAGCCGTGTGTTTGCACAGATGAGGGCCTAGGAAGAGCCTTTCAGGTGAAGGAGAGAGAGAGAAAGGAAAGGGGCGTGATGTGGAGATGGAAGGTAAGGAAGAGTGCTCTATAGTGTCTTACTTTGCCGGTTCTTTATGGAGGTCTGTTCTTCCTGGATTGGGGTTTCTGTCACTCTGGCAAAGGCAGTTGCTGTTGCACAGTACCCATGATGAACCAGGTAGGAAGATACCATGCTAGGAAATAAGAAAATAAAAATGGCATGATATGCATCGCTAAAACAGAGGAACCACAGCAAGGGTGGAGGGGAAACCATCAATAAAAGCACTTGCTGTTTCAGCAGCAGGAAAAGCTACTCAACTCAGCCCCCCTAGGACACAACCAGTGTGTTATTCCTGAGGTCCAATCAGTGCTAATTGCAACATAAACACCTGTCCACTGAGAACTGGGCGGAGACCCCCAAATTAATCTAAAAACAGACTTCAAGACAACAAATGGTATTTGCTCTTAGTTATAAATGACCTGGGCTGGACTTTGACCTGTGACCCAAAACAGGAAGATTCCACATTCCATTACCAACGCCACAAGCCAGTCAGGACCTTAACAGCTTTTGCTTTGTTTTATTCTTTACTATTTCAGCATTTTCTGTGCAAAGATATCAAAGCAGTTTACATACTAAAATAATTTAGCCTCAATCTACTTGGAAGCAGACTAGGATTTCCATTTTACATACAGGAAAACCAAGACAACAAGATGTTCAGTGACTTCTCCAGTGAATCAGTGATAGCTGGAAACAGAACTCAGGTGTCTTGAATTCTGATCATTAAATGCTTTTTTCAACAACAATGCAACAGATAATTGAATGGATGCTTAACATTTACACTACCCACAGACACTGACAAGTGATTTACCATACAGTCCAAATTTGAGCACTTATTTAACACATATACTAGTGATTTCAGAACTGTTTTCCTCCTGAAATGTTAGAAGCAGAAACAAATATTTTCACTGTGTTGTCAGAAAATGTACGCAGTAGAAATATATTTCCCCAGTGGCAGCAGGGACCTTTTCTTATGGAATCCATCTTGTGCCTTCCCACTGTCTCTGTTATTTAAATGTTAGTGCGCTGTAGATTTCATCAACACCTTAAATGGTGGCTTGGAATCCAGCTTGAAAATAGCTTCTCTATCCAGCTGGCTGCTGATTAAGATTGACCAAGGAGAAGACAGGATCAGAGTGGGTTTTCAAACTGATTACTCCCTCTATAGGAGGAAAATGTTTTTGGAAGCTAGCACTGCATTTGCAGTTCAGATGGGATTAATAGCTTTGTTATTTTTAAAAACAACAAGAGTTATGTAGCACTTTAAAGACTAACAAATTTATTTTTTCAGGCATAAGCTTTCGTGGGCTGTAACCCACTCTGGAGTTATTTTTAAAACTGCCCAGTGAATTGCTCTGAGACTGGATTCCACTCACTGCTAGAAGAGAGAAAGTGAGCACTTGCCCGGGGTCCTCCTCGTCACACCCACACACAATGCTGTAATGCTAGTCTGCTTGGGATACACTGCAGAAGGTGCTGAACAGCCATTCCTCTTCAAAGACAGACAGAGCCTCCCTCTAGGGTCAGCTTTCTGCACATCTGTGCCCAAAGGCAAACTCCAAGTTGCAACCCAAAGAATTTTTGTCTATTTTTAGTAGCTTTTTCAACTGCCAGTCTTTTGGTTCCCTATCTGGAAACCTCTTCACTACAGCAAGGAAAACTGCTTTCGGTGCACTATAGAGACATAGCCACACTGGAAACAAACAGCAGTAGTTACTATCAAGCTGTCAAACCTCTCTCATTAAGCTGGCCAAGTTAGACTAAGGCTGAAATGCTAAGAATGCAGCAGGTGGGTGTGAGCTAAGCATGGGGCTGGCTTTCATTTAAATTTAATTCAGTAGCCAGAGCTATCCAACTCCTTACTGTAGGTATTTAAACTGCACTGTAAAGCTAAATAAAATTGGAGCTTCCCTTCACTGTTACATTTCTGTCCTTGGCATGACAGACTCTTGGCAGTCTTCCTTGTCAACTGACCAGTGCAGTATCCTGTTCTTTGTGCTAGTTTATTATCAGCACCAACTCATAGGTTAGATGCCTTGGGTATTCACCACAATAGAACGCTCTGCACTGGCTAGCTGAGTGTCATGTGTCCAGGCAGGGACAGCTCCTGAAATCTTTGAGAGGTTACTCCTCTCAGGAGCACAGATATGGTATCAAAATAAACTGCTGCGTTTCCAGCTTTTCTGGCAGGCTGCTTTAATGTGCATTGTACAGGCAAGGCAAAGCTAATGATCTTCACAATCCCAGGCTAGCCCAGGTCTTATATTTGGTGCCAGACTGGTAAACATCCCCAAGGCCAAATTAAAAGCAGTTACCAACTGTGAAACCCTGCTCAGAGCCTGATGATGGTGTCGGAGACACAGATCTCCTACAGCAAACACTCCATGTAGGCTGTGTGCTTTAACGTGAGCGCTCAGAGTATGAGCAGGGAGCGTATTAGGGTACAGGTGCACTGCTGGAAGCCTTTCTGGCTCATCCAGGCTTCCTTCCTCTGCTCTCTTGTACAAGTAGGTGCAGCCCTCTGATTTCTGGCGTGATGCCATCAGGTGCTCAGGTACAGTTCGGGTGCTCCCACATTATCAATGCTGGGAATCTACACATTTCCACAGCCAGTCACGCTTCATGCTATTTCGGATTCTCCACAGCAGTGGCTAAAATCAGTCAGTCAGCATGGACACCAGGGGATCAGAACAATACGACATACGTAGGTGTGAGTCTTTCCGTGCCTTTCAGAATGTATTACCTAGGAATTCAGGGCACTTTGTGGCAGGTGGGCCTGATATGTGGGATCAGTTCTGCCAGACGCCCCATTTTTGATCAGTTACTAGAGAACAGATCACATCCTCTTGGCTTGTTTTGGTGGGCTGCTCTCAGAACAAACGGCAGCTACCAAAATCGCAAAGCATGTCTATTGGCTTTCCAGACATCCGGTCACGTAGCTGTCTGTCAGGGGTGCAATGAGGCGTGATCCCTGACCAACACAGCTGTGCCAGAAGCAGTCCCTAGTGTAGACATAGCCAGAGCTGTGCTTTTACTGGCATGGTTTGTTGTGCTCATGGGGAGTGGTTTTACTGTACTGATGCAAAGCGCCTCATGGCCAGCGTAGCTGTGTCCGTATGAGGAGCACTATGCTGGCATGGTACGCTGCTATTCCAAAGCACTCCCAGTGTTAATGTGGCATGACTCTCCAGTGCCCGCAGCTGAGCTCTGGTTAGCCCTCTCCACGGAGGATATACTCACATTTCCATGAAGAGGGAAATTTATTACATGGCTGGAGCTCAGGGCTCAAGCTCCTTTGTTCCTGGACTGGAAGGAGCCTGGAGAAAAAGAGCCTCCGAGCACACTGCCCCCTGCTAGGACAACTAGTCTGGCACGTCTTTCTGAAAAGGCTCCATGTCCTGTGTGGCACATTAAAGCTAAATTACCTCACCAACACATGTCATTACTCCTCAAGACCTCTCATGTCACCCTGCCCAGCCCTCCCACCCACGGCCCACTCCAATCCAGTACAGGAGCTCCTGTGATCTCTGTTATTCCATTTCTTGTTGCACAGTTTTTCAATGTGCTGAAGATTTTGCATTGACATGTACCTGTCCTAAGCACATCATCATGAAGGAAATGGGACGTGGGGACTCCTGAAGGAGTGGGGAGGGCAAAATTACGGCCCATGACACCTGAGAAAATGCGGGAGGCTGTTTTGGTGCCTGCCCCCAGGAAGTAGTAGAGACATCCTCTCGCCCATATTGAAAGCATCACCTCCTTTCCTCCCCCGCTTGCACTCAGAGGGGGAAATGGAGTAGAATTCATTTTCCATTCTCTGCCTTCACAACATCTAGCTGTCCCAACACACCATGTCCGTAATTTGCTGCTCTGATGATCAACGCATCCAGATAAGTACATCAGCCTGATGTTATACCGAAACGAGCAGCGGTGAAGTGAACATGGGCATTTGAACAGTCATTACGTTTCACACACCAGCCCATCAGGATGAATGGGGGGATTCACACCCTTCCTGGTGGTCATTTCAGGCTGTTTATAGACACTGCCTACCTCTGAAAGGCTCAATTCAAAGCCAGAAAAACTAGACACTTTTTTTTTTAATGGAAGTTTAGTCTTTGGAGCCTAATTATGTCACAGATTAAGGCAAACTTAAAGACCCTGCAACTGATGGGGGGTAAGAGAGGGAGGGCTGGCTGCCTCAAAGGGAGCTGAGTTTGGCCCTGTCTAGGGGTACAAGACTTAAAGTGAGGCTTGTAGAGAGAAAGCACCAAATGAACATTCCCAAGTGCCTAGCTGAGGTGGACTCCATGTGTTCCCTTCAGACACTTGTGCCTCCAGAGGGCTGAATTAGGCCACGCCTACATTACGGGGTTAGAGTGGCACAGCTATGACACTATAGGTAAACTGGCATAATCTTGTACTGCAGACACAGCCTATGACAACAGAAGTGGTTTTTCCCATCACTGTAGGAACACCACTATCGAACTGGCGGTAGCTTGTCCACACTTGAAACACTAACATTCAGTTAAGGTCAATCTACCTTTTCAGTGCCGCCCAGGTTTAAATTGATGGAAGCATGCTTCCATCGACCTGGCCGTGCCTTCAATAGGGTTTGATCAGCATAGCTACGGTGCTCAGGGGTGTGGGTTTTTCACACCCTTGAGCGCCACAACTACATTGACTTAAATTTTAAGTGTAGACAAGATCTTAAACTCCAGTCACACCAATCCCTTAATCACACCATCCTGAAATATCTCCTAATGATTTGAATGGGAAAGGGTTTCATCAGAGAAGTTTTAGCAAGGGTGGACCCGAGCAGGGCAGGAATGACAGATCAGGTTTTGGCTCTTCACTAAAAGAACACTTAGTGATGCTTTAAAGAGCCTGCCTCTAAATACTAAGCAGGACTCCCTGGACTGTGGCACACAGGACAGTCACACGGTGTGAGGGAGCGTGACAGAATTCACATGACCATTTCTCATTCTGCAGCAGCTGTCGGACAGGTGCTACCTCTAAGTCTAGAGAAGTAGAAGGAAGGAAGACTGCAGCAGAGACTTACTTCTGCAGCATTGCTTGCCACTCGCCTAGTCTGTCTCCTATGGGAAACCGCTTAATGGTGCCCTGAATCTTTGCTCGCCACTCCCTCATGTAGTCCTCAATGTCAAACACGAATGGCTGCTGCCCGAAGTTGGCGTCTACGATCTCTCCTGGCGTCTGCAGCCCCACAGTGGGATAGAGATTTGACTGCAAAAAAGAAAGACACCCACATTAACACTTCCCAACCCTTTTGGAGGGGCCCTAAGAGGAGCAGGAGGATTCGTCTCTGGCCCTTAGGGAGGGGCTGCAAGGGCAGGGGAAACTAGTTTTTAAAACCGTGACTTGTAATAAAAGGAACAAGGGGCAACGGTGACTTCCATAGGCTAGTGACAGCCTCCAATTCCTGCTGCTCTAAAAGGTGTTGCATGAAACCAGCGCACTGGGCTGCCTTCCCAAAAGACTGAGATCTATGTCACAACTAGCAGGTGTGACATGTTAATCTGTGCTACCAGAGCGCTTTGCAATTTCTACCACAATTCAGGAGCCAGGACAGTTAAAAAGATTGAAAGACAAACATTTGTATTAGCAGGGGGACTACAGGAACTCAGCAGACGTGAGCGCTCCCCTGCCAGCAGCTGAGGGGAGGTCTCCCCGTTACCACACCTGACCCCACTAGACAGTTGGTCCAGACAGGCTCCCCAGCTCTCTATTCTAGAGAACCCTTTCACCTTCATTTCCCCGGCAGACAGCTGCTATCCAAACATCTTGCATCTCTGGACAAGAGGGGAACGATGAAGGACCCCCTTCAAGGGCACAATTGACCCTGCAAAAGGACTATGCAACACAGCAGGTGGGGCAGTAACAGTGCTATAGTTAGTAGCTCAGCTCCCCACGGATGCCAAAAAGACACCAAGCCAACCAAACCGGCAAGGCCATTATCCAGGGTTCAGTTTCATTCCCAAGCAGCTGTGCTACTCCGATAGTCCCTCCAAACATCAACCAACACATAATTCAGCCTCTGGAGGGTTGAAATGATGTGATCGAAGTTTGGGGAGAGGGTCACTCAACACAGTACAAGCAAATGGATGCCATTTAAGTTAGCCCCATACCAATCCTGCCCCAGTCAAACCCTTCAGAGAGCATCAGAACAGTGCAGTAAGGAATCCAATCTCTATGGCATGTAGAAGAACTCAGGGAAACATGCAGAGCAAGGGCTCGCCAAATATTTCATCACATAAACCATATCTTAGAGCCTCTCCTGGCTACTTCTCCTGTTCACGATCACATCCCTGGCAGCTACAGCAATGACTTATACAGGAAGATAGGAGTCAGTGTGATATAGTAATTGGAAAACGGGGCAGAGGTGGCACCATGTGATCAGCTCACTGTCCATGGGCCATCAGCAAGTGCTCCAGGAAGCAGTGGTGATCTGAGGACCACAGTTTGGAAACCACTGACAGAGTAAATATCTTTCTGCTTTAATTCTGTTGCCTTGTAGCTAAATATTCACATGAGGGTCCCCTCATGGGACTACAAGACGTCATGTGGGCCCAAGTGCCAAAGGCAACGGCTGAACTTCCTGCCCAAGTTCTATCACACAGAGAAACACAGCTCAGGAACTATGAACAGTCACAGAAGTCAAGTACAAATGAGAAGTCTATTGCAGAAACGGTCATGGTTCCTTTCCTTTTTGATACATGACACCGGGCTACGCGTGCCAAGCTTGACCATATGGGAGACTGTGCTGGAGCCAGAGAGGTCACCTCCCTCTACAGGGCTGTTGCAAGTTAAAGGAATGAAGGCAGAGTGCAATTCCGGAGAGGTGGCCATACAGCTTACTTGCCACTCTGAGGTGCCTGAAACCTCCAAATCACGAGCGAGTGTTAAATGGTGAGTGTCACTTTCCAGCTGCCACGTAAAACACCACCAAAGAGAACAGGAGGAGATTCCGTTCAGACACCCCTCAGGACATGGCCAGTGATCTATCCCAAGGTAACATCAGTGCCTGAGATGCTCCAGGCTTCACTCTCCACAGCTAAGTAATCTCACTGGACTCGGAGGAAACAAGGAATTGAAGAACTGCTTTGGACCCATTCCTTCCGCTCTAAGGTTTTAAAGGCAATAGGCATGCTGTGGCGATGAGTCAGTCAACTTCTCCCTTCACCAAAGAATCTCCAAGCAAAGCTGGCATTTGAAGTCCAGTGAACTGGAGAATGCTTTTCTACTCTGAAAAGATCTGCATTAAGCTGCTGTTCAGCCGGTTGAGAAGTGAGCAGCTGGCATTGTACGTTTCTAGAGTTTGAAATGCCAAGGCAGGGAATGGAAGTGGCTGCTCCATACACCACTTGTCCCTCCCCCACGGCTTGGAAAGGAAAGGAGGTAATGAAGGAAAATGTATCACTGACTGACTCAACATCTCCTTTCTGTCACATCCCTGCACAAAAACAACTGGTGGGATACGTAGGTGGGTTAATTAAGAGGCAGCTCACATCATTCAGTGCCTTATCACTAGGGGCTGCTACACATGCACATTACAACTCCAGAGAGATGGCATGGGGGAAATTTAAATAGTGGCGTTAGAGATTCCCTCCTCTTCAGACAGAACTGGCAATAAGGAAAAGCCTCCGAGGACAGACTATCATCTTGTCAGTCAGTCTGTACACTGGGCCTCCAACCTGGGTCAGCATTGCCAGCCCAAGGTCACCCAAAGCCACACGTCAGACCCCCAAAATTATGACACATTAAAAACGAAACGTCACGGTGTTTTTTTGCATTTTTTCCATCAGTGGAAGGTGCAGGTTTGATAGCGTTCATCTCGGGGTCACAATGCAGCCTCACGCACACAAAACACAGCCTCTCTGTTCACTGATTAGAGCAAACATCATGCACAAGTCTCTGATCCCATTGGGTGCAGGGAGCTACCATTCTGCCCTCCACCGTACCCAGTCGGGCAGCTGCCTATCCTGCCTCACCTTCTCCCTCGGTGCTCCCCCCATGTCTCCTCTTCCCCACATACCTCCTGCATTCACATGTAGATTCCCTCTGTCACACCACATCCCCTGCACCCGCCCAGTCTACCGCCTGCTATCCACATTTCCCAGATTCCTCTTGGTTTCTAACACAGCCCCCCTCATTTTCAGCACAGCGATTAAGGGGCCACCATCTTCCCTGAGAGCAACCTGGCTTCACACCCATTGGAAACATACTGGATCTACAAAGCTAATGGGAGACAAACTAGCAAAGCCTTTGGCAGAGGGCACACAGGGTGAGGTGCCTTTGAAGAGCTGATCTGCATCGTTAGGACCCTATTTGCACAACTGGCTTCCCCAACTCTCACCAGGATGTAGGTGTAACTGGGGACAGGTACTAAAGGGACACTGGCAGTATGAATTTTTTAAACATTTCCATTTCTGATATACTCTTAGGTTCCAAGGCCAGAAGGAACCAAACCAGCTTACCTGTGTACCACAGCCCACAGAGCTTCCCCAAAACAATCACCAGTACATCCAATCTTGACTTAAACACTTATAAATATAGCCCCCTTTAAACAGTATTGCCGGACCTTAAAAACACATGACCCCAAAAATGTGCAAGGACTTTTCTGCTCTCTGATATTTATAAAGGTCTTTTCAGGAGAGAAAACAAATTAGTTTTGCACTCTCTGCAAGGAAACTGTTTCCAGACAGGTAACCCATGTGTTGAAGGACCAACTTAAATTCCTGGTGTGAGCTCAGTGAAGTCAGAGTCACCCCAAGAGTGAATTCAGCTCCACAACTTCCCTACAACTGGTCAAGGAAAAGCTTGCTTATTGCCTGTTTGCCTCACTGGTGCTCTCTAGAAAGTTTGCTTCAAGCAGAATAGGCTATAAATTGGGGAGTGGGGTAAGAGTCTTTACATCCAGTGCCCAAGAGGAACATCATACCATGATAAGTGTGGTCAAAAGAGAAACCCCATTTCAGGGAAACAGGACAAACCCAGTCATGGTCAGAGACCCTTGGCTCCTTCAAGGATCACTCAGTTAAGATTAGTGAAAATCTTCATGTTTCCACTCCCTTTTGTAGCAAAACTTCTAGAATGTCGTTTTCACAGCCCCGGTGAAGGATTTGAAGCATGTGCTTAATCTTTAACGTCCTTTATACTGCATTCTCTCTGCTGTCCCTTACAATGAATGCACAGTGTGTTTCAGCTCATCTGGACTCAGTCTCCCTTGCTATATTTATGAATAAACATCACCTAACGCCGAACGCCCTTTGAAGCTGCACTGATGATAAGCACGGTTATATTTGAGGTGTGTAAAGAGTGCCTTATTTGGAATAATGCCGCTGTGCAGCTGGAGGCCCCGGTCATGATCAGAGACCAGTCCCACTGGGCACCATTTTAAGAATCTGAGGAAGAAGATGTGCCTATGCCCCTAAAGAGTCCTGTCTAAAAAAGAGACCCAACAGCCAAGGCATGGGGAGAAGGGTCCAGCAGCAGCAGAGGTCATACAGCCTGTTATCTCTGTTTGTTTTACTCTGGGGAGGGCCAGGGGAAGGAGGTGGGTAGTAAACAGGAGCAAAGGAGTGGGGGGAAAAGAAGGAAGACAGAAGAGACTTTGAGGGGCAGGAACTAGGGATGGGAAAGGGAGCAGGGGATGAGGTTGGCAGCACAAGGACTGTGAGGCTCAGGGAGAGGTCGGGGAAGTTACCAGTCAGCAGACAGGAAACAACCAACCAGACAGCAAATTGTAAGCAGCAGCCTGTTGCCATCACCTGCATCCAGAGCTGCGAAGGAGGAAGGGCCTGGATGGGTCAGACCCTGCCTGCTGTCAGTCACCGACTGAGAGAAACCCATTTTCCTTTGCTTCTCCTGAGAAAGTGCTTGCTCTAGCATTTTCCTGCCCCTTGCCACACCCACAACTGGATGGGTACACTTCACTTCCAACTAGGCTTTCGAGGGGGCATGAAAATCACTTCTGCTCTAGTTACTAGGCAGGAACTGGAGTGCCTGGAGGTGGTGTGCTCAACGCCCCTGTGGCACGGGAACAGGGAACTCTCTGTTCCTTCATTCAGTGCTCCTGCTCCGTTGGAGAGCAGGGAAAGGCTCACGTGGAAGGGAAGAAATCTATAGGACAGCACGGCATGCAGGGGCAGACATGCCTTTGATGCCCTGGAGGTATGATGGTGTGGGCTTTGGGGACAGCCAGCACATTCACACTTTGAAGAAAGCAACACTGGCTATCTATACTGTGTCCAGTCTCATTTGCACTGAGCAGTGAGAGAGCCACAAGGACAAACCCTACCAGTGCTCACAACAAAGTCCTGCTTTTCCCATTGGATCCTGGCTTGGGAATTGGCCTCTTGGAAGAGACCAATGTTGTGCACAAAACATCACATGAGCAGCACCACAGAAGTCTAGGTGCAAGGGAAGAAAGACTAGAAGGAAATATTCTATTAGATCTATAAGAGCAATAATGGCCAAGAAATACGCTCACTGTCAGGCACTATTGCATACATATGTACTGTCCACGCTGGAGCATCACCGCAGGACTTGTTCGGCTGACAGCCTAAGAGTTGTATACAGACTAACACGGCTACCCCTCTGAAACTTTTCAGCCTAAGAATTAGGCTGTGAGCCTTAACTGAAAGGCAACACGCAGAACCAAGGATGGATCTTGCTGAACACAGGCATTAATCTGTATAACTGCATCTCTACTGAGGATTGCAGGGTGAGTATTTAACCCTATTATAGCTGCATTTAAAGAATTCCCAAGGTCTAACTAGACTCTCTGCAATCTCAGGACAGAGAAGAGTATAACCCACCTGCCCCGCCCAAGCCAAAATTTCTTCCCAACCTTCACTTTTGAGGATTTCAATAACTCAGTCATGGGTTCGGGGTTGTTATAAATGTGTATGGGTAGGGTTTTGTGGCCTGCCTTGTGCAGGAGGTCAGACTAGATGATCATATTGGTCCCTTCTGACCTATGAGTCTATGAGTCTATGAGTCTATGTTTGAAGCATTACAAATGAGCAGATTATTCAAGGAGCAGGCAGAAAATTGTGACTCCTGCAGGATGCCCACAAAGTTTGGACTCCTCGGCAATCGTTTCGAGAGCTGTGTTCTTATAATCCCCCAGCTATCTAGAGTGCAAAACCACATGGCAGATCTTGATTTGAGAGCAGCGTGACATTTCAAGCTGGCAGAGCTGAGAGGTGGCTATCGAACCCTAGAGAGTGGAGCTTAGTGCATCTTCACATGTAGCACTGCCCATGGCTGGTTACAGGGGGTGTGCGCAGGGCTTGCCAGCTGCGAGTGGAGCTGTAATGAGTATATAGGCGTTGGTGGGGTAAGGTGACGTAAATGGGAAGGAACAACCGAGCATTCCTGACACAAACATCCGACCCCAATCACTACCTTGGAAAGGGGAAGACCCTTTGCTGCAATATTGGGATGGGAGCTAGGGGAGATAAGAAGCAATAATGCCAAACAAACAAGCCTGCTTTCCGTTACTGAGGCGTGAGATGCGAAAGTGCACTCTCAGACACCGAACCTCAAGTGAACACTACACAGAGCTCCCTGCAGGCAAGGCTGCTCTCAGGAGACAGCCATTTAACATGTAATAAAGCAGATTTCACACTGAAATTCCAGGGGAGAGAACCATTTTCAAAGTGGATCTTGTGAGCAACCACACATCTGGCGGTGATGAGACTGTGCAGTCTCATAAAAGGGACTGCTCTCATCCCAGTGCAACAGAAGCAGGTGGGAAATAAACATCATTTAGGAACATGTGTTACCCCTTTAACATGGCATTGAACAGAAGACATCACACACCCCGGTTACCTGTCCCCCTCCCTTCAATTTGCAACCCTAGTTAAAATACTGAAAATAGTTGTACTTACAGGGAGGTCTGTAAAGGCTATACCTGTGGGGGGAAAAAATATTAGAATTAAAAAGACAAAAGATTTTTCCCATGTGCCTACAGGCGTCACATGCTACAAAACGTTACTACATTTCAGTAAATCCCAGCTCTGGCCCTGGGCTTAGCCACCTATTTAACTTCTCCCTCTACCTGGACCCTGTGGGTTTGGCAAAGATTCAGGTAGGAGTCTCAGTTTTCTCAGACACTCTGTCCCATCAGTTTTAGTGCACTAAGCTTCACAAAAGCAGCCCCTTTTTCCTTTGCTTCTCCCCCATGTCACTTCAGGACTCTACTATGGAGCCACTGTTCAACACATATTATTGCTTTGGAAACCACGGTGCTTTTCTATTGCTTTGGGCTGACATGGGGCTACCTCTCCTCTCCAGCTGGAGCTGAGCATTAAACTCCCTGTACAATATCCAGGTACCGGACCTTGCACTAAGACAGGGCTGGAGTTGGAAGTGGTTTTTCAGCAATGCGGAGCATGGCAGTGCTCAGCTTCCTCCGCCCCATTCACAGATTCCAAGGCCAAAAGGAACCATTGTGATCATCTAGTCCGACCTCCTGTAAAACACAGGTCACAGAACTTCCCCAACATAATTCTTAGAGCAGATCTTTTAGAAAAACATCCCATCTTGATTCAAAAATAGGCAGTGATGGAGAATCCACCATGAAATTGTAAATTGTTCCAACGGTTAATTACTCTCATCGGTTAAAAATTTACGCCTCATTTCCAGTCTGAATTTATCAAGCTTCAGCTTCCAGCCATTGGATTGTTAGACCTTTCTCTGCTAGATTGAAGAGCCCATTATTAATCATTTGTTCCCCATGTAGGTACTTATAGACTGTGATCAAGTCACCCCTTAGTCTTCTCTTTGTTAAACTAAATAAATTGAGATTCTCACATCTATCACTATAAGGCCTGCTTTCTAACCCTTTAACCATCCCACAGCTCTTCTCTGCACCCTCTCCAATATAGCAACAGCCTCTCTGAATGGTGGGCACCAGAACTGGACACGGAATTGCAGCAGCAGTTGCACCAGGGCCAAACACAGAGGTAAAATAACCTTGCTACTTCAAATTTGACATTTGCAAAATTAACAGAAGTGAAAAGTTTCCGGGTTCTCCTTTTATTTCAATCTGACAAGTCTGAAAAGAGGCAGACATGAAATATAAACAATGGCTTCTTATATTTGCTATGGCAGGGATGAAAAGATTATTCCGTCACAGGTTCTGAGCAGCACCAAAAGCTCCCAGTTACCAAGTCAAGCTATCTAGGAAGCAGAACATGGAAAAGGCATTTCCAGAAACAGGAGGAATGACAAGGTAACCACCACAGAGAGCACAGCCATGCTGGCTGGTGGACACTTACAGAAATCCTGCCCACGGCTGAGGCATCCGCACTGTATGTTCCTGAACCACGAGAGATATTAACTACTTCCAGGCTCAAACAAGAGTCACACGGATGACTCATAGAGCAACAACTCAGTCTTCTCTCTCCAAGAACACGCGCGAGTGTTAAGACTTGAAGGACATCAGCAGCACCTGGGAGAAGAGCTGGTTCCACCTAACTGCCTGCCACCACATGGAGCACGTGGGACAGTGACAAGATGCATGGATGCCCTTCTCCCATCACCACTGACAGAACTCCAGGAGTAATACAAGCCCTCACAAGGCTATTCATTGCCAGATCTCCCCCAATCTGCCTCCTGGGCTCTCTGCCCCTCTGCCCTCAAACCCTATAGCTGGAGTGTGTATCCCTCTATGTGCTGCCACTTCACCAGCGTCCACAAAGCTCCTTCACTCCTCAGAGGAGCACCGTGGCTGCCCTTCTGAGTCCTGACGACACTCAGAGTAGGACTAGCATCTGAAGGCCTGGGGGCTGGAGGTGCTGCAGAAAGGAGATTCACATTGCTAAGATGACAGAGGCCCGCTGCAGGTATAGAAGCATGGATCAGCATACGTAAGGGACTGGGGTTGTAACTAGCGCAGGGATCACCACTAGCCCTATTCCCTGACTGACAAAAGATCAGATTCACAGAAGTAAATCCAGGCAGGAAGGAGAAGAAAGTTTCTAGCTCCTTCTGAGGCTTCCACTATTCATTATTCCTGATGTGTTAAACATTACCGCCAGGTCTCCTTCGCAGGCATGGAATTGTGGTGTTTCCAAGGAATTAGATGAAAAAATGTGTAAACAGTGATTCTTTTACTCCAGGTGTGAAAAAAGCACCATGCTGCAGTGAAATACACATTAGTGCATGGCAAGCTAGGGTGAAAATCTACAGCACACTAGCTGGCCATGTGGATCCTGCTACAGCGCACTAAAAGGTCCATACTGTGCACCGAAGCACCCCAGTTTGAAACAGGAATAGAGCAAAGTGCACTGTAGACCTTTTAGTGCACGGTAGATTTACACCTCAGTTTGCCGTGCACTGCCTGTCCATGTAGTCAAACTCAGTCTGCTGCAGACAATTCATTTTCATTCTACTTTTAATGTAGAACTGTTGGGATGGAGCACACTTTCCCCAGCAATTTTAAAAAGAGCACAGGCACTATTTGAAACAACACAGATTCATGATGAAGTAGGTTGAGAAAGTCTTGGATTGCGACCAGCTAAAGAGCCATGAGGTTAATTAAACCTACCACACAGTTTGAAGCTACTTTCTAGTAGGCAACCTCATCATAACCCAACAAAATTATGAATCAATATCCTAAATACACTGGAACCAAGAGTTGAGGGGAAATTTTCATACAAGGATTTCTCCCTCCTGATCACTTCTCTTGTCTGCCCACCTATCCCTGTGTGTATTATTCTCCCCACTCAAATATCCTTCTCACCAGTCTAATTGCTTTCTGTGGGTTTCTCCTCCACCACATTTGTTAAATTTCATATTTTGTTTGGCCAACTGGGTCAGAGCTTGTTCCCACTCTTACAACAAAATGAAATTAACCCGCTGATCTAGCCACCAGAGCAGCAGGGAGGGGGATCTGCAGCCCAGCTGCAATTCCAGGCCTGCATCTAGCCTCCTTCAGTCTTTCGTGGGTGGGGTGCAGCTCTCCCATTGGTGCTCTTGCAGCTGCACATGCACCAACTGCAGCCATCACATTCGCAGTGCAGGGAACCAGCAGCGCCCGGAAGCAAGGGGAGCACAGACGAGGAAATTTACAGTCACTGCACTAAACTGAGAGCCTTCTCCTCTTTGAATCAGGGTTGCATCACAGCCGCTAGAGGTAGCCAGATTTCTGCTACTACATAGGACACAGATTAGGTTTCCCAATAGAAAATGATATTATGTCCCCAGTAAGGAAATACTGATCCAAGTATGACTGGAAGATGCTTCTTCAACCACATTCCATTTTATGACCTTAATAAAAGTCTCTGAACCATGCAGCAGTGCTGATTAGTGCACGCATGGGGGAGGGCAGCGGGGGACCTGTCAGTCAGTTTTACTTCTTCAAACAGCCAGCATACTGCTTAAAGAGAGCTCACCTGTAGTCCAGATGCCACAAAGCCATTAACAGAATTTAAAAAAGGATCACCACTCCGTAACTATGCAGCTGGATAAAAACAACTCTATCCTACAAAAGTGTTCTTTGCTAAGAGCTTCTGTGCACTTAGCCGCACGGGAAACGGTTTGTGCATGTGGTACAGCTGTTCCCTCAGGCATCTGAAAAACGGTGTCACTGCAAGGGGCATCTCAGGACAGAAAGATTCGTAGCTGTACACACAAGAACAGCAGCTGCCACATGTACAGGCAGCAGTCAAGCAAACTGCAAAAGCCATGAAAGGCAAGTGAAGGCTGATGCATTATCTTTACCTTCCCCCATGGCTTCAAAAGGCAGCCTTGCTGCACAAGCTGGCCACAGCCGGAATGTTATTACAACGTGGCATTTTTCTAGTTACGTTGTCTGTTAAAAATAAAAATTTACCTTTTATTAAAGTGTCAAACTGCCTTTGTCCAATAAGCCTTTTTAGGAGCTGTTCTGATCCCCCAGATAATGCATGGTTAGTTCAAATGGGAAAGCATGTCTAATTTCCTTCACAGACAGCAATCTCACAGACAGTGACATTATTCAGGACAATGACTACTTCTGTGAGAAGGAAATTAAGATGAGCACAGCTCCAACTAACGCCTTTATATCAGGGTAAACTGAGATTTCACCAATAATTTTACTCAAAGACCCTTTCCACAGCTCCATACAAGCCATGCACACAGTAATCAGAAGATCCAAGTCAAATCTTTCCCTCCCCGTCAGTCAAAAGTGACCAAGTCCTTTGCCTCAGAGTTAGATTTTCTCCGCAGTTGGTGCTAGACTCCTTTGTTACAGAGATTATTCCACAACTTCACGCACACAGAGAGGAGGGTTTAAGTGACATGGACTTCAGACAGCTGCCCTCACCCCTTACTATCTACCTCCTGCCTTTCTGCTCATGTCAGAATAGCCAATTATTAATAAAAATCATGATTTGTACTACTGTAGTGTCTAAGAGCCCCAGCCCTGGATCAGAAACCCATCATGTTAGGTTCTATACAGACTGAACCAAAAAACACTCCCTAGCCAACAGCCTGCTCTCTTCCAACCTGGGGGTCCCTCCTGAATTTGCATAGGACACCCCAAAACGCTGCTCCAATGACAATTCTAGCTTTCTATTTGGGAAAAGTGTTTGGGAATTCCTTCAGCTTCCAGGCAGGTGGCAAACTCATTGCCAGTGGTGGCTTGGAGGGCGTGCCAGTGGAAGCAGACCAGGAGACACCACACCCTGCCAAGACAGGCCCTTCAGAGTGCAGGCTCCAAATACTAATTGCAACTAAAGACTTACCTGCGAGCCATCACACTGCTGGACTGAATGAAACAGCTGCCATTCTATCAGACTACCTGGGCAAAGCCACCGAGCAAGAACAAAGCTGCAACCGGGTTTGATGCGTCGCCACCAATTTGACCCAGTCCAATTGCCAAGACTTGGTTTGAGCAGAGGGCTCTTTATATCCCATTGCCACTGTTCTCCAGACGTGTCCTGTGAAGCCTGCCAAACCTGTGTGAAACCAGAGAGCGGGAGGGTGGTCTGGTCCATGAAAATTCCAGTTTGTTGCTGCGAGGGGTCTCTCACAGCCAATGTCTTCAAGTTGGTACAGTCACACGGAAGGCCTGGAAATCATGTCCACTAATATTTATGCTCATTAGTTCTATTCCTCATCTGCATAACATGCTGGGAGTACAATCCCTCCCATCTGCCTGATTTGTCTGTGACACTGCATCTGGCAAACCGCATCAAGCCAGTGAAACAGCTTTGGCCGTTTACTGTCAAAACAAGCAACGTTTGCATTCTGTCCGGTTCCGCTCTGCTCATCTCCATGCCCTGACCTTTCCATTAGCCATCCCAGGAGCTGAACAGAGATTACACTTTTCCACCCGAGAACGTGCTCTTTCCTTGAGTACCGGCATTGTAAATCAGACAGACTGGAGGAGGTTTCTTAGGCTAGAACTGTCAAGGAGGAAGACGTGCTATTTTCATAATCTCAGCGACCTGAGCACCCCATTGCAGAATCAAGGAACTGAAACAATCCTCCGAAACGCCTTGACGGTACTTTTCCCTTTGGCCATTTCTATAACATATAACAGTTTATAACTTAGTCATATCCCCTTGCTCCCTCCACAGGAAATGACCATAAACTCTGGCTCCTGGTTGAAGCCCTGATGTTCGTTCCCCTCATAGCCCCACCTCCCCTGATTTACACCCACCAGCTCTGGGGCTATGTGTAGCAGTCACCTTCCTTCTGGCTGACACTCCTTTTGGAACATGTCAATGCTGCTCCTTCAGCAGCTGGAGGCAGTCACGGTTGAGATATATATATTGTTTCTCCCGAAGCTAAGTGATGCTGCATGAAATGACAATGCAAAACAGTTTCCATTTGAGATCCCCAACTGTACATTTTCTAGCACCAACTGGAATGCCCAGAATTGGTGATGTATCTCATCCTTTAACATGGTGCTGAGATGTTAGCTCCCAAGTCATTCCTGACAGAAAGGTCAAAATAAAAGCTTACAGAGAGAGTATGGAAGACCAAGGAAGGGCGCCAAGAGAGAAAGCTTCAAAGAAAATGAAGGTATGAGTTTAAATTTACAGGAAGGTACAAAAGGGAAGATGTAGGCAGAGCAGTGGCCTGCCAGGCCCACACGTCTGGCAAGAATCCTATTCCTTTGCTAGGGCCTTCCCAGAAGATCTCGATCCATCTGTGATGACCATTCATCCTCCTCCCAGCTTGTGGCTCTGTCACCCGTCTCCAAGTCCCTCCACTCCAAATGTACACTTCTTGGGCTTGCTTTTACCCTTCACATTTTGGCTCCTCACTACCTAGCCAACCTTCTTCATCACAGGGTCAACTCCTGCCTTTGTTCTGCCAATGATGCCATCCTCAATCGCCCAATTTCCCCAAGCCAGCCTGTATCAGTGGAAAAAGATGCTGGTCAATCTGGGAAGCCACCATCTTAACCTTCCTTCAAATTCCCCTCTTCTGTAGCGCAGACCAAAAACTGCTCCCTGGTAACGGCTAGTCGGGCAGCGAGCTGCAATTACTATGCCTGATTATTAGCCAAAACTGCGTTCATCCTATTGTTACCTAATCACAGCCTGCCTGTCTACCTGGCTTATCCACCTTTGAGTCTTGTCTTATACTGGGCCAACGTTGTAATAGCCCCATTTTACTGATGAGGAAACCAATGTTCAGAGAGGTTACCCCAGTGATTTACCCAAAGTCTCAGACCAAATCTATAGCAGGGCTGGGAACATTTTGCATTCCAGTCCTATGCCTTCACCACAGGAACCTACCTCCTCTCGTACAGCAGCCAGTACTATATAACTATCAGCACAAAGGAAGACCTTGCCTTCTGGGTAAAGAATGAAATTAAAGTATTTCAGTTAGATACAAGCAGCATCCAAAAGAGGCCGAGCGTCAGGGACTCTCAGACCATGCTGTCAGCCGCAACAGGTACCAAGACACTTTTGGCAGGAGCACAAAGTAGCTGACTATTCCTTGGAACATTTGAGAGTCCACATGGGAGAGCTGCAATATTCCTTTTCATTAGAGAAGCGACCTACAGCTTCAGTGGCTGCAGAAATTGTGTGCCAAGGAACGCCCAGGAAAGGGCGCGCTACTCCCTTTCTGAGTCTGTCACCGGCTTACACAACACAGATCAGGGCTTCGTAGTCAGTCATTCAGAGAAGAGACAAGCAATGTTTAGACTTCATTAGGATGCATCCTGAGGGACTTCACAGTCCCTGGCCGGCTGAAGGTGCTCGTTTTCCTCTGGAGTCCACTCCACACAGAAATGCCTGATTGTTCCACACCTTCCTGTCACATTCTGCCCATCGCTAGTAAAGAGCTTTGTCGTGGTTGATTGGCTGCTTGCACTTGTGATCACTGGGTGATGAGAAACATGTTTTCCCTAGCTCAAAGCACTGACTAACAGCTGCTTCTTCTCTTGACCTTGTGTTTCCTTCTCAAAAAGCAAGGGATAGACACCACGCACCAGCAGCCTTTCGGGGTGATACTTCTGCTCCATTTTCCCATTGGAACATTAAGTGCTCTGCCAGCCTTTGGGAATGGAGAGGTAATAAGCTGCTATCCTTCGACAGAGGTGCTATTATTCTCTGCTGCCGTAAGCCAGGGTTTCTCCAAATCCACCACTGCATCAAGCATCACTTTGCCCCATATCTCCGTGTGTGAATGCAATCACAGTGTCAACCCCCAGCCCAGAGAGGGCGACATGAACGGATGATCAGAGGGCTTATGAAGCAAGTAGCCACAGCGGCAGCCTTTCCCACACTGCTCTCATGTCACATTCACGATGCCACTGTATTCCATGGGCTCAGCAGCAGGGCGTCCCAGAGGATCCCGACCCAGTCTCCTAAGACAAGAAGCAATGATGCCAATGACCCAGGCCACAGAACTCTCTAGTCTGCTAAGAGAAGAATTTGAATCACTTCATTTTCCCACTCCTGGCTGACAGGAATTCATAACAAGAGAATCAGGTGGCTCTTGCTGGGATCGTTTGGAAGCAGCTATCGGAAAATTTCCATGGAAGAAAAATATTCTCGAAAGAAACTAGCAGGGGAAATGAAGAATGGGAAAGGAAAGTGCATTGCCCCTGCAAACATCTCCACATGCAGCTTGAGCAGAACCAAACTCCTGGTGGGATATGAAGCACAGAAGCAGGGGATTTTAATAGCCGAGTCTGATGTGAAAGTCACTGATGACCTGCTTCCCTTTATTTTGCCACATCCACTCAGCCAGTGAAATGAGACGTTGCCATATCACAGCACGGACATGGGTGACGTGACGGCAGGAACAAATGAAAGGTTTAGTTCACATCCTCTCTGCTCTGTGGATCCCCTTCTGATCCGGTGCTAATATTAAGTATGTTAAACAGTAGACTCAGTCCCTTTCCAGCAATTACTTTTGCATTACAGAAGAAAGCAGTGACACTTATGCAGATGTATCAAGCGAGGAAAATACCTTCCCCAGCTGCAGTGCATTGCCTGAAGCTTATGCAGGCTTCCCTTATCCACAAGGGTTTCCGCAACCTCCTCGCTTTCCTTGATAAGCCCTCAATCATCAGTGCTCTCAAACTAATTGGAACTCAAGCTATATTCCAGCCCCGCATTTGGGTTTTGTAACCAACCACCAATGATTTGCTGGAAGGGGAACTGATGGAGCTGGGCTGGAAAAATCCAAAGTGGGAACTCAGCCATTCGAACAAAGGAGAAACCGGGAGAAAATAATCTTAAGCATGCAAGGACAGAGGGAGAAGCTATCAAGAGGCGATGAATCACACAATTTTGGTTAGGGAGCGGAGGAGAAATTGAAGTACCTCTCTCATAGGTAGCCACAAGGTAGAGAAGGTTACAGCCTGGTTAGCCACTTCATTATGTTAGTCCAGCATGCATACACACAAACAAAATAAATCTAGGCACAGACTTCGTGCAATCTCCTAAATTACTATCGTAACTGGGACCCTCTAGCTGAAGTGATCGGCTCAACAATTCACTTCTCCCAAGTTGATAGTGTCACTGGTTTTGCTTCCCAGATGGTCTCTGGGTTGATCTTTAAATTAATCTAAAATCATGGCAAAAAAGCAAGTGTCCCAAGAAACCTGTTTTTTACTGAACATGCCTCTTCCCCACTGATGGCTCGGGGTGCTACTAGTCTAAATGCTCAGCTGTCACTTTCACATGCTCCTGAGCTGTCTCCACAGCAGATCACAAAAAGGATTGAGTGAAGTCAGAAAAATGGGATTTTCACTAATGTTTATTCACCAGGACCACTTCCCTCCTCACCTTTGACTGGTTTGTTAATGTCCCACATCAGAAGCCCTATTTGCAGCCCACATCATTTTTAAATATAAATCATCATTTGTGTGGCATCATAGCTGGTCAGGTTGGCAAAGAGCTTCAAGGCAAAAACAAGCCAGAGCAGAATCCTCAGAGAGCCATTCAAACACAATCTCAGCCATTGTGGCCTGACCACCACAGGGCAAGCTTTAAACAGATTCTTCCACTTGGTCCCTGAGTGAAATGGCTCTGGATGGCTGACCCTCGGAGAAGGATGGGAAAGGGACAGGTCGAGAAGCCAAGTGGACAGTGAAAGACACCTGGGGTTCCCCACAAAAAGGCTTGAGACTGGGCCACATTTCCCATCAACCCGTCCTCACCCCCAATCAGAAATACTGTCTACAAATTCTAGCCCAACTTGGGCTTTGCGCTTGACCTGACCACTTACTGTTTTCCAATAAAAATCCCCTTCCCATGAGCTCGACATCCCTCAGGCGCTGCACAAAATCCACAGGAAGGATCATGACTCAAATGTACCCACAATGCAGGTCCTTCCTCCCCACACCTGTCCCAACAACTGCAGCAGAATCACGCCTGCCTAAAGAACATATCGGTCCTGCACCCCACCTTTACCATCCTCTCCTACCACCTTTTACCCAATTGCTCACTCAGTGTAACTTTTGTCCTCACAGGGTTTCATTTGAGGTTTTTTGCACCAGCTTCTTCAGCTTGAATGAAACAAACGAGGATCAACACAGCTGTGAGAGAAGCAAAGGAAACAGGGAGCGTTGGTCTCCAGCCAAATCAAATGTGTTACAGTTCAGAAGGTTAGAGGAATTCACCAAAATAAGCTCAACACTTTCCTCTGACAAATCAAATTACAGGGAATCACGCTTAGTGTGGAAGGGGGAGAGCTTATCTGATCAAGGTGGAGCACTGCATGATGGGCCTGTTGTCTCTATCAGCAGCATATTTAGGATGAAGGTGGCTGTAACCTGTTCCATTTTATACAAATTGGGTGCAGGTCTGAACTCCTAGAAGCTGCCAACATGACATTCAGTGGGGCAAAAGCTGGATGTCCTTAGCTTAAACATAAGGAGTCAACTGAAGGTGTATTTTGGATCGTTCCACAACCAAGACAGCGTTAAAAGTTGAGCTTGTAATGTTTTGCAAATGCAGAGCTCCAGTAGTTTTAGCCCTCTGGAGTGAGACTCACAAAGACAGAAGTCCCTTTAAAAACAACGGGCTTTGGCTCACTGGTGATGGTTTTGTAGTTTGTTTGGTAATATGCAAACTAAGTGTTCTGTGATTACATATCCCTGCTGCCGAAACTCTGAATGTCCTATGTATCTGCCCACTGTGGCTTTGAAAGGGCTCAGGAAGGGAAAGCAGCTGAAAGGCCCGGCGCATGTCTGTAATTTGGCTAAGCACATGTGGCAGCTGCATTCACAGAAACAGTTTCTCCTGCTGGAAATGTTCACAGCTCCTGGCTGTCACTGGGTGATCTTATTTCTCTCTAAAGCCTCGCTCCTGACTGTAGAACAGAGTTACGTCGTATGTGAATTAGGAGAACAAATGGCAGCAGGGCTTGAGAACCCTACGAGATTGTAAGCAAGAGAGGTCCACCCTGAGGATACCCTCTTCGCCTACCTAAGCTGTGGCCATTCTTTGTGTAGAAGCAGGTGTTGTTGATGAGGTTGACGCAGCAGCCAATCACATCTCCAGTAGTGAACGTGGGGCCGTAGGGCTGCCCTGTCCCGGAAGAACAGAAGGAATGGCCGTCATCACCATGGTAACCATAGGAATGCTTATCCCAACCTGTGGAAGGAAAAAGAGCAGATCAGTAATGTGGCAGGGCTGCAAGGAGCTCTATGCAGTTACTAGACTCTTAGTGGGAAACAGTTTTCCCATCCCTGGAAAATTTTCTAGCTTTTGAACGTTTTCCCATCCCAACAAAGGATGAAAAGTTTAAAACTCTAAAATTTTCCACAAATCAACAATCGAAAACACATTTCAGCTTGGGTCAATCAAAACATTTCAACCATTTCAGTTACTATGATCTCAACTTTAATCTAAACCATGAACCATTCGATCTCAACCTTTCAGTTACCCCCTCCTCCTTTTTAAATATAATGAGCTTACATTTCAAAACAAAGTTGTTTCAAACCAAATTATTAATTTTTTGTTTCAGAAATGTTGAAATGGGCCTTTTTGACAATTTCAAAAACTTTTGCAGGGGTGGAGGGGGGCTGAGGGAGGGAGAGAGAGAGAGAGATTCTCCACCAGCACGAATATTAACATACAGTACTGCATCTGGGGGGTACCAGAGCTGCCACAAACATTGTCAGAGTTTCAGATTTAAGCTTCTAGCCCTAGTGTTTACAAAGAAAACCTTGCACTCCTAAGGCAACAATGCTTCCAGACGACAAGACAGCCAGAAACAGTATCTCCAATAGGTAGAAATGGCCTGATTCATCTTAATGTGTGTTGATTCTGAAACCTAGTGATAGTTAATTTAAACATCAACATTGTAAATTTTGCTGCTGACCATTTACGCACATAGGTAGGAACTCTTGGACTGGGGATTTGTTTTGCTGCCCTGTTTCCCTCCCCACTGTCTTATCTCATGCCTGACAGTAACAGAGCATCTCTCTGGGGAAAGCTGTACCCAGGCTAGTGTGAATCCTGCACCTCCTGGAGTGTTGCATGCTTCTTTCCGCAGGGGCCAGAACAGAACAGGACACGTATTTATTGTATGTTTTTGTCCACATATTCAGATCAAGATTGGCTCATCCCTATGAAACTGCCCCTAGTGACACCTCCATACTATAATCCCAACTCATGCAAAGATTTGAACCTTCTACTTCATGCGGTTTCCCCCCTTTATATTGCTCCCTAATATGCAGGCCTCAACATCAGGTGCTCTCTAGGCAGGGAAGAAAGATATGGCTGTTCGTGACTAGTAGGCCATGCAGTCAAGCAGCACATAACTAACTTACCCTGCTCTCCCAGCTGCCCCTGCCCAGACCAGCTGCATCCAGTACTCTGAGCCCCCATCAGCTCTGGCAGGGAGCCCCAAAACCCACGTTGCTATGCAGTAACAGAGTAGGGCTGGCCAAAATTTGTCCATCAAAACTGGTTTTCAACAGAAAACTGAATTTTTGACGAAATCCAGATTTTCATGAGTCTCTTTTTGTTGGAAAAAAATTGATTTGTTTGTCCAAAACCTAAAATATTCCATTTCTGAAATATTATTGAGTTGCCTCCTGGGAGTTGTAATTTGGGTTCCTCATGGTCCCATTCTCCTCTACGGGCAATCTCCCTGCTCGCACTTCATCTTCCATGATGCATTGCCTCCACCAGGAAAGGCCCCAGGAGGTGTAGTTCGACCAGACAGGTGGCCTGCAGAGGACAATTAGAGAGTGATTTACCTGAACTATAACTCGGTGCCTCTTGGGAGTTTTCAACCAAAATATTTCAGGTTTTGATTTTTTCACCAAGCGCTCGATTTCTGCGATTTTTTTTCCCAACCAGCTCTCCTACTGAGGCAACAGGTCATCAACTGTTAAACTCTTTCATCAACACCCAGGCTCAGTTGGTTTGTCAGTACAGCACTGCATTGCTAAATCCCCCCTGTGCAGCCTCCAAAATGCACTCTAGTGGATGGAGAATGGACAGAGATTCATAGATTCTAAGTTCAGGAAGACCATTGTGATTATCCGGTCTGACTTGTATAACACAGGCCAGAGAACTTCCCCCAGAATTATTCCTAGAGTGGATCTTTTAGAAAAACATCCCATCTTGTCAATGATGGAGAATCCACCACAACCCTTAGTAAGTTGCTCCAATTTCCAGTCTAAATTTGCCTAGCTTAAACTTCTAGCCCCTGGATTGAGTTATCATTCTATGCTACACTGAAGAGCCTATTATTAAATATTTGTTCCCCATGCAAGTATTTACAGACTGTAAAGTCACCGCTTAATATTCTCTTTGTTAAACTAAATGGCTTGAGCTCCTTGAGTCTATCACTACATGTTTTCTAATCCTTAAATCACTCTTGTGGCTCTTCTCTGAACCCCCTTCAACATGCCAACATCCTTCTTGAATTGTGAACCTCTCAACTAACTGGACACAGTATTCCAACAGCAATCACACCGGTGCCAAATACAGACATAAAATAACCTCTCTGCTCTTACTCATGATTCCCCTTTATGCATCCGAGGATTGCATTAGCCCTTTTGGCTACAGCATGGCAATTCAGCTGATGAACACGGGAACTCATGTTAAGCATTATCTATCACAACCCTGAAATTTTTTTCAAAGTCACTCCCTACCATGATAGTCCCCTATGCTGCAAGTATGCCCTACATTCTGTACCCAAATGTATATCCATTTACATTTAGCCACATTAAAACCCTTTGTTTGCTTGAGCCCAGCTTACCGAGCAACTCATGTCACTGTTATCAGTTACCTGTCCTCGTCATTACCACTCCTTCCATTTTTGTGTCATCTGCACACTCTGATGGTTTCGTGTTTTCCCCCAGGTCACTGCCGACGTTAAATAGCATAGGGCCAAGAACTGATCGCTGTGAGACCTCACTAGAAACATACCCTGTTAGATGATTACCGGTTTACAGTTATGCTTTGAGACCTATCAGCATCTTGGAAGGGGACACACACTGCATGTGAGGAAGGGCAGAGACTCCTCTTCCAGCAAACTGATTACCTGACTAGGCTCAAAAAAAGATCCTTTATGCTACAGGTGCAAACATGGCAGTTTCTATAAGAACAAGAAGAAAACATTCGGACAAGAGGGGCCCTGCAAGACCCAGCCTCAGGTCCTGGCAGTGAGGTGTCTGCCTCCAAACCCTATGGTCACACGCCAAACCATACATACTCGGGACACCAGACAGCATAACCTGGGAATGTGGAGCTCAGGATTCATATCTTTAGCACAGTCAATGTTCCCTTTAACCCCGTTTCCTCAGTGCGCAGTCCTGCTGGCAGAAATGTTCAGTATATCAGGAAGAGGTGTGTGTGTGTGTGAAGGAGGGGTGGCGGGACGGTGTGCATGGTGCATAAATGCTGCCCACTGCACAGTGCTTCAGTGGCTCTAATTATGAGACCAAAATGCCAGCAAAAGCAATTAGCGCCAGTCAAAGCACACAAACCGTTTTTATAATTGGTTCCTTATTTTTTAAATTAACTGCAAATTCTGTCTGGGCTGCTCAGTTCTATACAGAGGGGACAAAGCCATTGGCTAAAAACTAAAGTGACTTTCAGGCAACAGCTTGGTCCTCTTTTCCGGCTGGGCTTCTTTAATAAGCAGCTCAAGGGACACAGAAATATAAAATTCTGCATGCTAGGCCCCTCCGTGGTTCTGTGAGCACCATCCACATACCACTCTCTCTGAGCAAAGGCCCATCTCCCTGGGAGCTCACAGGGGATTTATGTTTTGCTTCTCAGACCAGGTAAGTATCACAGTGAAGCATGAAAAATGGGTCCAGTTCTTCACAATTTAAGTAAGTTGTAGCTTCTGTAATGCTTCAGAGCCAGTAAATCATCCCAATTGTTCTTGGAGTGAGACACAGAATGGATGTCATTTTCTTGTGCGTGCTGGAATCTGGCTTTCATGAGCATTTTGCCCCTAGAGTGCTCTGCCCCCATAGAACAGCTCAGAGTCTCTCCCCACCTCCTCTGCTCTAGCATTCAGCAGGACCTGTGACACCCTCACTGAAACACCCCGTAGCCCACCAGGAGTGAGGGACTCTGCCCCCATTGTGCACACTCCCACCTTCTGCACTAGGGGAAAGGGACATGCCTGCACCTGAAACTGCACGTCCTCCTCCACGAAGGAAGGAGAAGGTGGTTAATTTTGTTGCAGGAGAATTACAAACTGAACCATGACCATCATGGGAAGAACAAGTGTTGAAAAGCCTGAGCCAAAAGAACAGCCTCTGTCTAGCAAGAGAGCTGGAACCTCAACCCAAAATTTTGCAGTAACTTGGGCCAAACTCTTCTGAGGCGGATGGCACTCCTAGCAAACTTTCTGGAGTGTTACATGCTACCCCGGTAATCGCACATACATCAACAGTGATTGGGAGAGCATTACAAATTATTTCCAGTGGAAGCAGTCTTTGTGCACTGCCAAACAGACCCAGAAACACTGCTCTCCCAGAGCACGCTCCTCCTGAGGTCGTCAAAGCACTTGACGCACATTAAGCCGCACCCTCCATTTTATAGACCCTGCTCCATGTCCTTCCAGTGCCCATGAAAGAGCTCTCAGGCTGGCCAAAGGCATTCAAGGTGCTTCGAAGCTCTCAACTGCCTCCCATCTTATGCACCGCGATGCAAAGATGACAGTGGTAAGGCCAGGTGCTGGCCAGCTCTAGAATGTACCTCAGTCAATGCTGCCTGTGCTTTGAGCAAGGTTTGAAGTTGAAAGGTGCAAAGGACAGCAAGGTTTACAAAGGTGAACAGTTCCCCCTGCCAAACCTCTAGATCCCTGCATCGGACTGAGGCTTGCTGGCTGCTAGCCCCCTTTGACTCACCAGCAGGCGAGTTGTAAACAAGACATTTACAATTCATAATGAAGAATGGTCCGCAGCTCATGTACACCATGGGGGCTGCCTAATCCCATGACACAGCACGAATTTTTCCAGCATCTGGAGAAGCGTATAAATGAGGGAGAGCGATATCATCACCTCGTCTGCCTCTCCCCCCTTATCGCTACACAAGGAAATAAGGTCGTCTGGAAGATAAAGAAAACTCCATTGGGACTTCAGGAGTGGCTCATTCTAACTAGAAGGCATCCTAGTTAGTATGAATTGCTGTGCAGTTTTGGGTGAGAGAAATCCTTTTCCTTTTAGAATTATTAACTTGCTCATGTTTAGGATTTAGGTTGACGTTTTGCCATTTTATTTCCTTTTGTAACCAATTCTGATCTTCTCTGCCAATACCATTTCATCTCTTTCTGTAGCTGATAAATCTGGTTTATATTTAATCTAAACCAGTGTGTTTTTGGCTCAAGTGTTTGGGGAATCTCTTCCGTTTACAAAGGCTGGTGGGGTGCATATCCATTCCCCTGATGGAATGGTGAACTCATTAATGAGGTTATATTGCTCACTGAGTATCTGAATAGCACAAGATGGTACATTTAGGGCGTGCAAGGCTGGGACTAGGGATATAGATGGGTGTCGTCTTGCATGTCATTCAAGAGTGGCTGGGCATAGCTCTCTGGTACATGTCTGGGGCTGACTTGTATGCTGGAGGCTTGGATGGGTGGCAGAGTGCCAGCTTCCAGAGCAAAGCAGGGCATAGGACACACCAGATTGGAGAATGAAGGGGGAACATCTGTCCTACTGTCTGAATTGCACTCTGGGTGATGTCACAGCAATGTGCACTGCAGATTGAGTTCTTCTCCAGTCACCATCAGCCTTATGGCTGGTTGGCCAAAGAGGAGGAGGGCGATGGACGCCCCAGCTTCCCAGTGATACTTGGTGATCCTCTCAGGAAGTCTCCATCTGCATCCAGCTCCCTTCATCAGCAGGTTGCATTGAGCATGAAGACATCACTGATCCAAACACCACAACCAGGGACATGTACAGAGAGATGCTAGAATCACAAAAGCATCTGAAGGAGGTTTCAGAGGTACAGGACACATAACAAGCTGCTGCTGCAGCTGTTAAAGCCACTGCAGAAATCCTGCTCCATCTAATTAACCATAAAGAATTGGAGCCACACAAGAGAAAAACCAAGACGTGATTGAGAGAAGCTGTGCAATCTTTCCATTACTTAACCCACAGGACTAAGGCCTGACCTAAAACTTAAGTTGACCTAGCTATATTGCTCAGGGTCTGTGAAAAACTTCACACCCTGTGTGATATAATTAGGTAGACCTAACCTCCACTGTAGACACAGCTACCTCAACAGAAGAATTCTTCCATCGACCTAGCTATTACCTCTCGGAGGAGGTAGATTACCTACACTGATGGATAAAACTCAGGTGAAGAGGAGCTCTATGCAGCTCGAAAGCTTGTCTCTCTCACCAAGAGACGATGGTCCAATAAATGATATTACCTCACCCACTTTCTGTCGCTAATATCCTGGGACTGACATGGCTACGATTATGCTGCATACAACCTTGACTTGTTCACACAGAGCAATTATTTTAAAACATACACTGAAAGACAGATCTTGTGGTGGGCTGCTTTTTTGTTTTGTTTTTAATTTTTGGGTTATTTTTAAGACAAAGGCCAAACTGGAAATGCCAGTGAGAGCAGATGAAGAGCATGGGATAAGAGGGAGAGTCCTCTCACTTATCAGTAACTGGTTAAAAGATAGGAAACAATGAGTAGGAATTCATTGCCAGGGGATGTTGTAAAGGGCAAATGTATAACTGGGTTCAAAAAAGGATTAGCAAAGTTCATGGAAGATCGGTCCATCAATGGCTATTGGCCAAAATGGCTAAGACTCTGATTGCTAGATGCTGGGACCAGACAACAGGGGACAGATCACTCAATAATTGTCCTGTTCTGTTCATTCCCTCTGATGCAACTGGCATTGGCCACTGTTGGAAAACAGGAGACTGGGCTATTGGTCAGACCCAATACAGCTGTTCTTAAATCAGAACAAAGAATCATTCTATGTGGTAGGTGTTCACCCTACACAGAGGTCAACACTAGGAAGAGGGCTGGGGGAAGATATGATTGGAGTTCTCCCATGCTTTCTGACATAGGAAGATACATGTCAGAGCACAGGGCATGCCACATGTGTGTGTAAAATAAATACCTATATAACTGTTACAAGAACGTTATTTGGGTTGCAATGCCGAGCAGTCAAAAGTTAAGAAATGTTTGGTTTATGATACAATTTTAATTAGGTCAGCTTGTGGATCTAGCCTGTGCACTGAATGACAGAGAGGTCCTGTAGAAAGACTGAATATCATACTATATCATAATGTGCACACACTAGGAGGCAGAATGAAAGTTGCATGGGCAATGTTAAATCCAGCACTTTCTAGTGCTTGAGTGTGCAACATCAACATTTTAATGTAGGATTTTTTGTATGAATTTCCTCCTTTTTTAAACAAAGAAAAGGTGAAAACAAGTTTCACTAGCAATCCCCAACTATAAAATGGACAGACAACTGGCTAGATCATCAGGCTCAGCGGGTAGTGAGTGATCAATGGCTCCATGTCTAGCTGGCAGCCGCTCACAAGCGGAGTGCTCCTGGGGTTGGTCCTGGGGCTGGTTTTGTTCAACATCTTCATCAATGATCTGGAGGATGGGGTAGATTTCACCCTCAGCAAGTTTGCAGATGACACCCTCTATTCGGCACTGGCAAGGCCGCATTTGGAGTATTGTGTCCAATTTTGGGCCCCCGACTAACAAAAGGATGTGGACAAGTTGGAGAGAATCCAGTGGACGGCAACAAAAATGATTAGGGGGCTGGAGCACAAGACTTATGAGGAGAGGCTGAGGGAACTAGGCTTGTTTAGTCTGCAAAAGAAGAATGAGGGGGGATTTGATAGTTGCCGGGGTTCCAGGGAGGATGGAGCTAGGCTGTTCTCAATGGTGGTAGATGACAGAACAAGGAGCAATGGTCTCCAGTTGCAGTGCGGGAGGTCTAGGTTGGATATTAGGAAAAAGGTTTTCCCTAGGAGAGTGGTGGAGCACTGGAATGGGTTACCTAGGGAGGTGGTAGAATCTCCATCCTTAGAGGTTTTTAAGCTCTGGCTTGACGCAGCCCTGGCTGGGATGATTTAGCTGAGGTTAGTCCTGTTTTGAGCAGGGGGTTGGACCAGATACCTCCTGAAACCCTGGACCCCGGTAAAGTACCTCTTCCCCCCATATCAGGGCCCTGCTCCCAAGGAGCCTGGCCCAGCCTTCTCCTCCCACCCCTCAGGGAAGTGGGGAGATACCGCCTCATATGGTGCCCCAGAGATGTCACATCATGGATCCATGAGCATGACAGGGAGCCCTGCTCAGCTCGGCTCTACTTTCACCTCTTGCTGCTACAGCTGCCGTGGCAGCTCCCAGGTGTTCCCGGAGTAGTAGTGGGCCTGGCACTCTGGACCATTTGTGCATTTGGTTATTTTAGTAGACTACCAAAGGTTCCCTGACAAATCCAAGTGAGACAAAGGAAATTATTTTTAACTGTCGATATCTGAGACACCTCAGAACAAAATTTCATGGGACAAAGAAAAGGCACTTCCTATAGTCCCAGGACTTCTTCCCCACCAAATTTCAAAGGACTGCTTTCAGCACTGGGGCGTTGGAGCTTCTCCGAAAAGGCATTAATCTGTTATAATGAAAAGTGTCCCACAACCTCAGTACAGGAGTTACTACAGCTCCCCCTATCATTCTGTTTCATTCTGGCAGGATCTTTTCTCTCCTCCCAGATCCTTGTCTGAAAGTAAGAACGCTTTCGCTCTCTGTCTTCGCTTGCCATTCCCACCTCCCTCCCCCACTTTCCCTTGGCTCCTTTGGACGTTTCTTTCTTGTCCCTGGATTTCATGCATCCCCCTCTCATCCTTCCAACCCCGCTTCCTGTAGCACAGTGTCCCTGCAGCAGAGGACACACCAGCACCTGCGCACCTGTTAACTAGCCATTTTACAGCATCCCCAACAAGATACATATCGTGAGAATGAACTGAAGTGACCCAGCCCCACATGAACACATTTGATCCTGGATGGGAAACTCTCACAGCTCAGGAGTGCAGAGGGGACCAGGCTGCAGGAGTCTCCTGCTGGAATCATGTGTTTTACAAACCAGAGAGTAGGACTTTTGTGCCTCATTTAAAACATACAAAGGCTAGTTCCCTGCCCTGCTTCACTGCCATATCATTGCTTTATCCGCAGTCTCATGTCTTAGCGTACACTTGGGATTAACGTACGCATGGACACATCTCAGATAAATGATACAGTGGTAATTCAGGAGGGCCATACATGACAATCAGCTAGGAAAAGCACCTGCTGCTTCGGCAAAGGGAGAAGAGCTTGGGCTGCATGGAGCAGAATGAAACGTAAAGATTCACAGTGGCACTTCCTAGAGCAGGTGCGACAAAGGCCAGGCCACCCTGTGATTCAGAGAAGGGTCTCAACATTCCCATGGGGAAGTAGATTCTGGCTAGCTATGAACTGTGATGAAGTTTGCAAGTTACAAGTAGCATGGCAGCAAAAGAACCCAACACAGGAAAAACCAGTTTCCACTCAGCTGTTCTGCCAGTTGAACAATCATGGGAGAAGGATATTATTAAAGGGAAATGAATCACACTGTTTAAAGCAGCATGACCAGCTCTAGTCAGATGCTCAGAGCTGCTGCCAGCAGGCACTTCAGAAATGGCAACTTGAATGCAAAGCATAAATCTCTTCTCCCCCCACCGAGTTTGGGGACATTGAGAAATGAGTCTCATCATCAACATCATCAGGCTGTTTCTGTAGATAAAGTGGCACAAGGCGAACGTTTGAGTGATGAGGGCACAGATCTCTGATGGTCACTGACGCAGAGCCCAAACGTTTTTGGTACAAGGCCAGAGATGTATTTACCTACTAGAACGTACAGAACACAGGGAAGGAATGCCAACAGGACACAGCACCAAGGAAAGCAGAGACAAACACCCATGCAGGACAGTCAACAGAGCAGACAACTAGATAAGGAGAGAAACATTAGCTCTCCCCTCTATCAACCCAACTGTTAAACAGATGGGGCACCACAATCTGACCGCTGAAGACTCTGGGTACAGAGCCCAGCGCACCCAGGAAGAGCTTCCAGGGAGGGTCTGAACACACCTGAATCCACATCTGGACATGGACAGCTGAAGTCTCAAGGTGTAAGGAGATTGGGAGAGGTATTCAACAGCTGAGCACAACCCAGCCTTGAGCAAATTCCTGCCAGTCAAAGCCAAGAAAAGCACCTGTGCATTGGATGGGAAAACCACAGGGCACACGGGGAAGGCCCCATTTCAGCAGCTGCAGAAAAGACCATCTCATCGAAACAGAGGAGCCTTGTATTTCCAGAACAGGCTCCTGTGCCGCATTAGGCAGATTTATGCTCAGCTGAACTCTGGAGACATGTTTTTTCCTTTATTATATAAACCACACACACAGATTCCAAGCTAGGCTGTATTGCAGCGTCATGTTTCCCAAGCCCCATACAAGCCATCCAGGGCTAAATATACTCTGTGGGCACACTGCTCCAGTGGATCACTTGGGCTGACTGAGCAGCAGGATCCTCCACCCTGCTAGGAAAGCTACAGAAATAACTCACAGCTTGTTCAGGACAAAACGTCCCAGCTGCTTCGGGTCTGGAAAATGAACCCCACGCACTGGGAGGCTGGCACAAGAACCCTCAGCTTGGATCTGCTCCTCACGTTCCAATTTTTACTTCCCTTTAAACAGGGACCCTCTCGTTTAGACCCGACTTGTGTGTATAAAAATCACTAGTCCACTGCCAAGAAATATGACAGCCTTCCCCAGCCCCAAAACATTCCTCATCTTTAATGCTGAGCTGCTGCCCAGGAAAACTGCTTGTACCAACAGAGATTTCATGGGCATTTCCTCCATGTTGAAGCTGATCCATCATCTGCCCTATGGTAGACCCTGTGGGTTGTTTCTAGCTGGGGGATACACTGGGGCTGGGTCTACATTGATGGCGGCAAATTCGTCACCATCACATCGATCACTCTGGATCGATTGAGCAGTCTGTATAGACGCGCTCAGTCGATCCAAGAAGCAACGCAGGAAAACCACCCCAGTAAGTGGAGTAGCGCTGCGTTGAAGGGAGCGCTGTTCCCTTTGACGCAGCGCAGTACGGACGCCACGCAGAGGGGACACTGCAAAGTCTACGGGAGATACGCAAGTGATTTACCTCACTTGCGTATCTCCTGTCGACTGCTGCCGAATCGCCAAAGTAAGTGTAGACCGGGCCTTAGTAGTCTTTGATCACCTCTACTGTATGTCCCTTTATATTTAACTTCCCCTGGGTGGTCTCCAATATGTGCTTGCTCTTTGTTACACCTGGGGATGGGTCTACTCCTCCACTTTGGTATCTAAGATGCCTTGGAGAACCAGTCACAATGTTCTAGAGGCAAGCCTCCAGCAGTCACACCAATGACTGACAGTTTCTCTTCTGGGGGCAGTTACTGGAAGAGGTTACAAGCATTGAAAGTTTTTGTACTGCTCCTAAAACCTCTCTAGCCTTGGCATCTGATGAGACTCCCCGGCATTTAGCCATATCATGCCAATTGCCAGTCCGCGCTCCCATCCATTCCAGCTCCAATTCAACTGCAACATGATTTTCACAGCAGATATTTTCCAAGCTGATTGTTAGGAATTAACCATTTTACTGTGAAAGTGCCAGTGTCTAGATCCAGCCGTTCAAGACAGTGATCGATAAAGTCATGTCAGAATCAAGTTAAAACACAGTATCCGAATGACATTACTTCACAGATGGATATTTTGTGACCTGTCTGGACTGGAAAGTAATGCTTTGTACCCTTGACATAAATTAATGGGGCACACATACACTGATCTAAGAACAGTAAATTAAAAATTCCTTTAGTCTTACCATGATTTTCTGACCCTGGCCCAGGACTAAAAATAACAAGTGGGGGAATCTGAACCTGTGTTTCCTGATGGACCCAGTGATACATCAAGACTCTTAGGTATGCACAGAATTAACACAAAAATCAATTTCTCCAAGTTCAGTTTCTTCCCTTTTAGTTTTTAGCAGCTGAATGTTTAATGAGTTAATGTGATCAGGCAAACATAGATATACCTCACAAAAGAGATGGTTTAAACTAGAGAGGGCAGGTGGAAGGCCACTTCCTTTGTCCCATTCTCTCCCCCTCCCAGAAAAACATGGGCTCCACCAAGTGTTGGAATTGAATATGCCCCCTTTGGCCCATATGAACAATATCAATCCAGTGTCTGACATTTAAAATAATAATAGTGCCAATGAATTTTGCACAAATGACAAGATTATCCCATGTCCAGATGTCATTGCAACCCAGACCCACCCGCTAAAGCCTAGCAGCCTTGAATACACATTGAACAGGAGAAGTGAACACTGCAGCACCCCATTAGCATCCTCTCTGGAGAGAGAAGCAATTGTCCAGTACCGCTTCTGGCATCTCTCCAAGCAGAGTGCCATTCAAACACGTAGCTATGCTAGTGCTAATTCCCCCATGATAAACTCCATCTACCCCTTCTAGAGTCTGCAGACATATCGACATTTTATGGGCACCGGTATCAAAGGCAGCTGTCAGATCTACAGAAACAACATGGCTGTGTGGTCTTCATCCATCACCAAGAGCAGACTGACTACTGAAATCAGAGCAACTTCCAGCCAAAGCCAAACTACATCACATCACGAAAGCCACCGTGTCTGGGCCCAGATCTTTGGATCCCTTGTTTTTCCAAAAAATGATTTGTGCAGCTTCTCCTCCAAACGAGGTACACTACAGCTGACTCAGAGTCTGTCCCAAATTCAGGCAACCCACGAATCATGATGCAAGGAAATTAAATACAAATGCTCAATGAAACAATTAAAGGTGCTTTAAAGAACAAAACTGTAAATGGCTGTTCTTCCAACCACTTTGCATGTGCAGTTCTAATTTCTAACTCCCACTTGAGAGAAGTAATAGCGAGCAGGGTTACTTGGCTTGTAAAAATCCTGCTAACATTTTAAACAGCATTCATAACACTCACAGCACTGCACAATTGAATTTCAACACCCTGGTAATTTTTGTGTTTACCAGATGATTTAGTTTTCTACCTGTCTGAGTCACTTGGGTTTTGAGAACAGGTGACAGAATGAACTCTCCACCTTGTTCAAACAAGTTCAACAAGCACATTCACTTTTAAAGGTTCAACCAAAACAACACAACTTAACAAATGCACAGGAATTTCCAGGCTCTTCCCAGTCCCCACAGGAACTTGGGGTAACAGCTATAGCTAGCACAGGGGCCAACTGAACCACCAGCAGGTATCTTCTCCTGGGATAGGAATTTACAACTGAAGTACAGGCTTATTCAAGGTGTTAAAACCATGCCCAGCAGATGATGTCTCTCCGACTAGTTCTGCTTGACAGGGTTATAGCCTGCATCAGCAAGACCAAGTCTGCAGGATAATATGAACATGTGGACACACAGCTAAGCATCTGCTGCTATAAACAAGGAAGAATTCTGGAAGCTGTTCATGGACCATAGCAAAGAGGAAGTTTCCAGAGTTCCTGAGGTCATTTAGACTTACAACAGTATGTTCTAGTCCAGAAAAAAGGTAGAGTCTATTCTTCAGCTCCACTTCTGAAAAGAACTGATGCCTACAGCTGTGGTTCCCACAGCATGGCCCATGGACCCCAACTGATCACACGATACTGGCTAACTCTCCCTGTTTCTAGCTACTAAATTATATGAAAAGCAGCTAAAAATACATTCAGTATTTCCCAGTGTTACCTTTCCATGGAAGCAATTGCTGTAACTGCCACATTTCTTCACTCAGCAGAGAGGAGGCATGGACACGATCATGAACTGGAGGGGATGAGTGCCACTATAGGGAGTTTGAGGCCCCGGCCCTGAAGAATCTAGTTCATTAGCTCTATGCTGTTCCTCAGGCAAGGAGAGTACGGCCAAGGAGAAGAGGTCACCGATTTCCAGGACACCTTAGGGTGTGCTCATGCAACTACAAAACAGACTCAAGAAAGGAATCAAAACTACCCTGGAGCAAGTCCCAATCCCAAATAAGGAGGCTTCCCCAGCCCTTCTCATCCCCAAGGCTATGTGGCCATCTCAGAACGTGGTCTAGTGGTTAGGGGACTAGAAGTCACAACTGCTAGGCTCTTTGCTTGGCTCTGCCACTGACTCACTATGTGACCTTGGGAAAAACCATCAACTCTCTAGCCCTTCATTTCCCTATCTACAAGATGGAGACATCGCAATGTTTGCAGGCATAGCCAGCGGGGTGTGAGTGTGTGTTAGAAGCTAGCTGGCTTCAAATGTTCCCCTACAAAGCCATCCCATAACTAGGCTGAGTGCCAGACAACATGCCAATTCAGTTATTCAAACAGAGGAATTTCCCCATTTGCAGGATATGGTCTCAACTGTTGGCAAATATGTGTTTCTTCTAAAGGTTGATGCTCTCCAGCACAGGGCTATTTTAACTGTTCGCTCTGTCTAGTCACAGAGAAATTCAAACACCCTGCTGGCAAGAGGGTGACTTTCCATTATCTGATCCAGTCTGATGGATGAGAGCATGCACCAAACCTCAATGAGAGTGCATGGTGCTCCCTCTTCTCTCTGTCACTACCCAGAAGGCAGAGATAATAAAAGGTAAGTGAGATTAGTGCTAAGGGACGAGGAAGGGGGAGAAAGATCTCACAGGCACCAAACTCCAAAGATACACCTAATGGCAACACACTGCATCTCATTCATCAGTTCAACATACATATATGGTGTACTTAGAGATTCATATACCTAAGGAGCATTGGAGGCCAAAATAATCAAGGAGATGTAATCAGGGAGAGGGTAAAATTAAATTCACTTAGCTTAGTCATACCTATATAGCTACCCTTGCCTACAGGGGTTAATAGCTGTTTGCAGTGCCATAGCAGGTCATGTAGCAATCAGTGGTGTAGAACGAAATAAAAGAAATGCACCTGCTTGCCCATTTCTAGCAAGCTAAGTTTGAGTACAGAGAGTTAAACTTCTCTTCTCACTTCTTATTTCTAGTGGCAAACTGGGAAGGCTTTGAGCACTGTTGAATCACTTAGCCCAGTGATACACAGACCTCAATGGCTCAGGAGCCAAATTACCAATCATCATTACCCAAAAGAGCCACAGTAGTGTGAATTTATTGTTTCATTTACTATAGTACTATATATTCAGTCAAACAGCATTTTAATGTGCTGCATTAAATCACACAGGCAGGGCCCAAGCATAATTTTTCCAGGCCCAGTACAAACTTGTAACATGGGTTCCCTCCCACCTTACAAATCTCCAAGATTTGCAAAACTCCCAAGATCTGGACAATAGATACATAGATACAGGGAAATCAGTTTCTATAAATATCCTCAGGCATGCTCTATAATTTAGCCCCAATTTTTTCCTCATGATAATGGGGGTTACAGACTGCGCTGGGCCCCCCAGGGCCCCCAAGCCCCAGTAAAGTGTACCCGTACCCCCCTCCCCCCAATGAGGGGGCCCTGCACACATGCTGCAAAGAGCTGCAGGAGACATATTAAAGAGCCACTTGCAGCACAAGAGCTTCAGTCTTAGTATCACTGATTTAGCCCTTTAATTTTCTCCAAACTTATTTTTGATCCTTTTAGGCCTAGTGGCAAAAGCAATATTGCCCATTCATGACAAACCTGAGACGTACACATTTCAGAGGGAGGGATCAAAAGATATGACCCAAAACAGACCTCCTTTAGAATTGCTACAATCCACTAAGGATATTTTTGTAGGCCCTACAATATGCGTCAAGGTCTCATATTGCATTTAGTCAGTCAGCCAACAGTTCCCATGGCTCTTGATATTGTGCGTATGTACTTATGTACCAGGTGTGCAGGACAGGAGAGAATACGTGTTAATTTCAATAGTATGCAAAAGATGCAAGAACAGCAGTATTTACCAAATAAGAAACAAGACAAAAGTGATATGGGCAGATATTTACTTAAGGTACACACACTTTGCAAGAAAGTAGGGCAAGCCAAATTTTAGCAAATGAATCCTCAACCAAGTAGTACCCCTCCACCCATTCTAGAGATGGGGAAACTGAGGCAGGACAGTTCAGCAGACTTGCCCAAAGACACAGAGAGAGTTAGTGTCCAAGCTAGAATAAGAATTGCAGCATTCCGGGCTCCCAGTCCTCAGCTCAGACCATACCTGATACACAAAACAGCCAGGAAAAATACTACACAAACATACCCTAGAGGAGTGGTTCTCAACCTATTTACCACTGCGGGCTGCATATGCAACTCTGAGTTATGTGGGCCACACGCACACAATATATTTATTACACTAACTCTTTGGCCCTGAGAATGTCACCAGGGCCACAGCTGTATGCTGACTGGGCCACAAGTGGGCCGCTGGTTAAGAACTACAGTCCTAGAGCAGTTTCTCAATCTTTTAGGTAGCAAGTACCCCCTAACTTCTGAACATTTTAATAAGTACCCCAACACTCCATTTTCCACTCTGAGAAATACAATCTTTTCCCCTTTACCGCTGGACGACTGTATTTCTCGTAAAGCAGGAGAGATCTGAGTTCTGCAATGCTGTGCGGCTATGACAGATCACAAACCCCCCTGCTGTTTCTCCCCTCTTTCCTCCTCCCCATCCTCCATATAGGAGCAAAGGTCAACGCCAGCCAGTCACTATGGCTGATGGCGGGGTCAGTGGTGTTCTCCTCACACAGGCGGGAACTCGTGAGGTCTGAGCAGGCGCCAGCGGCTGAGTGGATAGCAGCGCTCCCCATGGCCATCCCCAGGGGTGTGTGAGCCCCTCTTAAGATTTTTATACTGGTAAAATCTGGGGCCCTCATAGTTGTCAATTTCACTGCTCTAGCTAGTAAGCCTGTGGGTAGAGCCAGGCTCCAGGACTGGGCAAGCCGCTGCACTCTCTGCCTGGCTTTCTGAGCACCGGGCTATGAGCCAGGGAGGGGAGCTGCCGTCTAGGCTAGCTGCAGGCAGCTGCTGCCTGGCTGCCAGCCCGGGAGGTGGGCGACTGCCTCCTTCTCCAAGTTGCAGTGGAGGAGGCTTCCACAAAGGCTGGGACCCAGGGATGTGGGCAGGCGGCAGGCAGCTGCTGCCCATCTTCAAGCCAGGGCGCAGGAGGCTCTCTCTCGGCTCAGAGCTGGGGCACGGGTGGCAGCCGCCAATCTTGCAGGGCACAGGAGGCTGCTGCCAGGCTCCCACCTGGGAGCTGGGACTCGGTGGGATGCAGGTGGCTGGCACCCAGCTTCCCAAAAAGCCAGCGGCTGCCGCCTGGCATCTCAAGAAGCCGGCAGCTGCTGCCCATCTTCCCAGGACTCGGGCGGCTGCCGTCTACCTACCAGCAAGGAGGTGGGACTGGGTAGGAAGCCAGTGGTTGCTGCCTGCCTCCCAGCTGGGAGCTGAAACCGGGTGGGAAGCGGATGGCTTCTGCCTGGCTGTCGGTGGCTGCTGCCCACATTCCTTAACTGGGTTTTTCGCTGCGTACCCCCTACCTGTGTCTCACGTGCCCCCAGAGGTATGCATACCACAGGTTGAGAAACTATGCCCTAGAGCAATGGTTCTCACCCAGGGGATTAGCAGAGGTCTTCCATGGGGTACATCAACTCATCTAGTTATTTCCCAATTTTTACAAACAGGCTACACAAAAAGCACGAGCGCAGTCACTACAAATTAAAAAGTCATACAAACAATGACTTGTTTGTACTACTCTGTATACTATACACTGAAATGTAAATACAATATTTAAATGCCAATTCCTTTATTTTATAATATGGTAAAAATGAGAAAGTAAGCAAGTTTTCAGTAACAGTGTGCTGTGACACTTTCGTATTTTTATGTCTGATTTTGTAAGCAAGTAAGTTTTAAGTGAGGTGAAACTCAGGGTATGCAAGACAAATCGGACTCCTGAAAGTAGCCTGGAAAGGTTGAAAGCCACTGTCCTAGAGGATTCAAATGCTAAGTCCCATGCTCCAAATTTAGGCGTAGATGATATTAGAAATGTCAGCACTGCACTATGTATTTCAGTCTTTTACACTGAAAATACAGCTGTAACTAGCTTTAACAACTGACTATACAAGAGAGATTTGTGATTTTCAGAAAGATTGATGACAGGAGAAGCCTATCATCAGCACTGAGAGAAGGCAGTCCAGCACCAGTTCGGCACAATTTGCTTTGATTGCAGAACAAATGGCTGACTTCTTGCAGAACTGTAGAGCTCTGAGATGAATACAAGGATCATAGTTATCAGTGCTAATATGGGCTACTTGTCAAGAATGCTGTTTAACTGGACTGTCTGGTGAGCTAGCTAATTCATCCTGTGAACAAACGCAATGAAACACATGGAAAGTTTCCATGTGCCTTGCAATGTTAAATCCTTCTCTCCCTAAAACAAAAAACTAGGTTAAAATAGCATTAACGGGTTGGCTCAAACGGATGAGGGCTGAAATTCAGAGGAAAATGGCATCGTCAACCATTGCCAACACACCAAGGCACAAATGGGCACAGTGACAAGCGGGCAGTTAGTTATTCTTCAGTGCAAAGGCATAATACAAAGGGACTGTGCGTGACAGTGGTGGGGGGGGAGGAGGAGGAGGGCTGGAGCTTCAACTTCTACTGCAAAATTCTGACCCCAATCTGAACTTCCCCAAAGTTTGGGATACATGTGTTCATATCTCGGGCATAGTTCAGTTATGCACCAATAAAAAGTTTTCATGGAAGTGTCTGAGTGGCAATGCAGAAGAACATTAGACAGTTATGGAACACCCTAAATATTTTTGGAGCAGCTTGACATTCAGAAAGTGGTGCATTTGAGAATGTCTAATTTCTGCCATAATTTCCATGGCTGTGTCTAAGTCAGCTATCTGTGTCCACAAACAGCTACTTATGGCATCTAGATAGCTACTTGAGGGGCCAAAACTGCACACGTGGGTCATGGAAACTGCAGACCTAACTGTCTGAAAATCAAATCCTAATATACAGTCAGCTGAAGACATCAAATTAGTCAGTGACCCGTGGAATACACTGAGACATTTTAGCTGTTTTGTTTTCCCTCGGTTAGAAGCTAAATTTACATTTCTTCTGTGCTGTAAGCCACTCATTCCCCATTCCCAGGGCCCAGCCCTTTGTCAAATTTTAAGCTAACAAGGGCAGAGTATGGACAATGCTGGTGCTGTTTGGATCAAATCCTCTAGCTCAGAGGATGGGAAGAGTGTGCGCCTAGCTACTAAGAAAATGAGGCCTTTTGTTTACAGCTATCAATAAAACTGATGTTTGGGGAGATTATGTTTTTAGTCTAGCGACAAAGTGTTTTAGAAGCAATTTCAGATTATCTTGCTGAATGACTGAAGTTACCTGAGCCCTCTATTTGTTCTCAGGGCACCATATGAGCAACTTTGAACAGGATATGTTGAGGAGGATTCCCCAAACATTTTCAATTGGTTTCCTCACTAGGGGATAACCAAGAAATAAGATTTAAGAATACTAATGTCAAATGTTTCTATCAACACCTACGAAGGTACAGCTGTGCTGCTGAAAGGTCAGTAGTGTAGACATAGCCTAAGAAAAGATTAGGCAAACACCTGTCAGGGATGGTCTAGATATACGTGGGTCCTATCTCAGCACAGGGGGTTGGATTAGGTGACCTCCAGAAGTCCTTGCCAGCCCTATACATCTGGGGTTCTATTGCGATGGAGTGTGCTATTAAACTGTTCATATAATTCCCCTCAGATGTGGCGAGAGTAATTCCTGTACACAAAGTGGGAATACTCCTGTAATGAAGAACAATTATCTTTCAGCTTTAATTGACAATCTGTGCCGTCTACTAATCCATCTCACATTCCAAACCACTGAGCAACTTTCAGTGCTCCTGTGTTTTCTTGTTCCCCCATCCCTCCAGGGCAAAGTTGGACTAATATACAGCACATATTGGGAAATATTCAGCCCTTGTCCTCCATACAGTAACACACTCACACATAGGGTGGTAGCCCTAATCTAATGCCAATCATACTCTTATACCACACCATCACCACCACATGCATGTGAAGCATTCTGGGCTGTTTAGAGGAAGGTGGTTACAGGCAAAGGATCATTCAGGATGGCATTTTCAAACAATTAAAATAATTAATAGGAATTGGGTAACTAACTTCCTTAAGACCTTTGAAAATCCCTCCCTAAAGGTTTTAATCATCTTTCCAGGGCTCTGACCAAGTCTCTCAGAGTGTCTACATTCGCTGAGCACGTCACTGCAACTTAACTTGTTTTCTAAACATGCCCTGCCTCGCTCAGAACAGCACAAGCTCAACTTTGGGCAGCTTGTGGTTAAGGTGCAATAAGTAAAACTTTAAAATGCATAAAATCCTCCCTCAAAAAACCATGAAAAATGTTTTAATCTACATTAAAAGTATTCAATTTCACTCTTCTCTCCTGATTCATTCAGGCTGTAGAGGCTTCCTTGGAACACAAAAGACAGAACAGGACAGGGCCGCAGCTTAGCATGAATTTCAATACGTTAACATGACTCCGTGTAATCAAAATGGTAACAAGCCAGGGCTAAGAGGTGTAGTCACATTTTACTTTCAAGAACCTGCTTTCAAAGCCCCATTTGGATTCTAACTGAATTGAGTCTGGTGGCGTCCCAGTCCCTATTGGACTGTGGTCCACAACACAAAACTAACACACAGGTTAACATAAAAAGGCAGCTTTTGCTGACACTTACAATACTGGTTACCCACAGATGTTTTGCTGTGTTGGCATTAAAGTTTAATAGATAACTGGGAAACAAAACCACCTATTTCAATGTCATTGAGCACACGATGTGAAAAAAAGACAAAACTAGATTGACCTTTTCAAGCTTCTAAAGGGGCATGCTAAAAATTACCGTTAGCCTGTGTTGGCAGTATGAATGTCCATCATTTAAACATGACTGCAGCCTTCCTGATCTCATTCTTGCTGGCTGAGAGTCTAGGTAACATGCAACCAGGAGACTTCAGCAAGAACTGGCATATGGAAATTCTTAGACTATCACATGGAGAGTGAATTCAACCACAGAACCTGTTGTAGACCCATCATGGTTCTACCTCTGCCTTGTTACCCATTCCTCAGATTAAGAGCAAGTCTTACGACTGCCCAGAAGAAAGAACCCTGCAAATATCTAGACTATAGCTTCATTTAGAGCTTCCAAAGTTTGTATTGCCCAATCTCTCTCTAGTCTATCAGGCAGTGGCATTTTATTTGTTCACTCACTGAAACATGCTCTAGTGCACAGGTGTCAAACACAAGGCCCGCGTGTTATCCGGCCTTGTGCGGGCCGGCAGTTTTTTCTGAGCCGAGCTCAGTAGAAGTGTGAGAGATCTTGTGGCAGCGCATGCTACCGCGAGATCTCGTCTCAGAAAGGAAAAGGCCATCGGAGTCTCCTACTCTGCCGCCGAATTTCACCCTGCAGGGAGATTTCACGGCGGAGAATAGGAGAGTAGAGTGTGTGAAGAATCGAGCATGAGGTGTTTTGGTTTTAGGTGTTATGGTATGCGTGGCCCCCTTGAACTTAATTTAATTTAAATGTGGCCCGCCATAGGAAGTGAGTTTGACACCCCTGCTCTGGTGTTTTTTGAAAGCCTCCCTACGCACAGAGATTCTGATCTCACATACATTAATGTAAACCCAAAGGAACTACTGATTTCAGAGAAGTTGCCCTGAAATTTAAAACAAAAACTGTGCAGGATCTAGCCTAAGCTATTTATTAATACAGAGTACAAGTTCCTAAGGTTTCAGGGTTGACACCTTTTTAAATGCTGGTAACCCTCGAGGCCCCACCCTTTCCCCTTCAAAGTCCCCCCCATCGCTGGCTCCTTTGCTCCTACCTAGTTGCTTGCTGGATGGTCTCAAGGAGCCTGCCTGCAGGTAAGAGGCTGAGGAGGGCTGGAGCAGGTTAATGGTAACCGGACTTTTGCCTCGGGTGACATTGAGAGTTGCCGGGTCCTGAAAACCAGACACCTGGAAACCCTAACTGGCCAAAAAAAAAAGAGAACAGACTGTCTGGATAAAACCCAGAGAAATGACAAATCTACCCTATCCCCTTCTTCTTCCCATCCTACCCTCTTTCCTCTCAACACTGTCCCCTCCCCCGTTTCCTATGCCCTTTCCTTCTCCACCATCTCTTCTTCCCACCCCACCCTCTCGCCTTGCCTCCCCATGGGCACTCACCATTGCACAGAAATCAGACCGCAGAAGAGGACTTCAACAGGCACTAGGACCCAGGAGGTAGCATCCTGGGGCTGAAAGCCTCAGCCAGGGCAAGGGGCCAAAGCACTTACAGAAATCAAGGGGGGAGGGAGGAGGAAGGATGATCCTCAAACTACGCCCTTGGCTGGCGCGGGCTGATGACCTGGCGCCTCCCCTCGCTCATGGTGACTGGACATTGAATGGATCAGGGAGACCTATTATAGAACACTATCTCCATCCTATTGAAGGAGTGAAACGCCGGCTGTTCCAGGCCAGGCCTGCAGTTCACAAAACCAGCACTGACCGTTCCACTGAAAGCAGCTGAAATCCATAGAAAAATGATTACCCTGGACATCACCCTTCTTGTTTGCTAGGTCTCCTCACCATATTTAATTCACAGCTGCCAGGATCATCTGCACAGGGCAGCACTCCATAGGTGCACAGATTTCTGTTCACAGCAGGGACACCAGGTTTCCAGCAGCTACTGCTCCAATGCAATGCAGGATAACGGTTAAGAGCATAAGGAAGACAATGCTCTCCTTCTCCAGCTGCTTGCCCAGTAACGCCATCTGTTCAATATTGTATGTGCTGGGCAGGGGTGGCTAATAAATTTCCAGAACGGCCACATCATTTCTAAGGGCAAATCTTAACTAACCTGTGCGACTGGAAAAAAAATCAAGAACAGATATTTGATAGGTTTTAAATCACTGGTCAGAAAGTAGTTTTGATTTAAATTACAACCCACTCTCAGAGGTTTAGCGTGTGCACCTCATTCCCAGGCAAATACAAGGGGAGTTGCAGGCAAGGTGCTCAGAGGAACTTTAAGGTCAATTTAGGATTGTTCTCATACTGTGGTCCCCAGAACACTGGCGAGTCGTGTGTTGCAGCAGAAATATGGCAGAGCATGTCACAGATCTGAAGAGCTGCCTAGGAAAGCAGCTGCTGCTTCCACGAGCCTCACTGATTTTATCACCGCTGCTATCAGAATAGGAGGATAGTTGCCTCCACAAAGTGCTTGCAGAGCTGTGAGCAAGGAAGAGCATTCTGAGAATGCTGTCGCAGCACGTGGGGAGCAGGAGAAAGGAAGCCCCTGCCTGCAGGAGTAAGGATGAACAGATCACATCAGGAAGGAAGGTGGAGGTTACAGCAACTTGGTAGGGGACAGCTGGTACTTTTCACACTTGTGGAGGTAGTCTGGGGTTGAGGGCTAAGCACGTTAGCAGGATGTTTCTGCCAACTGAACAGCAGCAAAATAGTGACTATGGATATTTAAGTTATTATATTTCACGAGCCCACTGAGACGGATGTACCAGTTCTGATTCTTCTCAAACTGATATCACCCCTGGGGATTTACTTGACCTAGTGCACAGCATCCACTGGCCCTTTGGGGAAGCAAATGTTATTGAGGGTAGAGTTTATTACTCCAGGTCAGATCAAGCTTAACTGACGACGAAGAGTGAAAGGCACACGTGCCACAAAACCAGGGCTCTGTTGAAGCCACAGAGTTTGCAGGCAGACTGCTGTCCCAGTCATTGGGTGGCCAAAGTGATGTGTTGTGGTCTTTGGGCCTGGAACCCAGGCACTGGGAATTCAAGCCCTACTGGTGGCAGTTTGCAGAGAACGTATAAGCTTGTGCACGTTCCTTACTCTCTGCCGCACCCCTCATGGACCCTTTGCGGACATTTTGCAGAGACCAATATTCCAAGTTCAAGAGCGCTCTTTTAAAGCGCTCTAATACACAGACTTAGATTTTATAAATACTGTCATGAAATTAGCTTCGATTAAACAGAGGAAAGACTCTAGAGAAAGCAGCTACGGTAACAGAATCATGCTTCTCAACTGGTCTCTGAACAATGGGACTGAGTGTGATCAAAGGAATGAAAGTCCCCTGGGGAAGGGGTTCCTGATACACAGCTCCACAATGTGAGCAACTCAAAACATTTTCAGAGGCTCAACTTTTTCAGTTCCAAGTTAGGGAATACGGGGGAGAGGGAGTGGGCTCCGCCCCTTTGCCAACCTTCACCTCGTAGGGCTGGGCTCTTGTTCAGCTACTGCGGTGCCAGTAACACCTCTAGATGACAACCCTTTATCAGCCAAACAATGTGGTTTTGGACAAACAGTTCAATGATTAGAGCTTTGAGAAAGAACTAGGTTTCCAGAAGTGCAGTATTTCTACAATCCCTCAGTGAACGAGGGGTCATTCTCCAAGGGACCTTTGCTCTCAAGGAGCTCAGAAGTGCTGCCAGCAAAACCATATGGGTGATACTTGCACCTTCTCCTTTGCCTAAATACACCACTGCAGGGAAAGTGGAGCCAGCTGTGCCTTCCCACCCCTAATTCCTTCCCATGGCTGCTCCATCAGCCCAGCTCAGGGGCTCCCCTTCCCTTCACGTCTCCCTGATCCAGGGAACCCAGACCTCCCCTCCTCCATGCTGCCTCCAAGCAGTGAAGGGACAACCAGGCTCACCCTCCCATTCACCCCAATGCTTCTAGGGGGAAAGGAGAGGTCAGAACCGTTCAAGAGAATTTGGGAAGGGAAGGAAGGGGTCAGAACTGTGCAGTGGGAGATGTAGGGGCCTTCAGCTCTGCCCTCTCCCAAAGCTCTCCATATCCATACCTCCCATTTCTGTCCCCCCCACCATCAATACATGCCCTCCAATGCTGAGTCCAGGATGGAGAGCTGGAAATGTGCATGTTGATTGCATAGTGCAGACAGTGCTAAGAGGTGGCAAGGAGCTGAGAACATGCATGCTCGGTGCATGTCACAGGCCCACACATGCTGAAGCTGCAGAAGGGAGGGGAATGAGAACCCAATGAGATGAATGAAGCAGTTCACAACTCTCAGTGCCATTATTTCAGGCTGTCGTATCTCCATGGGGCGTTCGCATTCAGCTGAGAACCTCTCATTGAGATGAATGGGCCACTTCACATCTGAATCTCCTACAATGCAAGTGGATGTGGAAAGCTCCTTCCCCATAAACTAAAACCGAATTTGGGGTAGGGACTGCATCTCCAGTCTCCTGCCTCCACCTGATGCATACATTCATCACGATCTCTCTCACTTGTCCAGGATGACCAGGGGCCTGGAGGAAGATGGAACTGGGAGAGTTGGAAGCAGCACGGGTGTGATAGATGGACTGGTGGAGCTGTTTCAGACCAGGGGGGAGTGAGCAGGTGGGGGAGTCTGAGAAGTGAAGGGATGTGGAAGGTGTTGGAGCAGTGCATGGAAGAGTGGGGTGGAAAGGAAGGGATCCAGATCTAATCTGAGCAGTGCAGGGCATGTTCATGGATTCATAAGAGTTTACGGCCAGAAGGTACCACTGGGTCATCTAGTCGACTTCCTGTAAAACACAGGCCATGAAATTTCACCCAGTTGGCCCTGTATTGAGCCAGTGACCAGTTTGGCTAAAGCAGATCTTCCAGAAAGCTATCTGGTCTTGATTTGAAAACATCAAGATGCAAAGAATCACCACTTCACTTGATAGTCTGTTCTAGTGGTTAATCACATCATTGTTAAAAATCTGTGCCTCGTTTTGAATTCAGATTTGTCTAGCGTTGGCTTCCAGCCATTACATTTTTCTCCACTAAATTAAAGAGTCCTTTAGTACCCAGTACGTTCTCCCTGGGAAGGTATTTATACACTGTAATCAACTCAAGTCTCAATCTTTTGCTGCTCAACTAAACAGATTGAGCTCTTGAAGTCTCAGCCCTTGAATTGTTTTTGTGCCTCTTCCCTGCATTCTCCAATTGTTGATATTTGGACACCAGAACTGGACGCAGTATTCCAGTATTGGTCTCATCAATGCCTTATACAGAAGTAAGTCACCTTCCTGGTCCTACTTACGAGTCCCCAGTTTACATTGCCAAGGATCGCATTAGCTCTTTTTGCCACAGCATTGCACTAGGAGCTCATGGTCAGTTGTTTGCCCACTATGCCCCTAAATCTTTTCCAGAGTCACTGCTTTCCAGGATACGGTCCTCCAGTCTGTCGGTCTGGCCTGCACTAGAGGTATAGTTTTGCATTTGGCTTTATTAAAAAAAAATTGTTTTAATAGGCTCATCTTACCAAGTGTTCTAGATCGTTCTGTATGACTGACCTGTCTTCATCATTGTTTATCACAAGCTTTGTGTTCTCTGCAAATTTTATCAGCAGTAATTTTAGATGTACTTCCAGGGCATTAATGAAAATGTTAATTAGCACTAGGCCTAGTACTGATCCCTATGGAACTCCACTAGAAACACCTCTATTTGATGATTCCCCATCAACAGCTACTGTTTTTAGACAATTATTATATAGTTAAATGGGTGCAACCCCTCCAGTGGATGCAGTTATATTAGAATAAAGATGCTTTTAGCAGTACAGCTTATTTCTGTAAATTCACACTCAGCAAAGTGTGTGTGAGGAGCCTCTCACCAGCAAGCGATCACGTGTTGCACATCACCAGTGTATTCTTCTCAAATCTTTTTAGCTGAACTCACGCTTCCATCTCCAAGCTACAGAGCAAGTGCCATCTTAGTTCAAAAAGAAATCAGTAAATAGCGTCTGCCTTTCTCTGCACAAGCTCCTTCCAGCCTAAACTCCAAGAAACAAAGTATTTAACAAGTTACTAACAAACAGTCTACAGTGCACTCCCAACGAAACTAATAGGCATCGGTTTTAACACAAACATAATTAAGTACTTGACACAATGCACAGTCAGCCTGTGGAGCTCATTGCCAGGAATGCTGTGAAGGCGAAAAGTAAAACTGGATTAAAAAAAGAACTAGATAAATTCAGGGAGGATGGGTCTATCAATGGCTTTTAGCCAAGACGGCTAGGGACACAACCCCATGTTCTGAGCGTCCCTAAATCTCTGACTGCCAGATGCTGGGACTGGAAGACAGGGGATGTGTCATTTGATAAATTGTCCTGTTCTGGTCATCCCCTCTGATGTATCTGGCACTGGCCATTGTTGGAAGATGGTCTATCTAGCCCAGTACCCTATTGATTTGACCCATTATGGCCGTTCTGATGTTCTTAATTTCACGTGCCAAGAAATACCCAAATACAGCAGCACTGAGGTTCTCAACCGACATCAAGAAGAGCGCTCAGTAAGTAGTACCTCGGATAAAATCCTAGAAAGCACAACACGCGCCTGCGTGCCTTTCCCTGCACACAGCCCACTGCCATGTACATGAGATTTTTCAGTCACAGCCTCTGTTGCAGCCTCTTTGGCTCAAGGAGGGATTATTTACTTGAGTGCAACGCGTGACTCTGCTGGAGTCAACATCCTTCGGGCAGGCACAAAGACACCGCGAGACCAAACAGCTGCCGCTGCGCTCTCTGCAGAGGCACTGTTATCATGTCAGTATCACGCAGCCTCCTTTACTGACACAAGACAGGCTGATTTTCAGCCTTCCCGCGCAGCAGCTGGAGAGGCTGTTTATGCAACGCTCTATCCTGGCAGGTTACACATGGCATTCTACCTGTAGCTGGAGCAGAGTCCGTTCTTACCAAGGATGATCCGAGCCATTGCTCTAGCCTTTAAAGAGACCCCCTGAGCCCTTGAGCATGACGCGAATAGTCTCTGACTTGTAATTAACTCTATAGCTGGCGTGTGGCTTTAAATAACCACTTTGTTCTTCTCTAGCAGCTTTCATCTGGAGTGCTCAATGCACTTGACAAATGTAATCTGACCTCACCACCCCCTGGGAGGTGTAAGCGTTGCCCTGTTTTACAGATGAGGTCAGGGGCAGAAGAGTGAGGGATCTTTGCCAAGGCCCCACCTAGCCTGTGACAGTGCCAGGAACGAAACCCAGGGCTCCTCTCTCCTGAGTCCCATGTTCTATCCAGGTGCCAGATGAGAACACAGGTGACGCCCAGCGTGTCTACCTAAATTGACTGGCCCATCTTTAGACAAACACCACAAAGACCTTAACAATCAGCCAGCACAAAGATGCTAAACAGTCACCACTGGAACAGAATCAAACCAATCAAGAGTCTGTTGGTGCTAGAATGGGGACAGTAGCTCACAAACACAAAACTTCATTAACGCTGCTAGGCAAAGAGGGCAGAAAGTGGCTCAGATTATGCAATCAGCTGGCAGAGGAAGAGAAGGGATGTGGAGGAGGGGAGAGTCAGTCCCTGGCACTTACAAGAACATTTTTACAATTAGGAGCCAAAATGAAGTTCTTCTCCTGTAAATGTCAGCAAGGAGTAGGCTGAAACGTTTCACAGAATGACACACAAACTCTCCTACCTGACAGGCTACAAGACACTCTGGATTCCAGGTCATAAGCCACAGGAAACAATGGTATTTGAATATTTGAAAACAATGCAGTGAGCCAGCATGCAGCAAAGAAATGGACTACGGAGGTTTCTAAGTTTCTTTATAAAAATCTATCCTACCCACTGACAAAATGCAACCCCAAGGGCAGACTCCAAGTGGCAGAGACATTGAAAATGAGGTATGCCAGTCACGGTAAAAGCATCACAAGTAAGAACGGCCTGTTCTGCTCACCCCAGACATCTGACGATGAGCCTCTTTCTTAACTGCTTATTGTGCTTCCCACCACTGAATGTGATTTACATCAGCAATACAGCAAAAGTCCCTCCTACCTCTAAGTCACTGGAGGCAGAGTGCGTTTCTAAACTACAAGTTTAATGTGTCAGGAAACCATTATGACTTGATAATGCCCCAACAGTATTAGGACAAGTTCCAGTCTCCTCTATGTAGAAACCACCAAGCTACACCATAAACTTCTTAACAAGCCATGTTAAAATCCTGTCAAGATGGTAACATGATTTAAAAGTGTGGTTACAAAACAGATTAGTTTCATCTATGTGCACAAGGCCAAATTGCATTTTAGCATGGTCAGGTCACTGTTGTATTATAGCAGTCCTCTGACACACAGTACGTTGAAAACAACAAAGGGAAGAAACTAAGCTATAATCGTATCCTTTACAAAATGTAGAGGCCAGGAGTTTTGCCAATTTTGTAATAAGGGGCAGAAAGTTTTGAATCTACACTGTATAGTCTCACCACAATAAGTAATCACACTTTGCACTTACATGGTGCCTTTTAGCTGAAGGTCTAAAAGTTCTTTATCAAATATTAAACCAGCTTTACAACCAACGTGCATGGTAATACACAATGGCCAGTTTACAGATAACTAAACTGAGGCACAGTGACTTGCCCAAGGTCACACAACAAGTCGGTGGCAAAGCTCAATACAAAACCCTGGAGTCCTGGCTCCCAGCCTCTGCTACACACACAGTTCCTGAAGAGGGTATTTCAAAGCTGACAAACACAATGTATTTTCAAATACAAACAAGTCATTATGGGGAGCAAAGCATTCTAGGAGCATGTGATCTGAATGGAGAACTGGTGCCAGACCACCTAAATTCTACACCCTGCTCAGTCAATGACTTGCTGTATGACCTGAAGTAAAAATCAGGGGTTTTTGTTCGGTTGGTTTTGAGTGGCCTCAATTTACCCATCTCTAAAAATGGGCATTGCCCATTAGTTGGAAGGGGTGTCGTGAAGTTAATGCTTTGTGCTTATGTAAACTTTAATCTGAGAGCGTCAAGGATTAAGTCAATTAATATGGAAGTTAAAACTGTAGAAGCTGTGTGTAGTACATACAAGAGTGGTGTATACGCATGGAATGCAGTTAGAGCTAGGAAACCTGAGCTAGAGAGAATTAATTTATATTTATTTATTTTATTTATTTATTTAAGGTATATCACTTGGTGCAGAAGGACTGCCATTTTCTGTACTGCTAATTTAAATCCAAAACCTCCACTTCTCACTGAACAGGAGTTAAGTGTGGCCCAATATAAAATAATGGAAGGGGTTCCTCAGATGGGCCTGCAGGAGTGGTTACATGTTATTCCAAGAGTTGACCTCATCAGTGACTTTGGGGCAGAAATTGAGGAAGTAAAGCGAGGAAAATCCCTCTTTTGACAAAGGAGAAAAAATGACCCCGAAGAAGGGAGTTTTCTAATCTTCTCCAGGATATTTCAGACAAAGGAGGGCAGGAAACCTCTCTAGCAGTAGTTGAGCATGCCCTTTGTTTCTACTGCAATAAGACCTGACTAGCCTTAAGGCAGAATGTATTTGATTGTTGGACCCACTTCTGATGCTGAGAGCTAGGTTCAGGTAAGAAAGCTTGGTAGAACTTCAAAGTTACAAACCCCTCCGGAATGGCGATTGATTGTAACTCTGAAATGTTCATCACTCTGAACAAAATGTTATGGTTGTTCTTTTGAAAATTTACAAATGAACATTGACTTAATACAGCTTTGAAACTTGACTATGCAAAAGAAAAATGCTGCTTTTAACTATCTTAATTTAAATTAAACACAGAAACAGTTTCCTTACCTTCTCCAATTTTTTTAAACTTTACTTTTATTATTTTTTTTAGCAGTTCATTTATGTTTAATGCAGAACTTTGCTGTATTTGCTTCTTCCTCTATCCACCCCTCCTTTTTTCTGTCTCTGCTGCTGCCTGATTGCGTACTTCCGTTTTCAAATGAGATGTGGAGCTGCCTGGTCAGTTCATAACTCCAGTGTTCATAACTCCAAGGCTCTACTGTAGTTTACTAGCAACTGAATGTACAAGATTTTTGAGCTTGTTACCTAAACATTCAAATGGTCTCCAATGTCTAGTCAGGGCCACAGAAGCAGGCATAGGGGATCACCTGCATATTGCATTGGCTAATCACTTCACATACAATATCCAATAGCTTCAGTCTCTAGGTATTGGGAAGGATGGGGCCCAAAACCACGGGACTGACCTCTTGCTCTTAATCACCACGAGTTACTTTAAGCACTAGCATGGCTACTGACTATGGGGTTGCTAAAGCGGGTCTGGTGATCCAGTTACATCTCAGCTGTCCCTGACCCAGTTAAATGTTGTAGTGCAGGCAGGACCCAAACAGGGTCATTTTTGGAAATTTTCAAAATCTCTTGTATGGAGGGCAAGGCATCAGTTGTCTAAGGCAGCACCTCTACAGCTTCTGCTTGATGCTGTTAGAGAGCAACAAAGTGGGTGAGAGAAGATCTTTTATTGGACCAACTTCTGTTGGCGAGAGAGATGCTTCTGAGCGACACCGAGCTCCTCTTCAGCTCTGGGTCACTGGAAAGCAGGTCTTTTTCACCAACAGAAGTTGGTCCAATAAAAGATATTGCCTCATCCACCTGGTCTCATGTCCTGGGACCAACCCCGCTACAATAACAACATTACTATCTGGTCGGTTTTCACCCGTCCTGGAATCTTGCCGTTGAATAAAATTGTTCAGAAGGCTGTAGTCAGAACTTATCTGGCTGTTTTAGATTCCCTTGAGCCTTGTTAATCTGAGATCAGAGCCGGCCATGGAATGAAAACTGCATTTCCCTGCTTGACAATGGATGAAAGCCAGGTGACTAAGCGGATCATCAGATCGCCCTTCAGCATGATGTGCTGTTGGCCTGCCTGCAAACCTCCGCTGACTTGAACAGAGTCACTCAAGCAACACCATTCCTAGACCCCCGAGTCCCAGACAACTCCTGTGTCCCCAGAGCTTTCAATGGGCTGGACAGGGTTTCACCTTGCCACCCTGCCTCACTCAACATGTAGAGGAAGTTGTTAAGACTGGTTGTGAGGATGTGCATATTAGGTGCCTTTGTTATGCCAACATGCAGCCAATTCTCTGTCTCCATGTTAACTATCTATACAAAGTACTTATGGCCCCTCTCACTAGGGAATCTTTAACATATTTATCCTGACACCACCCCCATCTGGTGCGGCAGGGATGTACAGCTGTCTTCATTGTACAGATGGGGAACTGAGGCACAGAAAAGCTAAGTGACTTGCCTGAGGGGTCTCAGGCATCTTGTGGCAGAGGAGGGACTTGAAACTGGGTTTGCTGAATCCTAGGCTAGTACCCTAACCACTGAGCCACGCTTCTTGTTCGACAAAGATGGTGCAGTTGAACTCTTCATCAAACATCTGGCTGAGATTGGGGCATGAACAAGAGCTAGCTGGATGAAGATCAAGACAAGACTGAAGTGAGGTGGGCAGGTTGCAAGAGCAACAGGTAGGCAAGGACATTATATTAATCCCTTGTCTGAGGGTCACCCTGCACATTATTTTTTGAGTTTGCAATTTGGGAGAATCATTCTAGATCCTTAGCTCATCTAAAAGCAGCTGCCAAGAGTACTTTTTCAATTTACCTGTGTCCAGACGAGGGACACCTTTTGTTTTGGATCCAGACCTTGCTACAGTTATCCATACCTTTATCACCTAAAGACAAGGCTAGTGCAATACATCTTCTAATGAGACTAATATTAAAACTAGATCCATCTCTATAAATGGCAGTACCTGCCACATGAGGCAGTCTCTCTAGGACAGTGGTCCCCAACCTTTTTTGCACCAGGGACCAGCTTCAAGCAAGACTATTTTTCCATGGCCCAGCAGGGCGGGGTGGGGGTGGGGCAGGCACCCCAGCAGGCAGCACTTCACACCACTCTCCGCCATGAAATTGACTCGCCCTTGTCAATTTCGGCGGCAGAGCTGGAGGGTTGGGCTCACAGCGCAGAAATTTACCATTTTAAGAGCCGGTTCGCTCTTAAAGTGGTAAACCACTGCGAACCGGATAGCTGAAGAGCCGCATAGCCGCGGTGCCGCGGACCGGCAAAAATCCCCCAACGGCCCGGTCCTGGTCCGCGGACCGGTGGTTGGGGACCCCTGCTCTAGGATACCACCAAAGCTTCAAACACTAGAGGCACTTGAGCCATCAGCCATTGAAAAAAGGAAGTCATGTCAGGACATTTTCTGCGAAGGGTTCTTGGCTTTGGAATTTTCTCCAAAATAGCCCCCATTCACTAATCTCCAGGGCATGCTACAAGACCCATCTATTTGCCCAGGAAGTGAGGAAAATTGGGTGATGTAAGAGGCTGAGATCTATAGGCAAGATAGTTATTGTGTGATCTGTTGCCGGACTGGTTGGTTGGTAGGGTTCTTAGGCTGGGTTCATTGTTTTAATTATTATGTGCATTTTAAATTGTGTACCAGACCAAAGGCCCTAACGATAGGTGCTGTGCATGCATAATCAAAAAACACATACAAATTATCTGGAGTAACAAAAAAATGGTAGCTCAGAACATAGCACTGAACAACACCCACAAGCCCACAGAGCTGCCAAATACATCCGAGGCCCATCTAGGAAGGCGACACCCTCGAATTTTCCACTCACACTGCACTGAGGTAGGTCTGGAAAGAGGAAGAGCCCCTTTATGCAAATTAATTTTGAAGTAAATATTTCTGTATTAAACATGAGATAGCATTTAACTGAATTCAAACTCAATCTGTTTTCTGGGGTTTGTGTGTTACTGCTGTTATCTTCAAACCCCAGAGTATTTGAGCCCAAGTCAAACAAAATGCAGTGGCCTTAGCTGACTCCACACATCAGTGACAATCAAGAACGAATGTCACGCTCTGATCTAAGGTATCAGCGTCTCCCCTTCCAGGCCATTCAGACTTGTGCAATATCAGCTGTCAGCAGAAGACACTTCCAAATAACTACCTAAGTAAAGTTAAACCTGCTGTGCACAAAACAGTATGATATGGGGAAGAGCATGTAATCAACAGAGCACAGGAGTGAGTGCACAGGGAGAAGAAGTTCTGGTTCCTGGGTACTTCAGCTATCTAGAGGAGCAATGTAAATAGTCCACAGATGTGAACACAAGTGTTACTCAGCCAACTCCATATAAAGCCCAACATTTTTTAAAACTGCATCTTCAAAAAAAGCAGTTATGTAAGTAGGGATTGAGTCTTAACAACATGAGAAGTGACTGAAGCCTGGGCATGGTTTACGTTTGGGACAGAAGCAAGGCTGGATGCCTCTTTCTTTTTTGTGTGCACGCAATAAGCTGGGTAACAGATACAGGAAACCATACTGCTCCGTGACAGCATGGGGAAGGGACTCATTTCAACATTACATGCTGAGGAACACCACATACCTTTCAGGGAAGGGTTTGGGGAGGTCTTTAAACACATCAAAATACAATCCAGGTACTTCTTCACATTTTCTGGGAAAGGTACACACAGCATGACCGTAGGCCACATGGTTTTGCCCCATCCAGTACAGTATCCCAAGCTCCCCAAGCCACTAGAGACTGGCAGTGCTGAGGAGACACCACATTTGAGCTGTGGGTGTGTAAGTTCTTCAGATCTTGGGTAACCCCTGCAGAACGATACAGAGCAGCACTAAGAAACTAACGGGAACTACGCCCAAGCCATCTTTGGCTGAGGGGGCCTGACTCAATGAAATCAGAATTCCTCATCCCTACAGCCTGTCCTTTGGGCGCTGCACCTGTCATGCTTTCCTCACACCGCCACCAGGAAAGTAACAAGATATCAGCGGGAATCCCCTGCCAGGTTCTGTGGGCGCTCGCAGCACGAAAGGGAAACCTCACGTGTCCCAGACCCCCTCCCAGGGGCTGCCTGGCAGGAAAGCTCATTCCTATTACTATCCTTGTGACACCGGCTGGATTAGGGGAACCACTTATTATATTATTTAACATCAATACGTCAAAGTCATAATTCATATGCGATGTCATGGCAGGTACTGTTAGAAAGGCTATAATTTGCTAAGTAAGATAATAGCATTTCTGTTCATGTGTCATATGTGTATTGGAAGTTAAGGATATGTTTTGTATATCTCCATTTCAACTTGTGCTGTGTTTCTGGGTGACACCCCAGACAGGATGGCTGCAGCACTAGCCTGCTTAATGGCCCATTAAGGAAACTCATCTACAATTGAAGCTGTGAAACAAATGATTGAGACCTAGCCAGGTACTGGATGTATACCAGAGGCATGCAAGCCTACAAATTCCACAATTCTACTAGAAACCTGATACATATGGACTTTCAAGTCAATTGTATATGTCTGATTGCTTAATCATTTAACATTTCTTTTATAGTTTGTTTCTTTCCTTTTATAATAAACCTTTAGTTTTAGTTACTAAAGGATTGGCTGGCAGCGTGGTATTTTGGGTAAGATCCACACTTATATTGCTCTGGTACTGTGGCTTACCTTTTGGGGTCAGGAGAACCTTTTTGGTAAAGACCAGTTTTAAATAACTGGTCTCTTTACTGGACCTAGTGGCTGAATGGGAGTCAGAGACTGAAATGCAGTAAAGGGGGCTGTGTACATTTTTGTTTTAGCTTCTGGATAACTAGTATGTGGAATCAGAAGCACTGTTTGTGGCTGGTTGGGAGGTCTGACTTTAGTGTCACCCACCAGTATTGGGAGAATCTACTCTCCTTTTGCAGCCTGCCCTGACCTTGGCATTATCAGAGGGCTACCCTAGGCACGGACGGGCCACAATCCTCAAGATTGCATCTGTGGCTTTCACAACAAGGAGACAATCCTACACCAAAACACTTGCCTGCTACTCAAGAGCGCTTTCTGTCAGTGCAACCTAATCTCTACACATCAAGGAAGTCCCATGTGTTACAGCAACATCAATACTCAGACCAACCTCAATTCGTACACCTTACAGTCAAATCACCACTTCACCCATGCATGGTCCTCACTCCATGCCACATTCCCTTTTCACGTCATACAGCCACAAACCCACACCCATCAGCTAATTCTAATTACATTCAAATGCACCTTCACTATGACATCAGCAAGATTCAGATCCTCCCCTGTCCCCCCCCCCCCCCACACTCTTTTCTTCAGAAGTCTCTTAATACCACCTTGAAAATCTGAGGCCCTGCTTCCAGGTGTGAGAGTGTGACTGCATGGCTGTGAGCTGAAGTGAAAGGAAGGATAGTGGAGGGTTTGGGTGGTACCGTATCACAGCTGAGGATGGAGGGGCTGCTAGGGCTGTTTCCAGTGAGTGCTTTTGCTAGAAAGGCGTTTAAGCTACCCTTATACTTGGGCCGAAGTTTGGGTGGGAATTTCCTGGGGTGTTGGAAGCGGTGGGCTAGTTAGAGAGAGAGCATGGAAAGTGAGGGTGATGGGTGGAGGAGAACGGTGGGCAGGTAAACAAGGTTTGAAGGGCAAAGGGGTACGGCACGGCAGGGCAAAGCTGGGGCAGGAACAATAGGCTTCTTGGGGTACTGGAGCAGCATCAGGTTTGCAGAGGCCAGAGGGAGAGCAGAACTTTGCAAGGGAGTAGCCTTTTGAGAGGGGACACAGACCTTCAGGGAGTCAAGGAAATCAGACGGAGACAGCCTACTGAGGAGAAGCTCAACTTGAAGGAGGAAGCACTAGAAACTTCTTCATGCCTTCTCCAACCTCCTGCGGCTTGTCAAAGGGGAGTCTTGGTACTACAGACCATTGGGAGATTCACAGGGTGGAGGCAGCATGAAGCGTTGGCACGTCCCACAGCTGTATTTAAAGTACATACAGGTACTGAACATGACTACTTTGGATGATGCAGAAGAAAGGTTACGGCCTACGTTACGGCCTGCAGCTATGCTGCTGTTGTGTTGATGTTCCTATGTTGAGAGAGAGAATTTTTCTGTTCATGTAGGCAATCCACCTCTCTGAAAGGGAGTAGTTAGTTGCGTCTACACTGGGGGTTAGGTTAAACACAGTACAATGCCCAGGGAGTGAAAATCTTCACAGCAAACTTAGCTCACTTTCAAAGAGTGCTCCAGAGTTTGCAGTAAATGCGAAGGCAGTGCATTACAATGAATTGCCCCATGTGTACACAAGAGTTTTCAAAGCGGATTAACTCAACAAACTGCAGATTCAACCCCATGTAGATAAGCCCTAAGGAACAGAATGACCCACTTCTCTCTTGCCCCCATTACAGGAGACAGTGCACTGTAATTTCCAAATGCACCTTCAGCCTGTAATCCTCTCATTTAAAGATGACGAAAGCAACTTTTGTTGCACGCCAATTTTCGAAGCCATCGCCCACAGTTAATTGAGCAGTGGAATAACCAATGTTGTACATGTCCTCATCACCACACCTTCCCTCGGCTGCTCCCGAACATCTCACCTCACAGGCTTTCCGTAAGGTGTTTGAGAGAGGAAAACCTTTTAAAGCTTTCATTGGGTGTCTATAACTCTGCCTGCCAAATTAATGTGCAGTGATTAAACCAAAATCTAGAACAGCACCAACCAAATAAGCTTCCATGTCACCAAGCAGCATTCACTATGACTATAGTATTTGGAAGACTGGGGACACAGAGTTTAATAGCACTAGGCTCACCTGCATGTGCAAACTGTACTTGGGCAATGGCAGAAATTAATATGGAAATCAAATCCTAGTTCCTAGGTCCAAAGTGAAAATCTGCCCATATCACAATCAACTGGCAATGTGTTATGTATGGGGTGGAAGAAGATGGCACACTGGCTGCGATTTAGTTGTCATTTGCTTTCCTCTAAGACATGCATTCATGACAGAGTTTGAAAGGACATCCAGAAGTAATTCCAATCAAGCCAGTAATGTTATTTTGTTTATTCTTTTACTAAAAATCACTTAACAGGCTTTTCATCCATGGGTTTCAAAGAGATAAGAGATGGGCAAGTATGACTATTCTCAATTTACAGATGGGGAGACAGACAGAGGAGGCAAAAGAAAGTAACTTGCCCAGACACAGCCAGGCAGCGAAAGAGCTGGGAAGAACACCATGGTCGGAAGCTTGACTGAAAGCAAGCCAGTGGCTAGGGTACAGAACTGAGACAGCCCAAAGAGGCTTTGCCAACAATACATAAGCTTTAGGATCAGTTGGACACTTATGTATAAAAGGGGAAATTTCCAACCTTTAATTAAGTCCTTGAGCAAATAACGTAATAAGCAAAACAAATCCTCCTTTACATTTGTCAAAAGTAACCTCAGCCTGAGAGGCACAGTTGGGCCAGATAGACCCTGACATAACATATTTGTGATTCAATTTCTGCAGCTTGACACTGAGAGCAGCTATATTTTGGATAGTGCCAAAGCTAGGTATAATTCACAGCTTTTATCAGTCCCAAAGCCCTTTACGATCATCAGTTAAGCCTCCTAACACCGCTGTATGTTGGATATTATTCTTATTTTAAAATGGATAAAATGAGACATGGATATGGTAACATAGGCATGAAATTCCACCTTTTTACCCAGCAAGATGACTTTCTTTTTGCTGAGCATTACTAATTTTCATGCCCAATAAAGGCCTAGAATAGTGCACATGGGATCAATCATACAACAGTCTGTCAGGAAAACAGGTTTTCTGCTTTCTCTCCAAGATCATGGGACAAATTTAAGTTGGCTTCCCCACCTTCTTCTCAACTGCAGCATAAATACTCAATGAAGATTTAGGTCCACACATTTTCCTGCAGAACAATCTTACGAAGCACATTTTCTTTTTATCACATCAAATTTGTTTTATAAAAGCATCTTACTTGCAGGTATTGAAATCCCTTATTCTTGTTTATATTGTTCAAAGTAGCCCATTCTAACAAAATCCCTAATTAAACATGACCCAGCTTGTTTCCAATTAATATTTGCCAAGGCTCCGTAGGAATTTCCAGATGTACCCAAATGGACAATGCAAGTAGATTTTCATGGACCAATTCCCCCTGGCTCCTCTTCATATTTCTACATAACCATACATTTCAAATCAAAGTCAGTTCAACAGAGAGGCTGACCAGTGACTAGACAGGGCAGAACATAATACACAGGGTTTAAAGGAAAGCTGCGGACAGGAAAGAATGGTGATGCTATATTGCTCTCCATGTCTGCAAAAATGCTCCGGGATTGAAAAAAAAAATACTTCCACTCTCCTTTATCTCCATGGGCCCAAAGTGTAGCATACTTTATAAACTACCCATGTTGATTACTTCTACCTCAGTATCAACAGCATGGGGAGAGTGCAGGGCAGTGGCAAATCTCAGATTTCGAAACTGAAAGTCGTACAAATAAAACAATCCAGTAAAGTCCAATTGTCTCCCAATTGGCAAGGGAAGAGGATTTAACAGTGATCTGTGGAATACAGCTGGGCCATGTCAGAATCAAATTCCACTTGAGAAATTCCCCTAGGATATTACCTAGTTTAAGATATTGTCATCTCACATTTACCCAACCCATTAATGAATCTGGTAATCAAGGGCAGATTTTAAAGTTCAAATGTTGCATGCCCAGTGATCTATAAAAACACAGGACTGACTAAATTAGAGATTTGGTTTAATTTGTTTACAATCTGCCACACTGACTTAAAACTTTGTTTGTATCACATTAGTGCTGAAAGGCTTGGCGTGGAGCTCCACTGTGCTGGGTGCTCCGCAGACAGTCCCTGCCTCCAGCAGCTTACGGTCTAAAGAGACCAAACATAAATGAAGGCTGGGGCGGGGGCGGGTGTGTGTGAAAAGGAGCCATCAGGGTCAAAGCAGGCCCCTTGGCCCCTCCTCTCCAAAGCAGACACTGCTAGCTAGCTAATGCAAAGCAATTCTCAGGCCTCCTATCACTTCCCACCCCCAGACTAGAGGAACTCATCTGGAGAAGGGGAGGCCCTAAGCCTGCTTCTCCATGGAGAACAGAGGCTGCAATTAAAAGGTTTAGTAGGTTTACAGCAATGGTTATAAGCTATGTAAGTCTCCAGACCGCCTTCCCCAACGCAGCAAGGACCAACTAAGACACAGAACATAGGGGGTAAAAATCAGGGCCTTCCATCCAGTTCCCTTTGCCCCCTACAGCAGACCCCAGAGGCACCCACTAGAAGCATCCTTCCTCCTCGACATGGGGAGCAATGGCGGCCAGGAAGAGCCTTCACGGCCCGATGCTCACTCAACTCTGAGACCAGGGCTCTTTTCAATCTCTTTTCATCCCATCCCCTCTCTCACCGCTTTGACCCCTCAGCTGTCCACCTTAACTCTCCCCTGTGCCTGGTGGACTCCTCAACCTCCTTCCCTCTCTCCCCTTCCCTCCTCCTTCAGGCTCCTTTCTTAATACACTTTCCTCTTCTTCAACCAACTGCTATCCTTCCCCCTCTTCACCCCTCCACGCTGACCCAAAGAAACCTAAAACCCAGACTTTCTGTGACAGCAATAAGAAGAAATGCAACAAAGAGAGACATGGAACCAACCTGCCACAAGTACACGTCACCCTGACCACTTTGCTTGTATGCCTTAGCCAACTACCCTGCATTCGTCACTTCAGATTGTGAGCTCTTGGGGAGGGACCATTTCTTTGTATGTATTTGTACAGCCCCTAGCATAATGGGGCTTTGTAGAGGTTGAGCCTGAGAGGCTCCAGTCATTTTCCAACCCAACCCTTCCCTCCAAACCTGAGTTAGTGCCACCATCATCTCCTGTCCGGGGTGTCGACACTAGGTTGGCCATTAGACCAGTTTTAAACCAGCCTTATTTCAGATGGATTGTCCCCTGTCCAATATGGAGACAAAGCACGACACGGTTTTGCCAGCTACTGACGGGGGATGCCATTTTGAACAGCACGGCTCCAGACCTGCTGGTGTGACATCATGCGCGCTGTGCCTGTGAAGTCACACCACGCGCAGGACACCACTTTGAGGAGCGTGTCACGGCACCACGCACTGCATGCATGGCACTTGCGTGGTCATGACGGTGGGGGTGGGCACATGCTGTCCTCAAGTACTGGGACATCCTACAGTGGCCACCCTGGTTGGCGGGGGGTAGGTTGGGTGCCATGTTCCTGCCATTCAGTGACCTCTGCTGTGCAGTGAAAGTCGCTGTGACTTCTTGGCACACTCGCTCTGCAGCAGCACAGTGAGGTGGTGGTGACCAGCAGAAGCAGGACATACAGCTGCTGCCATGCGTATCCCATGGATCAGAGGAGGAGATCTGATCCAACCCAACAGAGAGAGTCCGGATGTTTTCTCGCCTGACCCTGACCCGACGACTCTTGTAGTCGGTCCCATCAGGTTCAGATCAGGTTGCCGGTACCGCCATAACACAAATGACCTCAAAGTACAGCAGAACATTTCAAGCAAACTGAAATGCTGAACGGTCGTCATTTGTGCATCCTTTTACAGACCACTAGGCTTGCTAATGTGACTTTTGCCCACCCCTTCTGCTGAGAAGCCACAATCCCTCATGGGAACCGTTGCTGTTTGTGGCTTGCTACGTGGATCTCAATCATTTCCACACGGTCACCAGGGTTGTTCGAGATAACTCGGCAAGAGACTAGTAAGTGTGAGAGCAGAAAACGGTTCCATTTTTTATTTAACTTTTCCTACTCAAATACAAACCTGCATTTCCGTCAGATGAGTTGACTTTCACCAGCTGCTCACAATTGCTGTTAAAACAGCAGGCAAGATCTGGCTGGACTGGTGTGTTCAGCAGAGTACTATGCTGTAGTCCACTAGCTGCCTCTAGTCATCAGCTTCGTTAGCCATCATTTCTGATAGTACATCACTGATGCTACTGCTTCAGGCCAGCTCATAGGGGTGCCTGAAATCAGGTGAGTCCAAAGAGTTGGCAGTAGAACACCAGGCAGCCAGAAAGAGAAATAATGAAGTAACAGGAGAATAGCCATTGAACAAGCCAAAGCAACACTTACTTCCTGAGGAGATTTTATTTAAGGAAAAATAATCTGAGGGAAAACTGGGAATTTACTGTCTTGTACAACAGCCACCACCTATTTGCCACTCTGCCAGAATTCACACAAAAGCAAGAGCCATGGTTCTTAGGGGGCAATGCAGAGAAGGTATTTCTATAACGGACAGTACGGTCAGCTAGTGCATTATTGAAAGGACATCTTCACTATCCCAAACCTGAGCTGCAAACCTGGCTCCAAAGCGGATGCTCCTCCTGCTGATGTCATGGCTAGGCAGCAAGTGCGGACTGCCTTTGTATTACTATTCAAAGCACCTCAGGCCTAAAATCTGACGTTTCCTTCCTGGGTAGATGAGTTCTGTAGCTCGAATGCTGAAAACATATAGTGAACTGTTTGTAAAGAGGCAATTAGCAGTGGCGAGCACACAAGTGGATTCTAAATGAGTTTCTCTGCCACCCATTCCCAAGTGCAGCCCCTGGAATGATTCATCAGGGAAAGAGGAGGCATGTGACCCAAGGTGTCTATTAATGCACTAGCAAAACTGTCAAGAATGGAAAAAATTACACTCAGGCAACAAGCCTGTCCTCTGGGGCAGATGTAGTGAGCCAGCAGCTGCTTTATCAACATCTCTGTTTCCCTACCCACCGGTCCAACTGCCTCTGCTTCAGAGTCACTCAAAGAAGAGCCTGATCCATATTAAAGGAATGGAAATGGAGAGAGCAGAGGGAGATGGGCTGCAGTTTTACAGTAATATGCACCATTTCATTGCACCATCAGGGGAAGTCTATGCAATACTGGAAAGAGCCATTAAATAGGTGTCCATTCATTTTAATAGAGGACTCCCTCCTCCCATGCTGTTTTTAACCACAATCTAGGAATGTGAAACAAAATCTGTTTTCCTTTACGAATATCTTTATTTAACTTGAACACATTGCTTTGCTATTGTGTGGTTGACTGAGGGAAGGGCACATAGGAAGCTACTGTCTGGTTTCTCTCTTTAATATCCTGGAAAATCCACATTTTGGAGGGGGGAAATCCCCCTGGGGCTTGTACAAAGTGGGAGGAGGAAATGAGACATTTTGGTCCTCGGTGTGGAATGAGTAGGACAGTCACTCTTCCAGATGTTTAGAGACCGTGCAGGTCTGGCAGGAGATGAACTACTCCTTAAACCAGGGCTCAACAAACCCTGGGTGCCAGGTCGCCATGGTGACTAGAAATTAAATGCTGGCGCCTAGCATTTTCGTGGCTCCCTTCCACAGCCAGGGGAACGGGAGATCAGTGCTCCCCTCCCTCAGGCTCCAGCAGGGACCCAGGCGGACAGCTTTGCCATGCTCCCAGCTACAGCCAGGGGGAGGGGAGCACTGATCTCCTGTCCAATTGGCTGCAGCAAGGAGCCTGTACTGGGTTGTAGCCCCACAGCAACGTGCTCCGCCTGGGTCCTTAGGCAGTGGCTCCCTTCTGCAGCCAGCCCCTATGAAAGACCCCACAGGCCACGGGTTGGGATCCTCTGCGTAAGAGCAACTGCACTGTCAGAGCCATGCCAATCTAGGCTTGGTTTACCGGTGTTTGGAGTTGCCAGAAGGTTTAATTGGCACATTTAGTTTTATATCAGACTTTCTCTTCCTACGATGCCTTTAGATTTTAAGCTCTTTGGGGCAAGGACTGCCTTCCTGCGTCTGAAGTCCCCTCTACACACTGTTGGCGCCATACTAATGACTTGTGAAATGGGTGCTGTGATACAAGTGTAGGTATGGGAGCTGAATAAGGGCACCCCAGCAAAGAAGTCAAGATCTTCACAGGTACCAGACGTCTCCCACAAACACCTACAATGAGGCCAGGGCGATTTCCACAGAGCCGCCGAGGACTGCAGATAAAATGCCGTGAAAACCCTCTCTCGACAGGAGTAGTATTGACACTGGGATTAAACTGAGCATCGCATGTGGCAACCCGTCATCTCCACGGATCAAACTGCAGGGAACGGATATTTAATAACGGGTCTTCAGTCCAGCAGGGAAAGATCTAATACGATCCAACCACTGGAAGTCGAAGGTAGGGAAATACAGGCTGGAAATAAGGCATTAATTTTTAATGATGAGAGTAATTAACCATTGGAACAATGTATCAAGCATCCGCATGGATTCTCCATCACTGGCAGTTTTTCATACAAAATTGTATGTTTTTATGAAGTATCTGCTCTAGGAATTATTGGGGGAAGGTCTCTGGCCTGTGTTGTACAGGAAGTCAGAATAGAAGATCACAATGGTCCCTTCTAGCCTTGGACTCTATTAATCTCACCTCCAGGGTAAAGACAGGGATGATTCCATTCTCCGCCATTTTATGCAGATAAGGTGCAACCCTTTAGTTCCTGGTAAAATGCCAACAGTCTCATTTGGGCTTAATTTGGTTGCCCTATAGTTAGCGCTATAAGGGAGACTGATAGAGAAGCAGGGTGAGAAAATAAAACAAGGCGGCCTACAGAAGAATCCTACTTCTTAATGCAGCATCAGAGCAGGTGGGAAGACTGCAGTTCCTTACAACAGACACAGGGACCAGAGGATTGAATCATTTTTCTACGTAATCTTAAAGTTTAGGTTTTTTGTTTTTTTTAAAAGCCTATTAAAGATAGCCGGTAACTTCCAAATATTCCCATGGGGGCAAAGTTGCAGCATGTAACCTTAAACAGCTCTTCCAGATGGATTGAAGCCCATTGATTCATTCATAATTCCAAGCAGTGTCCAGCTGCAGAGAAGGATGCAGCCCATGTGCAGAAGAGCTGAAGTGGTACTTCTAGCTTCGCAAAACTAGTTTTGCACGAAGAACCTGAGCACTGAATGGTTCTAAAAGGATTTGTTCAGCACAGCCTGGCTCACAGCTTGGCTTCAATATTCGTAGAGTACAGAATTGTTCAGCTGCTCTTCTCACCTCCTTCTGGTCATTACTGCACTCGGTTTTCACAAAGGTTTTCCCAGAGAACAGACACACACTGATTGGCGTTTTAACAACAGGAAGAAAGCATTAAAAGGATTCAGCTTTACCATAAAAGAATTAGACGTAGGAATGACAGGTTTCAAAATTAAACTCAACATAACATGTTGATGGGAAACAGTTACCAGTCATCAAACCTCAGGTGAAAGTTTATACCTTCCTCAGACAGACACAAGTACTCAGCATTGTGCATCCCAGCTATTGCGCTTGCAGATTTATGCACCAGGGACTGTTTTACAACACATGTCCCCATTGACCTTTGGGTTTCAACTGAATTTGAGTAAGCTCAGAAGCTTGTGACTTTCATCAACAGAAGTTGGTCCAGTAAAAGATATTACCTTACCTGCCTTAAGAGAAATTGTGACAGTCCAATAAAAAGCAGGGAAACATCTACATCTCAATTTGACCAATGCAGCAGGTTGTGTGTTAACATCCCACTCTGGAATAGTATCACTTATTCACCTCAAGGAATCTCATGTATAGGATGCAAAAATGGCATAGTCCGTTTTGATATGGAGACCCACATTCAAATCCTGGTCCAGCCCAAAGCAGAGAGAGAGAGATGTATCCTGAAAAGCAATGATTTCTAAGCATCTCCCATGTGTTAGTTAGGGTTATGGATGCTAACCTAAATGTTCTACTGTAGAACAGAAAAGGAGACAAATTTAGAGGACAGACAGCATAGCTGTCAAACACCTAGGAAAGGTAAAAGCTGAGAATACTCTGGCCAGAGCTAGGTAAACTGTAATCACTGTACTGGGTGCTCATATACTACAGCGATGGGCACACTAGATCAGCATTCTCAAATGCGGCCACCAGCAGATTATTTTGTGGCCACAATAGCCTCCAAAGAATGTGCAAATATTGTGCGGGGGGGGGGGGGACAAGGGGAGGAGCAAAGTAGCGGCTCCTCCCTAGAGCGCCCGGATGTTGCTCGTGTATAGCTATTACCAAGGGCAGCAAGATGCGCCACCTCTGTGTTTGCACTGGTGTCTCTAGCAGGGATTGACTTCCTCAGGGGCTCCGGGCAGCCAGTGTGCACAGCACCGAGGGGAGGGTGGAGGGGGGCGGCGTGCACCACGGGCCCTCATCAATGGAGGCAGCTGCAGTGTTTGGTCACTGGGGCGCTCCCTGGGGCAGGCTCTCACTGAGGGGCCATGGGAGGCAGAGAGAGAGAGATGGGTTTGTCAGAGCAGCCACCAGCAGCAGTCGGTGACCGTACTCTGAAACCACCAAAAATTTTGTTGCAAGAATCCCTTCACTACATACATCTGAAATAGAAACTGTACCCAAGAAACAAGTGAGCTGAAAGAGTTTTATTGGCTTTGAACAAACATCAGCAGTTTAAAGTGGATCTTAACTACCTAATGTCACACAAGGTCTGCTTTAAAAAACACCAGGGGTGGTATGGTTGCTCAAGGAACCCAAATGATTTCCAGGTTTGTTAACTGTGTCGCACAGCGCACCCCATTCTTCAATGGAAGCCTCTCGCTAGACTAGGAAATTAGTATTTTTTCCCATGACAACACATTCTGTTTGCACTTGAGAGGCAGTGCTACTGAGGAAAATAGAAAGGACCATAAACTCTGGTAAGTCAAGTGTAAAAATATAATTAGGCAGGCCAAAAAAGAATCTGAAGAGCAACTAGGGAAAGACACAAAAACTAACCACAAAGTATTTTTCAGTACATCAAAAGCAGGAAGAATGCCAAACAATCAGTGCACTGGCCAATCGAGGTGTTAGAGGAGCACTCAAAGATGACAAGGCTGTTGCCAAGAAGCTAATGAATTCTTTGCATTGGTCTTCACTACAGAGAATGTAAGGGAGATTCCTATACCCGAGTCATTCTTTTTTGGTGACAAATCTGAGGAACTGTCCCAGACTGAGGTGTCAGTAGAGGAGATTTTGGAACAAACTGATAAGTAATAAAGTCACCAGGACGAGATGATATTCATCCAAGAGTTCTGAAACAACTCAAATATGAAATTACACAATTACTAACTGAGGTATGCACCAGATGACTGGAGAGTGGCTAATATGATGCCAATATTTAAAAAAGCTCCCAAGGCAATCCTGGCAATTACATGCAGGTAAGCCTAATTTTAGTCCCAGGCAAACAGATTGAAACTATAGAACAGAAGAACAGAAATATCAGACACAAACGAACACAATCTGCTGGGGAAGAGTCTACAAAACTTTCGTAAAGGGAAAACATGTCACACAATTAGAATTTTTTGAGGTGGTCAACAAACGTGTGAATAAAGTTAATCCAGTGGATTTAATGTACTTGGATTTTCAGAAAGCCTTTCACAAACTCCCTCACCAAAGGCTCTTAAACAAGGTAAGCAGTCATGGGATAAGAGGGAAGGTCCTTTCACGGATCAGTAACTGGTTAAAAGGCAAGAAACAAAGGGTAGGAATAAATGGTCAGTTTTCAGAATGGAGAGAGGTAAATAATGGTGTCCCCCAGGGGTGTATACTGAGACCAGTACTGTTCAACGTTTTCCTAAGTGATCTGGAAAAAGGGGTAAAGAGTGAGGTGGCAAAGTTTGCAGACGATACAAAATTACTCAGGATAGTTAAGTTTTCGAAGAGTTACAAAGGGAGCTCACAAAACTGCGTGACTGGCCAACAAAATGGCAGATTAAATTCAATGCTGCTAAATGCAATGTAATGCACATTGCAAAACATAATCCCAACCATCCATACAAAATGATGGGATGTACATTAGTTGTTACCACTCAAGAGAAAGATCTCAAGAGTCGCTGTGGATAGTTCTCTGAAAACATCTACTCAATGTGCAGCAGCCGTCAAAAAAACTAACAGAAATTTAGGACCATTAGGAAAGGGATATACAATAAGACAGTAAGTATCATAATATCACTGTATCAATCCAGGGTACACCCACATCTTGAACATTATGTGCAGTTCTGGTCACCCCATCTGAAAAAGGATATTCGGATTGGAAAAGGTATAGAGAATGGCAACAAAAATCATTGCAGGTAGGGAACAGCTTCCATACAAGGAGAGATTAAAAAGACTGGGACTATTGAGCTCGGAAAAGAGACAAGTAAGGATACGATGGAGGTCTATAAAATCATGAATGGTGTGTAGAAAGTGAATAAAGAAGTGTTATTTATGGCTTCATATAACACACAAACCAGGGGTCACTCAATGAAATTGCAGCAGGTGAAATACAAACAAAAGGAAGTAATTCTTCACGTAATGCACAATCCACCTGTGGAGCTTGTTGCCAGGGGATGTAGTGAAGGCCAAAACTATAACTGGCTTCAAAAAGAATTAGATAAATTCATAGAGGGCAGGTCCATCAATGGCTATAAGCCAAGATGGTCAGGGATGCAACCCCATCCTCTGGGTGTCCCTAACGTCTTTGATTGCCAGATGCTAGGACTGGACGACAGAAGATGGATCGTTTGATAACTGCCCTGTTCTATTTATTCCTTCTGAAGCAGCTGGCATTGGCCACTGTCAGAAGACAGGACACTGGGCTAGATGGAGCATTGGTCTGACCCAGTATGGCCATTCTTATGTTCAGTTGTTTTGGGAAGTCCTCAGCTTGCTTTCAAACCACACACATCAGGTCAGAGCCATTTCCCTGTCCTCCTTCAGCTGAAACTGAAGCCAAAGCAAATTCAGGATAAAGCAGATGCCCTGCCCTAAAACTGGGAGTACCAAAGTGTTTCTTCACAGGGAAGGTAGTGATTGACATGGAATCCTGCAGGCAAAGTGCCTCCTGGCTTAGTGCTGGAGGGACACCCTGTAGAGATGCTCCCTGCTACTGCCAGTGAGAAAGGTTAGCCACACGACTAGTGCAAGAACCATCATAGCCTTGGCTAGAGACCTGCCTTGTCAGAGCACTTAGTGAAGATTAGCCTTCTAAAGTAACACCAGGCCACCACAAGCAACATAGGAAATGTCTGGACAAGCGAAACTTGGAAGCCACGTCACCCACTAAAGACCAAAAAGTCCATCTTCGAAAGAAGAGGCATCAAAGGCCTTGAAGCCTTTGGCACTGAACCTGCCATTCCTCAGTGAGCCCTGGCAGTGTGTGCTGGGAAAGGCCTGGTTGGGGCCTAAACCTGGCACATTTCCTGACATTCAAGTCGCTTGACTCAACACTCTTTTGAAAATTGCTGCCAGATACTTGTCCTGTATGCAGTGTTGCTGTAGGCGTGTTGGTCCTAGGAAATTAGGCACACATGGTGAGTAAGGTAATATATTCTGTTGGACCAACTTTTGTTGGTGAGAGAGACTAGCTTTCAAACTCTGTGTAAGCTCAAAAGCTTGTCTCTCTCACCAACAAAAGCTGGTCCAATAAAAGATATTACCTCACTCACCAAGTGTGTCTCAGATACATTTCCTATCAGCCCTGAAAAGGTTAAATGGCAAACAAAGCCCTAATGCATTGCTATGCAATGAGTGTAGAATAGATCCCGTGAGCTCACTCTAATAATGTGCACAGATCTCTCCTGAAAGGATGCTCTGCATGTGACTTCATAAACAGGTTCACAAGCTCCAACACAGCAAAGAGGACGTACAGTCATTCAGCAAGCAGCTTCCAGATTTAACACAATAGTACAAATATTACTGCAGCTCACCCACTTTGTCTCTCCAATATCCTGAAACTGACACGGCTACCATAACGCTGCATATAAACAATACATAGACATTCGAACAGCAGACAGACATATTTTGTGCCTGAGGCTGGTCGGGCAGTTATTTCCACGCAGTCTGTGAGTTCTAGTTCCATTTGCAATCAGAGTGGGGCTAGCTAACTTTCAAACCCAGAAAGAAAAAGCTGTTCTGTGCCAGGTAAATGAAGCAGGAGTCTCCAAAAAATTCACGGAAGTACTTTATGCTACAATACAAATTTCTGAGGACTTAGTTACAAAGTAGTTAGTCAGCATGAAGCTCAGTTAACCTGAGAACAGATAACTCTTGCTGTCAGGAACAAGAGTATCCATGTAAAGGACAGGGAATCACAGGAACAAAATGGATCAAAAGACAATTTCATCCCTGATATCCTCTACCAGGGAGAAGTCACATATATTGCAAGCCCTTATGAGTGACTGGTACAAGCTGGATTACAACTGTGCTGAGCAGCTATGGTGAACTATAATCATTCATCGTTTCAGTTTAATATACCAAGTTGATGTGGGTAGTTTCTTTTGCAGTTCCAGTGGTTTCCTTCAGAATTACATTTCTCTCAGAGTCAGCTGGGCAGACCAATTGTACTGAGGTGCATGAAAAGGAGCATGCCATACAATTAAAACAGATAAAGACCAACTACTAATTGAACATTTCCAAGAACTTAACTACATATTACATGCATGGGGCTTTGAAGACACCAGCTATACAGAGGAATCCTTTTGCAAACACAGCCTACATAAATGCACAGCAAGGGACCCACAGCCAAGTCCACTGCATGCATTCGAGAGCTTTGTAACAAGGATTATTAGTGCAGACTGCTACCAGTTGGTCCATTACTGGTGAACAATTTACATGCAAAGAACTACATCTCAAATGTTAAGAGTCCACCTAAATAGGAAGGCCCAAGCAAAGACTTCAGATAGGCTGGTCAGAGAAGAAGCCAGGCAATTCTAACTTAAATTAGACCTGCCTGACAGTGGGAGTTGCTGCAAGCACGGGGCGCCTCTCCTGCCCACATATCTCCCCCAACCTAGATCTACCCAGTGGAGGAACGTGCTGTCTACAAACCATGTCTGGAGTTCCTCTCCTCCAGTTCCATCCTATACCTTCTCCAATCCAGCATCCACCCCTTGCATGCCACTGAAACCGCTCTCAAGGTCTAATGATCTCTTCCTAGCCAAAGCTCACAACCACTTACTCCATCATTATCCTCTTTGACCTGGCAGCCATCTTTGACATCACTGACCACGCTCTTGTTCTGAAATCTCATCCTCTCTCAGCTTCCATGACTCGGTCTTCTTCTGAGGTATGTCTACAAAGCAGCTGGGAGCATGCTTGCCAACGTGGGTAAACAGACACATGCAAACTCTGCTCACGCTAGCATGCTAAAAATAGCAGTGAGACTGTGGTGGCACAGGCAATAGGTCAAGCTAGCCAGCTAAGTACAAACCTGCCTGACCCCTGGGTACACATGCAGGGGCTAACCTGGGCTACCACAGCCATACTGCCATTTTTAGCACAGTAGCTCAAAAAGAGCTAGCATCTGTGTACCTGTGCTGGGAAGAACCCTCCCAGCTGCTGTGCACATATACCCCTGGTTCTCCAACCTCTTTGATTGCTCCTGCAGCATATCTTTCAGAGATCTACTTCCTCCTTCCTTCCTCCAACTTTCTGTGAGGGTTCCACAAGGCTCTGTCCTGGGTCCCCTTCTCTTCCTCCGCTACACGTTAGTCCTGGGCAATCTCATCCACAAACACAAATTCAACCACTGTCTCTATGCATATGACTCACCAATCTACTTCTGGTTCAGCCCCGTCTCCTGTCCAAACTAAAATCTTGGCCTGTCTCTCTGATCTCATGGAATTCTAGCCACCAGCTCAAGTTCAACATGACCAAACAGAGCTCCTACTCTTCCCACTGCCTCTTTCCTCGATCACAGCAGACACCACCACCAGCCTGGCTGGCACTCAGGCCCATCACCTGGGTGTCATCTTTGACTCACATCTCTCGCTATGTTCTCTTATCCAAGTTGTCTAAATCTTGTAGATTCTTTCTATCTAACATTTCTAAGATCGGGCCTTACCTCTTCAGCCACAGTGCTAAAACTCTAAAGTCACATCTCAATTCCTGCAACATCCTTTTCTCTGGCATTGACGCATGCAATATTGTCTCCACTCATCTCCATTGACGGTGCCGCAGCAAAAATTGTTTTCCTACCCCGTCGCTTTAGCCATATCATCCCTCCACTGGGTCCCCCCGTCTCTAGCACAAACAAACTACTTGTCTTCACTTACAAGGCCCTTCATGGCCTACCCCCATTCTACCTAGCATCGCTCATTCACTGTGGAGATTTCGACGCCCACCTCTGACTGGCCCATGATGCCAAATTCCATTCCCCACACATTGATTTTTTAAATAAGCACCTTTGTACTAACTCATTAACCTCCTTCAAACTCTCCTTTACCATGCAGTTTCCAAAAAAGCTGACAACAGTTTAGCTGCTGATGTGCTGAGACCACTGCCTGTCATGCTAACCAACGCTGTTTCATTGTTTCCTTGTGCTCCCCCATCCATACTTAGATTGTAAGCTCTTTAGGGCAGCACCTGCTTTGTTCTGTTTCTATAACAACTAACACAGAGGAGTCCCAGTCCATGACTAGAGCCCCTAGGCACTACAATAATATAAATTGTTACTAATAGTGAGATACAGCAAAAATTCAAACTTGTCTACCTGACCGACCATCCTGGTTACCTCTCCAATATACTGACATCAGTGGTCCCACAGAAAGCAGGATTGGAAACATTCTGGTTCTTCTGTGGAATCAAAGAAACCACAGATGGAAAGTACCTATTAGATGATCCAGTCTCAGAGCTGCATCATGTCCCTCAGTTCTTATTTTAAACATGCCAAATAGTGGGGCTCACACTACTTCCCCAGCCACCAGATCTCAAAAGAAAAGATATTTTTCCTGAAATTCAGCTTAAATTCTCCTTTTCTTGACTTCATCCAGTCACTCCTAGTTGTAACGTCATGCATCAGCCTAAATAATGCCACTTCAGTGTTTATACCATACCTGTACTTGGAAATTATGACCTTCCACTCCCCACTTTATTAGCCAATTTACGGGTATTTAGCTTTGATTCTTTCCACGTGGTCAGTCTCCCTGCTCACCACTGCTGCTCTTCTCTAAAATTCCTCTAGCTTGTCAATAGCTTTTTGGTAATTCAGTGCCCAGAACTGAATACAACATACCAGGTTTGCTCCACTATCTGGATATATGAGTTTTTACCTCTGCCACTGAACTTAAAATTCATTTTTCACTGACCGCACCCATCATATGGGCTCCATTAACAGACATCCTGGGATGCCTGTTCTCTGTTAAGATAAATTATTTATGTTTTAAAGCACTTGAGCCCATGTGTAGTAGTAATCTGATAATAGTGGTCAAGTCCTATTCAGATGGAAGTTCTGAAACAAGTGTTAAAAAAAATTAACATATACAGTAAAAATAGCCCTACTGATATCAATTGATCTCTGCTAAACTCTTGCTAGAAATGTACATGCTACGAAGTACATAAAATAAGTAAACCAAACAGGAAGATAATTCTTCAGCAACATCAATGTGAAACCTAAACATGGAGCTAGCTGGAAATGCAAGAGCCTGGCCTAAACCATTTAGTTTGGTAACTAAGGGTATGTCTATACTGCAGAGTGAAGTCGACTTACTTAAAATCGACTTTCACCCGTGAATTTTTAGAAGTCACTGGAGCGTCTACACACCACGCTCCTTGCGCCAGGCTCACGTGTCCACACTCGCAAAGCTTTTGTCGACATTCAAAGCAGTGTACTGTGGGTTGCTATCCCTCAGTGCAGCTAGCCACGGTGGCTGTTGGGATGAGTTTCATTGTCCCATGATGTAATGCTCCTTCCCTCTCCCTTCTTCCCCCAAACGAACAGGAAACCGATTTTCGCCGTTTGTTTATGCCACGTGCTTGCCATTACTGCGGAGCCATATCAACTCTGCACTATTACTGTGAGCGTCACAAATACATCGCGGCTTATCACTGAGTATTTTCAAAGTAGAGCAAGAAGCCGAAGCACCAGCACCAGCGATGCCACCGAGGTTGCCCTTCTACAAGCCATCGAACGGAAGAATTCCCAATTGCTGCAGGCCGTAACAAATCATCTGCAGTCTGGGGAGTGCCAGTTCTGGTCCCGGGAAACAAGCACAGACTGGTGGGACCACATCATTATTCAGCTGTGGGATCATGACCAGTGGTTGCAAAACTTTCATATGCGAAAGGCTGCTTTCCTTGAACTTTGCTCGGAGCTGGCCCTGTCCCTGAAGTGCATGAATACTTGCTTGAGACAAGCTCTGATGGCAGAGAAGAGAGTTGCCATCGCTCTGTGGAAGCTGGCAACCCCCAACTGTTACCGCTCAGTTGGGAATCAACTCGGAGTCGGTAAATCTACAGTGGGTGCTGTCATGATTCAAGTGTGCAGGGCCATGAATAGACTTCTGCTACGAAGGCTAGTGACTTTGGGAAATGCGCAGGACGTAGTGGATGGGTTTGCCACGATGGTGATCCCAAACTGCGGAGGGGGAAGGGGTAGGACCACTGATGGGATGCATATCCTTATCTTAGCGCCTGCCCACCTAGCAACTGAGTACATAAACCGTAAGGGGTACTTTTCCATGGTCTTGCAAGGCCTTGTGGATCACAGGGGTTGTTTCACTGACATCTAAGTGGGGTGGTCTAGGAAGGTGCATGATGCATGCGTATTTCGGAATTCAGGGCTGTTCTCTTAACATGCAGGTGGGCACTTTCTTCCTTGACCAAAAAATTCACATCTGGGGTATGGAAATGCCAATAGCGATCCTGGGGGATCCTGCTTACCCCTTGCTCTCTTGGCTAATGAAGCCGTATACCAGGCACCTTGAGAGTGACAAGGAGTGTTTTAACAACAGGCTAAGCACTTGCAGAATGGTTCTTGAATGTGTATTTGGGCGTTTAAAGGCCAGATGGAGGAATCTGCTCACTAGGCTGGACGTGAGTGAAAAGACCCTCCAATCAGTGGTATCTGAGTGCTGTGTTCTTCATGTATATGAAGGAAAGGGGGAGAGGTTCCCCCAGGGTTGGGCTGCGGAGGCAGAAAGACTGGCCGCCAGTTATGAGCAGCCCGATGCCAACAATATGCTGAGAGCTAACCGCATGGCACTTTGCATTAGGGAAGCACTGAAAACCAGGTTCTGCAATGAAATGCAGGACTGATTTCTGTTCCTGTCTGTTATTTGCCTTTGCTCAACATCCCCCCCACCTTCGATATCAGTACCCTCCAAACCCCTCCCAAACAAGGTATGATTTAATAAAAAATGTGTTGAAATGATGCAAACTTTTATGTATGAACATTCAAGTCGTGGGTGGAGGTGAGAAGAGTGCTCATTCAGTCTCAAGAGGTAGCGTGGTGTCTTGCAGGCCAGCTATCAGCAGGGCTGCCGCTCTTTTCTGCTCCCTCCACCGGGGTGGAGTGCATCATGTACTGCAGCCTGCCCATTCGCCTCTGAGACCTCTTGCGGGTGGGGGAAGGTCAGGGCAGCAAAGCCATAGGCGGAGGAGCGTTATGGAGGGGCTGCAGCAGGATTCTGTCCGGCCTCCGCTCCTCCTGAAGTTCTACAAGCGGCCAGGGCTTGTCTGCCTGGTCACGCATGATTTGCAGCATCGCTTGCGTGGTACTGCGATCATGCTCCCGCATTTCTCTGTGACTTTCCCTGTCCATGTGCATATTCTGGGACAAGGTCAGCTGCCACACTCTGAGCTATGTCTCTGCGGCCGCAGAGGCGTTCATGAGCTCGCCAAACATGTCGTCTCTTGATTTTTTCCCCCTCTTTCTAATGTGCGATAGTCTTTCCGTGGCATTTCTAGAAGGTTAGGCCAAGACTGAGGTGTCTACAGAACAAAAAGAAATGCACAAGGTTGCCATTCTTAGCAGATCCAAGAAAATGAAACAACTGCCACAAGGTATAAAATACTCCCCTTGCAGTGCACAAAGCAAACCCAGACCCTCATTCCATTCCTAGCATCCCAGAAGGGTCGGCTCGCTGTGCTGTTACAGAGATGGTAAGCCAGGGGCACTGTACTGTGCTATAGAGGATTAATGATCTTTAAAAAGCTCATTTCAAATGCCCTGTATTAGAAGGGTGCCTGTACAACATGGTTTAAATTGGATGACCATTTTGTCATGAGGCGGCCACAGGGGATCCAAGGACAGCACAGGGGGGTTAATATTCTCTTCTGAAACAAATCAAAATAATGAAAGTGATTTGGTAGGACACTACAATGGGGAATACAGAGGTACAGGGCATCTGCTGTACAGCTTGGGTATTTTAAACATGAGTCCTCTTCCGTAGGTGACCATGAGTGATATCAGTCTCCTAAGGGTAACGCACGAGGAAAGGGAAGATTTGCTGCACGCAGCGGGGTACCAGCCTCGCCCGTATGCTGCTATGCTGTGGTCTGTCATGATGCCGTCTCCCTTGATTGCAGCATAGCACAGCAAAGTATTCTACTGGGGAGGAAGGAACAAGGCTACCCCCCCCGAAACCTTGTGCAAAGGATAACAGATTACCTACATGAAAGTTTCCTTGAGATATCAACTAAAGATTCTCAGAGCATATCTCTGCACATAAATAATCTGTTCCGGGGGCAACCCCCCAGGAAAGTCCATTAAACACCTGAAATCTCCTTCCTGACACCCCCCCCTTAAAAGGTCAGAACTGCTAAGAAGAAAGAAAAAAAACCTCACCAGACATGCCTTCTCTGGGATCATTATTGCTGTCCTGTGCGCTGCTGGACTGCTCTGGGGTCAGGAATAGGTCCTGACTGTCTGGGAGAATGGACACCCTACTCTCCCGCACACTGCTCTTCTCAGCCTCCTCCTCCTCCGTGGCGTCCTCATCATTGTCCATGGACTATGATCTAGTGGAAGTATTGATGCTGCGGAGTGGCACCACGGTGGGGTCGCTGCCGAGAATTGCTGGCAGCTCCTCGTGGAAGCAGCATGTTTTTGGTGAGGAGCCAGAACAGGTTGTTAGGTTCCCTGGCTTTCTGATATGACTGCTGCAGCTCCTTGATCTTCACGCAGCATTGCTGTGTCTTCTCCAGCACACCTTGGGATATCTTCCTGTAAATGTCCAAATTCCTTTTGCTGGCTCGGAGCTGAGTCATAGCAGACTCCTCGCCTCACAGACCGACGAGATCTAAGACCTCTGGTCGACTCCATGCTGGAGCACGTTCGGGCCTTGCGGTAGCCATGAGTCCAGCGACTAAGCTCTCTCCATGCTAGCTGCACAGGAAACGAAAACTCAAATTTTCCCAGGGCATGAGAAGAGGGGCCATTTCCGGGTAGCATGAGCACATAACAGCAGAGTGCGAATGTCCAGAGCAGTTGCAACGGGGCACGGTGGGATGCCTCCCGGAGGCCATTAATGTCGAATTACATTACACTCTGTCTACGCTGACGCAAAACTAACCCAATAGAATTGATTTAGGCACTACGCCACTTGCAGCGGTGGTTTTATTATGTCGACTTTTGCCGTACCAGTGTAGACGCAGGCTTTGTGAGATCGACATAAGTGATGTTACATCGACCTCCATCGCCAGTGTAGACCAAGCCTAAGATCAAAGAGCTGTAAACTAAACATGAAATGCCTATCAGATTACCTGTCCATAGTACTGACCACAGAATACTCACTAGGACTTTGTCCGAGTACAAAGGAGAGAGGAGTCTTTCAGAGAAAGGAGCACATGAAAGTTCAAACAAGGAAGGATGGTGATCTTGGAACTTTAAGAACAGCCATTCTAGCACAACACTGTCTTAAATTTCAACTAACTGGTTTACAGCCTGTGTACTCCACAGCAAGCTTGACCCAAATTCTTCAGCAAGGCATCTGGATTTTGCAGCATACCCATGCAGCAAATCAGAAATTCTGCAGAAACTGCAGATGTTAAAAGAAGTTTGTATTTGATATGAAAGTATATTTCACTAACACGGTCACCCTGGTAATACTGTACCTTAATACTCCATTTTCATTTTACTGGGCCTCATCATTTTTTAATTTTAAGTGTACAGCAGAATTTTGTGCTGAATACAGAATTGCCTTGCAGAAATTAACAAGGAGAAGACCTGAAGGTTTTGGTAGTAGGATAAGGGGTCAGCTGGGGCTTTTAGCACCTGGCAAGTCATGGGAAACAATTTGGGATTGTGGCTAAACATGTTAATTGGATGAGTCTGCTGAAGACATCAGAAGTGAAAGAGTAAATGTTGACTTTTCAAGCATCACTGGGGTTTAGTATTAACCCTCATTGACGGGGCCAGTTCACAACATAGAGCCCTTATTTTAGCAGGTTGGCAGAGGTCACTGCATCACTTTGCACTTGGTTCATGTTTGTCAGATGCTCTTTGCAACCAAACGGTTGAGAAAAACAATTAACTGAAAGCCTGCAACAGTTCTGCAGAAACGGGTGGGAATCTACAGCAAATTCCAGAATCACAGACTACATGGGGCCCCATATATAATCCAAAAAAGAGCCATTACAATGCCTCAAACACCAGGCCCTCCAATACACAAGTATTATTTGATAGTCCTGGGAGAAGGAGAACTGCTAGTGAAACCCAGCAGCTGCTTATTTTTGCAGCGTGACACCCTGGACTTTTATTCATCGCAGTGACCGTGTGGCCTAGGAAGGCTTCAGACCTACGAAGCCCCTCACTGCCAGTCTTTCATCAGCTAAAAAGCGTCACTGGAAGGCAATGTGCACATGTACGCACACACCACACCAGGCCCTGCTGGCTCTGCTAGTGCTGGCAGATACAGATCACAGCAACGCTTGTCTGCAGGACCAGCCTCAGTAGCTGTTTTTCTAACTTTAACTTGTATAGCTATCAAACACAAAGGGCTGCATGTTCTAGTGGCCTGCAATGCTTTAAGTATCAATATGATACGCGAGCAAAAACTAAGCCTGAGATCAGACAAAAATGTTCTCTTACTTTTGACTTCACTCTTAACCCTTAGCTAGCTGGAGAAATGGCCAATTTTCCCTCCTCCCATCCCTCTTCACAGCTGCTGATTTTCCATCTCCCCAATGCCTTGCACAATGCTTCGACAAGATTCTCCCCAGCTCTGTTCTGCCACCAGCCTGTACTTCTAGCACCTTAGCAGGCTCCAGCTGTCTACAGATTCCCCCACCCACTCCGCTGTGCAGTCCCAGCTATCCTTTCTAGCTCAGAGACACAGAGTTTAGATGAGAGCTGACTGCAGAAATGTAGGTACCATAAAAACCACTATGCTATAGATCAGTGCAAACTTGTGGCAGCAGGGACAGGAGCCAAGGGTCAGAACACATTCCAACCCAGAGTCCTTATATGTCTCACCTCCCTGCTGCAGGAGATTTTCACTGACTTCCCACAGCAGCTCTCCTAGAAAATTGCTTGTGCAAAATCCTTCATAAACCGTCAATTCACAGGCATGATACACCTGGGAATGAGACAGTTTAAGGTTTATTGTCTGAGCATTGATAATTTTGACTGCTGTTGTATGCATTTGTTTCAACTTGTGCATTCCAATTACTGCAACAGATTTTTTTCCCTAGACTTTGAACACATGAAGATTTCATTCCCTTGAAGGGCTTAGGCTAGTAATGCTAGGACTTAATATTTTTACATTGCTTTATTTCCCACTCCCTTCTCTAGGAGAAAACTGGTTATTTCTAACGCCTGATAAAGATCCTACCAACCAGGAAAAAGGTCACAAACAAGTAACAAAAAAGAAGCCAGTCTCATAGACAGTAAGCATCCAGGCAAATGCAACTGTTCACAGTTCAGATCATCTGAAATGCGGAAGCATCCACTGAAATGAGAATTGAAATCGTCAAACAGTTGTCAGAGTTTTGTCCCCTGAACCATTCAGGTAATCTGGAATTTACCTGCGTCTCTAGCCTCTCATTCACTACAGGTGCTTCAACTATAGACCACCGTACCAACCAACCAGTTATTCTAGTCCATTTGGCCTGCTAATGTAAACAAATAAGGTTTTAAAAAAATTCCTTCTCTCCCACCCCGATTACCTATCCTCCCTTCTCCCACCCCCATTTATTCTGCTCAACACAGAAACATTCTAATGTCAACAGCCAGCTGAAAGAACTGGGTGGGTCACCAGGACCCAACACCTAAAACTGAATGTCCTCTTGTTTATTGTAAATAATTCTTACTATTTTGTTACTTGTACATCTCCTAAAGAAAGAAAAGTCACTAACTCAAAGATCTGACATTAAAAAAGTACTACTAAAAGTAATGTGACCATATAACAATTGGCAGCAGCTTGGTAGCAAAGGCTCTCAGGCTGGGGGGGGAAAGAGGGGGAAGGTATAAAATACAAGCTTTCTGTGAAGTAGCCTTACAAAGAGTTCAAACTTGAAGTGCACAGTCCGTGCCTACTCATTTTAGGGCACGAATCCCACATGCAGCCAGAAGCACCACCCAATGAGCAAGACCTTTACAGTCATGGACTGGGAAGACCAGCCCTAAAAACGCGAACACATCCATAGCTCGGATGCATCATTCTCCAAACAGCATCCTCACATTCCAACCTCATGAAGAGGAAACAGACCATGTTTTTCTGAGACTCTCATGATTTCACTGCAAAGATTAATACACTGAGTACAAACAATTCTTAACATGACTCACCGGGAAGTCTGTTCATGTTGACTCCTTGGGCTGAGAGTCCTATTCCCATGTACCTTCAAACAAACAAATTTCTGTTAGTTAAACACAGAATGGTCAAGTCACATGAGAGTCGTCCCTCCAGAAACACAGGAAACCATTTCAGAATTAGATTCCAGTGTTTCACTGGAGACGTCCCTTAGCATTTTAATTGTTTCTGGAATCAAAGAGAAAATGCCTTAAATCGGCCATGGGAACTGATGCATCTCTACTCTCCAACTGCAGCTACATTCCTGCAGCTCCTAACTGGTATGAAAACTAGAACCTCTCAGTAATCAGCAGCAAGCCTCTTGGTTTCAAGCATCAGGAAAAGGTGATGACTTACAAGCAGCTGACAAGAGAGTGAACAAAGTTCAAGCATTAGATAATTCTAAGCATCTCAAAACAGTGGCTACTGATCCTTACCCAAAGTAAAACCACATTGCAGTCAAAAGGGATTCCTACAACAGGCTCCACTTCTGGGGCTGCCTGCTTCAATCCCTCCACAATAGGGAGTAGAGTTAACAGCATCTTCCTACAGTCCTAGCCCTGGTCTGTATTAGAAAAGTTGCACTAGTTATACCAGTGCAAATTCCTAATGTAGACTCACTCTAATCAGTTTAAACCCTGTTTACTTTGGAAGCTTACCAAATTGAGCTAAACTGATTTAAGGCAGGTTTTACTTGGTTCAGGTGAATGTACCTTGAGGGGTATGCATCAATTCAATTAGATCGGTTTTAAAATCTGTTTGATTACACCAGTACAAGTTTGCTAATACTAATCCAACCTCATCCCTCAGCTATTCTCCTACCCCAAGTAGGATGGAGGGACCAAGTATCAGTTGAGATCAGTATATTCACACATACTGAAGGCTGGTATCAGAGTGCTTAAGTTTTTCACCTTTATCTAGTGTGCACCACTTGACAGACAACCTGGAACAATAGTAGTTACCTCTTCATCACAGAACTAGAATTTGAAAAGCAAGGGAGAAATAAATTGCCAAATCCAAATTAGGATCTCAAAGTACAAATGTGATCAATCAGTCAGAGACAACTGAACATCCAACTCCAAACCTCTCAAACAATTTAGATTTTTATGTTGCCCATCAAAACTGGTCTCTGAGCTCCTTGCCTGCTTTCTAAGCACTGTCTTTAATTTCAACATAGTAAAAAATTAAAACTGGACAAGAGGAAATAACATGCAAATATAAAAGTATCATGATCCTTCACTGTTGCAACTTTCACCATCCCATTCCCCTTTTCTCCACATCACCATCGCTTACTAACATCAATGGGACATCTCATTAGTATCATAAGCTTCTTAATTTGTCTGTAAAGCAAAATGCACTCCCCCAGGACACAACAGCAGCAATCCTTCAAGTCTTCATGAGGAGGAACAAGGGACATTTGGTGTTTATGCAATTGTTCCATGTATTCAACTCAACATTTTAGATCCTTCAAACACCCGGACCTAACCTTTTGCTGTCAGAAAGAACATAAATATTGTTGAATTTCCACCCACCGTACCATGCCAAGGCCTATTTCAGCTTGCAAGCTTTTCCTCTTCATTGCCCTTGCAAACCCCTGGAAGGATCACTCCTACAGATTTCAGATGCCTTTGCTGAGAGTGTGTATACTATGGCATTAACAAGCTGAATGTATACCAATGGATTACATCTTTGCAACAGATCTCAGTTTAGAGAAATATATGCCTTTATTCCAAACAGCATGGTCAGATCAACATCTAATGTAAATTTGAGGTCAGAACAATCCAACTAAAGTTAAGCAATACAAATCCTGATCTTTGTGTTTGCCCTTGGGGTTCTATGATCAAACTAATTTTAAATGAACAAATTCACCCCTTTCCTCTCCCCCCCTTGTTCCCTGCGCACACCCAGATTAACATAGCTGGCAGTTGAACTCAGGGAAAGAGATAGGTGCACAGGTAGAGAAGACAAGTCAGGTTCACATGAGGCCATTTGGGAGACCAATCAGAAATAAGTTTAAGATGTCTTATGGCATACAGCAAAAAACTGCCTGGAGGAGCTGTTCAGACTGATGAAGAGACAGATGCACTTAGATACTTCATCTTGAAGCAAAGGTCAGCTGAGCACTATACCCATTTTTCAGACTCTTTCAAGAAAACATAAGCCTTACTAGAGGTGTCTCTCTTGCACAGGGCGGGAGCACACAAAGGCATTCCAACCCCAGCTGAGTCAGACAGCACATCAGTTCATGATGTCCAGGAATGAGGAGGAGAAAATTTCTGAAACGTGACCTGTGGACATTTTGCTTTTTGGGGGGCCTTTCAAGCAAGTAGTGAGACACTGTCCAATTGGATGGATGTCTGGCTTGAGGATTCATTCAGCCCTGACACCTGTAAAGAAGTTCTTTAAGCACGACTTCACTGCAGAGTCACACTGAGCTCTTACTCTGGTGCTGCCCCCAACCATCCTCCTGTCCCCACACAAAATCTTCTCATTCACGATTCCTGAACAGGGACACTAACATGAGTAAACATTTTCTAGTATTTTATCATATGGCAGCATGGCCACTGGAAGGCTGCCGGCACAACTGGGAAAGCCTACATGCCAAAAGCTGCACAGGTTGCATATTATATTACAACTGTGCTTCAAGCTGGTACTCTTAGTAAGGCCTCAGTGTAGGCCTTGCCTATCTAAAGAACCCTCTGCCTCCCTACCTCCCACTACAGCATGAGAGATCAGGAGAAGCTAACACCTAACTGACCTGGTCTTGAGGACCTAAGGCCTTGGAATATTTTTGATCCATGTATCCCAAAGTGCATGAGCGGCATCCTTCCACATGAGGATGAGGAGCTGTTTCCCTTTTTAAAGTCACTGGTTTATGATGGTGTTTATTGGCAGTATGTGCATTAACTAGCCCAAATTGACTCCGATTTTTCACTTAGACACCCAGACCTTTGAGTAGGACAATCTCAGACATTTAAGATCATTGTTGAAGAACTCAGTGTCGCCCTAGATATACAAGATCCCTAACATGTCCATGGCAAGCAGTTACATTCTGTTCCCAGATTTACATGCATGCTTATACCCATGATTACATCATCCTTGAAGCTGCTGCAAATACACATTATGTAAAACTCTTTTTTAGAAGGCTTCTTAATTTGCACGTGCAGTTAAAACTGCTTTCAGAGTAAGCTAGCTTTTTTTTTAAAACATATAATTAACAGGATTTCATGAAAACAACACATTTTACATATGAAATTGCATGTGTGTTTCTAAGACTTGGATTCCATGTTTTAGATTTACCCTCCCCTTCTATTCTCTTGTATGTGATAAAGCGTCTAGAATAGAACTTCATTGGACTAGAACACTTCAGCCTCAGAACATGAGAATATATTTGATCACGCTCTCCTCTGAAATCCAAGTTTTAACAAGCCAACAAAAAGGAAGCCATGTAGGTTTCCACTCCAGTAGAAACACTGGGGTCCAGTATACAATGAAGTTAAGTTGAATTAACTAGAGGTCTGAATTCAAAGTGCTAAAAGTGTTAAAACACATTAAACTCCTGTGTGGGCACTTTCATTCAGAAGTGAAGTGGTCTTAGTTTGCTTTAGTTTAATTCAACTGCAAAATGAAATACAGTTTAAATTCACACTTTTAGTTGCTTCGGCTTAATTTCCCATATAGATAAGCCCTGCAAAAGTGCCAACGGTTAATAAATGGAAGTGACTAGCAGGAAGTTACAGCAATAAAACATACCAATTTAAGAGTGAGAGTCAAAAGATCAGAGAAAAATAAAAATCAGATCCTTTTATTTTAAAAATCCCTTTAAATACAACTGCTCAAAAGCAAAGGTTGCCTATAGGCTCCTGGCAAGTTGCTAGCCTGGCCACAGAACAGAGGTGCTCAGTCCCCACTAAGAGTTTCCAGACAAAGGAAACAAGATGCTGCCAATGCCACTTTTGCTGGCCCATTCCCAGTGCCACTGTTTTTAGGTGCCTGCAAATTGAAAAAATGATGCTACAGAATAGCGACACTGCAACTCAAAGAAAAAAGATTTTATCTGAGTGATGCCTGTGGATTGTAATCACAATTTAACAATCCTTAGCCTAATCGGCCACTGATCACTAATGGTTTTCAGGAAATAACCTCTTGTGTTAAGTAAATGAATGTATATTGTCATTCTGCAGGGAACTAGAGGGCTTAGGCCTACTTACATACAGAGAGGTTGACAGAACAAGGAGCAGCGGTCTCAAGTTGCAGTATGGGGGGGTCTAGGTTGGACATTAGAAAAACGTTTTCACTAGGAGGGTGGTGAAGCACTGGAATGGGTTACCTAGGGAGGTGGTGGCATCTCCATCTTTAGAGATTTTTAAGATGTGGCTTGACAAAACCCTGGCTGGGATGATTTAGCGAAGTTTAGTCCTGCTTTGAGCAGGGGGTTGGACTAGATACCTCCTGAGGTCCCTTCCAACTCTAATATTCTATGATTCTAGGTTTGAACCTTCAAGGAAATTGATTAGTTTAGCACTGATGTTGTAGTCAGCGCTGCACAATATGTGAAATGAAAGCTCCACCCCCAAAGAACTTCCAGTCTCAACTTCTTCTGGCAGAGTAACGGCACCTTTGTACCGCACTGTCACAAAGTTGATGACCATTATTGGACAATGAACTTGCACACACTACTACGTGATTTAGCTCGTGGTAGAAGTAGCTAATGGAATAGTTCATGCCAATTTTTTTTTACTCCCAGCGCACAGCTGCACTGGCAGTCTCAGCTTGGCTGCTCAGAGTAGTTGGCAAGCTTCCCAATAGGTTAACACACTTTTTCCCAAGAAAACAGAGCAGTACACATTTGCTTCCCTTCTAATAAAATGTCAGTGGTTACAAGAATGAGGCCTCTGTCCTTTATAACTCTGCACACTGGATGGACGCTGACAGCCTCCACCCTTCTCCACACTCCATATTAAAAGTTATTCAAGCTGCATCTCAGTGAGCTCTGCAAACTCCAGTTAATCCTCAGTTTTAAGCTGATGACCAGAAAAGAACAGCTACTTGCCCTACAGGACGGGCTTGTCTACACTTGAAATGTAGAGCTTCAGGGTAGACCCAATCTATACCGACAGGAGGGGGTCTCATTTCAGCATAATTAATACACCTCCCCAAGAGGTGGTATCTATGTCGATAGAAGAATTCTTCTCTCAACCTAGTGCTTTCCCCACTGGAGATTATGTGGATGTAACTATGTGGGGCTTTTTCTCAACCCTGAGCAACTTAGTTGGGTTGACCTAACATTTTAACATAGACCAGGCCTCACTCTAGGTCTCCGAAGTGTTGTCAGCGTGGATCCCACTGTAGGTTCACATGTCTTATGTACGGGAGAATGGATTTCCCCCTCCACAAGAGATGTGTTTGTCAGGGCAGCACAAACCTGTGCCTCCTGATGCTCCTGTGTGATGGCATCAAGAGCAGAAAAGCTGCAATTTGAAACCCATAGTAGCTGCAGACTGAAAAGCGAGGATGGAGAGCAGGCTGTAGGATCCATGTTCACTACAGCATCTTGAACGACAGTTACCACAGGGTAAGTGACCACTCTCTCTTCGAGTGTGTGTCAGTGTGGACCTTGCTGTAGATGACTGGCAAGCAGTATTCTCCATAGATGGTGGCAAAGAGGTGTTTCAGCAGCAGCAGTGATTGTTGTACTGCTCCCCTGAACTTGACATTTGCTCTAACAGCTAAATCCAGGCATGTGTTTGACAAAAGTCAGTGGGCCACTCCAAGTTGTCACTGTATAGATCTGATACTGGCATGTTCCTGAAGCAGGTGGAAAATGTTGCATGCATTCAGGGGGCGTGAGCATGGATGTTTGATCGGAGAGCACACCAGCCAGCTGGTAACAGTAAATATCTCAGTGTATCTATTTCCATATCCCTTGTGATGAGATAACCTTTAGAACACATGGCTGTGGAGAGAAATAAAGAGGGCAACAGTCCGAATGGCTTGATCCCATCAATAATAAAGTCCTGGATACACCTAGTGTGTGCAGTGTTTCTCTCAGTTCCAAGTATGGCTTCCGGGAGCAGACAGACAGACTGAATGGCTGGTTTAGATAAAATTCTGAAACTACACTCACATCAAATCTGCTGCTTCAGAGGCCATCGGGATAGTGAATGGGCAGAAGGACATCCTCTGGAGTACCTGTGTTTCTTCCTTTGTTGGTTCTGTAGGATGGCATCCTCTTCCTTTGTTGGGGCTGATACTCAAAGGACAGGTTTTCTATTGTGCTTGTACCTCGAGCAGCGTGCCAGGAGTCACAAGGCCCATCTCACCGTGATGACCATATCAGAGGCATCCATTGCCTCCTGCAGCGATGCTCTCATAACCATCTGCCCTCCAAGATCATTTTTCATTTCACCTCTGCAATCCTGTGAGAGTTCTAAAAAGAAGGGAGTGGCTCTCTCACACAAGATCACATTCGGTGAACAATGGCTGGTAATTTGCAAGCCAAAGCTGCAGTGAGGTTGACGAATAGGTCTTATGTCCAAAAGGGTATAACTTCTTAGAGTCTTTGTCCTTAGGATTGCCTTTAGTGGACTTCCATTTTTCATGGCCTGCAGAGCTGGCCAGAGACCCTGAATTTGGGTGTGCACAAAAGTGCTCAGTTTTTTTGTTTTTTGGGGGGGTGGGAGTGCGGGGGGGGAGGGGAGGAAGGGAGGGTGTCACCTGATACCATTTTTCCTATTAGATTGGAGGTGGAAGGAGGAGTGGGTGGTGTCTGCCATCCTCTTATGGCCAGTTCCAGGATCACCTCATTAATCAGAAGAATGAACCTGGCCATTGTCACTGTGCTCAGAATGTCGAAGAGCTTACGAGCTTTTTCTTGTATAATGTCCAGGGTCTCTTCAATTCAAGATGGGAGGTCCTGCAAGGCTTCAGAACTATTGACCACTGGCATGAAAAGGGGGAGAGGGTGTTACTGTTTGTCAGCGATTAAAAGGATTCCAGGATGGAGGCAGATCTCATTGTCCTTCCATCATCTCTGGCTCCCGGGGGCCCACATCCTGTAGGCGGCCTAACCAGTGATGCCCTCAGGGAGCTGATCTCCACATTCGAGCTATGCAGGAGGATGACCCCTAGTAAGGCCAATATGGCTACTGAGGCATGCCTTACAGGTATAGGCCTGGGTGAAGCTGGCTGGCCCAGTGCCACTCCTGCACTGTTTGGAACAATGCTCGGAACAGGGGCCCCTGATACCCACCTTGTGGTCTGTCTCAGATGACAGGGGACAGTGATCTCTGCTTGACTGTGGCAAGAAGGAATATCCTAGCAATGGCGAGGAGGAGGATAGATCCTTTTCAAAGGACAGAGCCGAGGGGTGGTAAGGAACCAGGGCCAGTGACAGTGCAGGTCACCTCTTTGGTATTGGGAACACCTACTGAGATGATGTGGATCCCCCCGAGGCATCTCTTGGGTTCTTGCTGGGCTCTGTCACAGGTGGCAATACTGAATTTTTCACTCTGCCTGAATGCTTAGGGACTTTGCCCTTGGAGGAGTGATGTTTTATGCCCTCCCTGCAGGACTTTCTTCAATCTTGGAGCTACGTTTAAGCTCAGTTAGCCTACACAAGTCGCTGTGCCATTTATGAGCGGGCATAGGTGTCAGCTTTAAAGCTTGGGTGACCCAAGAATCTCTTAATGCCAACTGCCAAGGGGGTTACAGCAATTTCCTGATTCTGATATGTACATTCTGATTCACCAATGAAAGGTCTTAAATGAAAGCCAGGATCACACTGGTCATTAACATCATTGTGAAATATACGTACAGATGCCATGTACAGAATTATGTACATACACTGAAAATATGTATTTAAAGTATGTGTCAAGATATTAGTCACCACTAATGGTGACAAACAAGTTTAATTCCAGAGGGGTGGCCGTGTTACAGTAAAAACAACGAGAGTCCTGTAGCAGTTTAAAGACTAACAAATTTTATTTCTGCAGGCATGAAACCCACTTCGTCAGTGGGTTAAACAAGTTTAATGTCAGACAAGAGACTTTTACATTCTGTTTACACATATATTGAATATTGTCTCATTCACGATGGGTTCTTCCCACCAACCTGAACTAAATGCAAATGAAGGATTATAAGAGAGAGATTCAAAAGGACTTAACAAAAAGAAAAATACAACAGGAGAAGAGAATAGATTCTTGGATTTGCTCCACTGTATTTGGGAGACAAAGAGGACATCCTTCACTGAGAAAGCAAAAGGACAGAATTTTGCTTCATGAAAAAAGGGTCCCAGCCAGCCTTCAGCTGAAAACACTGATGAGAACTTTGGGGGATGTAATACTTCTTTAGACAAGACAGGAACTTGTTTAGTCTCTAGAAAGCATGCTCTGATTTTATTTTATACATAACCATGTGTTTCCAATATTCTTATTCACTATCGCTAGACTCTCTGCTCTTCCATAATAAACTTATTCTTGTTTTCACTATCAATCTCTCTAAAGGCTGTGGTGTTAAACAAAGGAGTAGTCCTGAACTAAATCTTACCAACTGGTGGGTATACTGGCCTGGTATTTCTGAAAGCATTTAGGGGATAAGGAGCTGGACAGTACCAGGAACTATCAGAGAGGGCTCAGAGGTTGGTGTTTGCCATTCATGAACCTGCAGAGAGGGAATGAGGCCTGAGAGAGCCTGGAAGGCAGTGCTTATGTTGCCAGAGGCTGGTGGATTCAGTGAGCTGATTCACGGCTGGCAGGGACAAGACTTCTTCATGCTAAGGGAAGGTTGTGGTGAGGTGCCGCATGACCCTGGGTACCCATGGGGAGCAACACTGCCTGAGGTACCATCATCAAGGCAGCTGGTAGTTACTGGGGCCGACACTGAGGTCTTGTTTGCCGGGGACCTCACCAACGTTGAGGTGGTCAGGGTCAATACTGTCTGTGCCAACTCTGTGAGCATCCTCTTCACCTTCTTTCCACTGCCTGGTCCTGGAGCATGACGTGTATTCAAGGGAGCAAGGGCTGACGTTGGTTTATCCAACCTCACCCTGGTTAGAGGCCAGAGGGGATGGTTACAAGTGACCCATACCTATTGCTCAAACAGAGTTAGCTTGAGCCAAGCGTTCCTGGACCTGCGGGTCCTGGAGAAAAGGGATTTGCCCCAGGACTTATGTCTGCGATATGGCCCTCCCTTAGAGAGTGAGGCATCAACCATGTCTATCCTTGCAGGGATCAGCCTGTCACAGGACAGGCAGGGTTTAAACACTAGGCATGGATTCTGCCATGAGGGATGAAGATTGGCTCAAAGTGTAGAGGGGGAAGTCCATCGATTTCTTTTCAGGAATGCCATTTAGAGTGAAGTGTGAAGATAAGATTTCTATCCACTCTTAGCCAAAATTCAATTTAACCTAGTGACAGGGAGCAAATTGCAGCTCTGTGGGGCCGCACACAAATTAAACTATAACTTTGCCATATATTATGAATTCAATGTTTATTCACTGCCTCCGAGAAACAAACATCATGCAATCATTCCCATGGGATGGTAAAAAGCCAAGATCAGCACTAGCATAACCGGCACCTCACAGTGCTGGATGATTATGGTCCCATCATTTCAATAAATAATACCTAGTGCCTGGCTTGGCACAAATGACAGCAAAGAATAATGCAGAGGAAAGGACACAGGGCTGACTTATGAACTCCAAATGTTGTCATCAATTACAAAGTCCTCACAGCCGCATCATAACCCCGTATTGCAGAACAGATACATCTGGCTTAAATGCCATGGGGTTACTACGTTGGTTGGGCAAATATTAACCAAGGAAGACACTCAGTTCTTCCAAATGGAACTCATTTAAGGAGGGGGGCAGAAGAGAGGTGTTTATTGCAACATCCTCCCCTGCTTTGAGCAAGTTGGAGAGAGTTTAGATTATGAGAGCTCCTTGGAGAAAGGACAGTCCTCAAGTGCTACAAAACTCCTAGCACATAGTCAGTACTATCACAGATTAGCAGCAACAACCTACTCCAATGTCAGGGGCAGCATTTTAAATGCTACTGTTCAGGGTTAAACAACAGTAGCAGCAATGGCCAAGTCCCACCCACACAACAGGTACCGCCATTACCACTTCCGGTGGATCTGTACCCCGTGTACATTATGGCTACAAAGTCTGGCAGGGTACAGGCAGTAGTAGTGTCTGCCCCCAATCCACCACCAACCTAACATTTCCATAGCAGCATTGTGATAACATGAGATTATTCAGCCAATACACTGGGTAGTTGTGTTTATTATTAACCAGAGCCCTAATGGGGTATATTTCCTATTGGGTATATTCTTGTAAAAATGAGTACGTTCCATTGTTGATGCACATTCCATCGTGAGCATGGAATACAGTATGACATGTAATGGACAAAGAGAGGGAAGTGCAGGTAGAACCGAGAGTTTTATTTCACTTAGGAAACCAAAATGGAAGTTGAGTTAAGCGGACATTTGATCTGAAGCGTGCTGGGTAGGGAAGGAACAGTGACTCCCCAAAAGAGTCTGATCTTTTACTAAGTTTACTGAATTCCAGTGGTACTGCATTTTACTGAGTGAGTGAATCCCAGAATGCCCAACTCTGAAGCGTGCCAAATACTGGGTTAAATGCAACCAATCATTGATTAAGGATTTTGTAGAAGTCTGTAATATCCAAAAATGACGTCTTGCTTCAGCAGGCAGATGACAGAATCCAAATCCACCCACAGCTAAGGGTGGGGTGTCTGTGCATAGAGGAAGTGGCATCGTACACTGAGCTAGCACAATATCGTGACTGAACTATAATTTTTACATGAGCATTAAGAAATCTGGGTAGGTTTCACACAAGATAGACACAGCTCAGTCAGAGCAAATTAAGTTAGGGCCCCAATTATATTAGGGAAAGATCAGAAGCAGCCGCTCCTGTGTTGCCTTTCCTGATACTCACTCATCTCTCTCTTCTTGGACCAAAAGTTTCCACTGCAACACTGATGGACAAGTATGGCAAAAGAACACATCACTACTTTGGTACGTCAGTGCTATAGAACCCCTGAAAATTTTAATCACAAATATAAAAATCCAGACACAAGTCACAATATCACAGTTGAACTTCATTTTTAAATGTGACTTTACGTGTGGACTTGTTTCAATGACAAGAAAATTGAAATATTGCCTTCCCAGACTCAACACTTACAGAAGGCAGATTTCTGCAAAATCTTAGTCAGAAACCTTTTGAAATCATTCAAGTTTGAATATGTTCCCAGCTTTTGTTCTACTGGGGGGAAGGGGCGCAGCGGTTATTCTGGAATACTGTTAAAACACCAGTGCCTCACTCTGCTACATGTAGAGCTACCGACAACATCTGCAAGTAAAGGCGGTTTACTGGATGTTTATGCTTTCCACTATAACTTCTCATTTAGGCCAAGCTATTTGGCAGGGTAGCGTTTTACTACAACAAAGCCAATGCAGAATGCAAGGCTACTGCCAGGATTTGCAGGGACCAAGATATAATGGCAGGGCGGGGACCCCCTGCAATGCAGCCTCCTGCAGTGGCCACTCCTTCAACCCAGGGACTGCCCCTGGATTATCCCAGCAACCCCTTTGCTTCCCCAAAGTAGAGCCCTTTCTGCCCCAAACAACCTTAACTCTGTGTTTCCAGTTTAACTGAATGAAGTGGCTTGAACTATTATAGGACTATTTAAAATATTATTTATTAAAATCCTATTTATATATGCAAGATCAAGAAAATGCATAATAATGTATCTATGTATCCCGAGACAAAAGCTGAGTTAAGGTTGTGAGCCTGTAGTTTTACAAAAAAAATCAAATATTAGGAGGGCAAGACATTTGAAGTGAAGATTAAGTCTAGATGTTTGACAATATGGAAACACCACAACACAGACTCATAGACTCATAGGTCAGAAGGGACCAATATGATCATCT